>JAZKJV010001069.1:0-426010 GCA_037367405.1 Ottelia alismoides | reverse complement strand
TAAACATGCGCCATATGAGAAACTCCCTGGAACGATTCCAGGAACTTTCTCACATAGCGCATGTTAAACATGCGCCATGTGAGAAACTCCCTGGAACGATTCCAGGGAGTTTCTCACATGGCGCATGTTTAACATGCGCTATGTGAGAAACTCCCTGGAACGATTACATGAAGTTTTCTCATATAGCGCACGTTCAACATGCGCTATGTGAGGTACTTCCTGGGAAAAAATCCGGTAATTTTTGCCGATAACCCTGCTTAAACACAATTTACCAATATCACTTTAACCCAATATTTCCTTGGATTTCCCGATAATCCAGTAATTTTAACCCAATAAGAAATATACGTCTCGACAATCACATAAGTGTGTTATTGATGCACACACATTCACAAAGGATATATATTGATGCACAAACACAATCACACAAATTACATATATTAAATTGTCCACATATACATTTTCATATTTGTCGCATATTAACAACAACAAAATGTACAACTCAATGCCTTCTCCTACGCTGATATGTTCTCGTTGTATGACGAAAATGGAAGGGTAACAAACGGTTCGTCTCGTCTATCATGTTGATTTGCGAGGGTCCTGCACCGTCTTCGTCGAAGGTAGGCATCAGTGGCGGTGTGAGCGTGCAGTAAGTGGGCTGCGTTTCTCTAGCGTCCATGCCTTGCCTCAACGGTGCCTGCGGCGTTGGCATGTCGTCACGTGGTCGCTCGACAACTGGTGTGACGAAGTCGCTCTCCAATTCCATTGACGCAAGATCTTCATCTGCCCTGCTGCTGCCTCATTGTCCACGGGTTCCGCTACCTGCGCTCTTCCCGACCTCTTCCTCTTGCTCTTCCTCGTCTGGCCTCCGCCTGAGCCACATCGGCATGATCTTATGTATTGTGACGGCATCTGCAAATTGAAATGCCAACCATTGCTCCATTTTCGCTTTTGCTTGTATTGCAATCTCGCGGCATTCCTCATGTCCAATATCGTATATCCGGCCCCACTTGTCGAGCTGCATCCAAGGAAAAAATACATATCGGTTAATTTGATGGAAACTTCTTGAAGTAATCATCCTAGCCAGAGTACTTATGTTGCTTGCCAAAGTTGCACCTAGCCGTCCAATAAATCTTCTTGTAATCATCATATACCATTGCTCGTAGGCGGGCGCCGCGAAGATCCCATTGGACTGGTCGAGAGCAACGACTTTGTCTTCCCGATCATCCCATTCGGCTATATGCAACCAATGTTTCGTCCTCCAATCCACATGCACCTTTCCCCTCAAGTCGATGATGTGGAGTTCCTCGAAGGTAAAGCACGGTTCTGAAATGTCTTGACGGCCGCCAAATTGTCTCAGAAATCGGTCCGGGAAGTAATACTCCACAATGTGGAAGTATATCAACGGTACACAAGCCCTCTAAATGCTTTCGCCTTTAAGACAGTTGGCAGGGAGACTTGCACGGATGTCATCGGTATACGGCGTCCACAATACCTACATGGGAAAATTGTTTTTAGTTCAGTAAACTTTTTGGGTTGAAATTCAGTTAATTTATGGATGCAAATTTACCTGCTCAGGTGATTGCATGTCGAAAGCGTCGCAGTGTGGTCTCACAACGTGTGTTGGCTGTCGACGATACGCAAACGCCGTTTCCCAACGAACCCCTAACGGGCGCCCGTGCCACTGTCTGCCTTCCCTCACGACAGGAGCAATGTGGGAGAAATGCTCCCATGCGCAGAGCTGAAGCAGTATGACCGAGTCTCCAATCTCTTCGATCGTCATATCCGCCCGCTAAACAGAGGTATCTATGTAGATACGCAAGTACGGTGGATCCCTAGCTCAACGTCCCAGAGTACTACAGATCGTGCAGATGTGGTAGCGCAATAAGGGAAACCAATGATACCGACTTGTCCGTGAATAATACACCACCAAGCAACTGCAAGATGTAAGCACGGGCATGTCTTTGTATTACCATCTTTGAATGCAATAGAAGGCCTAATGGAAGGTCCAAATGGATTCATTATCAATTTCAGTCCCCGAAATGAGAGCCTTCATTGCATGCCATAGATAAGGCATTTTAGCGTAAGACTTCTTCCAATCACCAAATACAATTCCGATTGCCTTCCTTCGAGTATCCCAATCCCTTTTCTTGGTAACACAGTAGTTGTACATCTCGTGGATGTGAGCTCAACAACTCGAAACACGAACATTAGGGTCATCCCTCATAAGAGTTAGCAACGATCTGGACATGAATTTGTAGTCCAACTGAGGGTGATCCTGATTAACTGTAGGGTTTATACAAGTGTGTGCTCCAACAACCATAGAGATCACCCGCAATCCATCAAATTTTCTAAAATATCCTCGTAAATACCAAAAACATCCATTCAATCTGAGTGTGCAAAAAACCGACCATATCAAGCTGGTGGATTCCTTGACAATGAAGTCATAGTGTGCCAGAATGTGATACTTCTTTACAACATAAATCAAATCTTCCCTACATTTGAAGATTCTGCCCTTGCGTACTCCGTCAACGACGCCATCAAGTCGAGACTTCTTTCGAATGTCGTCTTCATAGGTTGAACGAGTATTGGATCCTCTCACCCCAAAAAAGAGTAAACGGGGTACAATCTGCTGCGTGCTTTGTTCATCAACTCGGATCTCCTCGTCTACCACATTATCGTCGACATCATCTTCACTACCTTCTTCCAGGTCATCATCGGTTCCCCAAGGGATGAAATCATCCAAAGCATGATTAACCTCTCGTAGCAACGAGTCACTTATATGCCATTCCTGATCCGTACATGGCTGCGTTATAGGCACATCAGTGTCAAAGGAGGGTTCCATGCAAGGGACAACTGTTGGTTGTGTGCTAGGGAAGATTGTTGGTTGTGTGCTACGGACAACTGTTGGTTGTGTGCTCGGGACAACGGATGGTCCCGCGTTATTTACAACATTGAGGACTTCGCTCACAGATACATCTTTTTTTTTTGTGGCTCCTCACAGATACATCTTCAACAATAATGTCAGCAGGTATCGATTTCCCAATGGTTCGATCATACACAAAAACTCCCCGCACATCATCATCATCGACAATAGACGAAAATGATGGTTCTTCCCTTGGGCCTCGAGGGATGCGATGTACTAATCGAATTTTTTGACTATTGGCATCCAGGTTGAACTTACGGTAAACCAAGTTCAACATCTCATTGAACGTCATATTAGGCATTAATCCAAACCCCTGTACGTTAGTCGTCGAACACCAATAAGCGTACCATTCAAATGAAACATACGATACAATGGCTTCATTCCGACCTAATACGTGACAACATACAAGTAAAAAAAATACATTCATGAAATGAAGATTAATATGCATATTATATAATAAATAATCTGAAGAATTTTTTTTTACCAAGTCTCAATATATGCAACAATGGCTAAGCCCTAGTGGGAGGCGGTGATGGCTAGGACGGTACTGACCAAGAAAGCTACGGAAAAGGAGTTTTTCCGCGAAGCTTGGAGTGATCAAAATGCATGTTTGTGCGAGAGGGGGAGGCAAAGGTCGGGAGCTGGAGCACTTGGAGTCCGCGGGCGGCATAGGAAGGTCGGGGAATGAGACGCGCGTGGGGAGGGATTCCGATACGTGCGTGGTTTATTTAGTTCAAAAAGCGCATATTTGATATGCGCTTTATATATCGCATCTTCAAGATGCGCTACCTCTGTAGTTCGGAGGTAAAAAAATTTCAAGTATCGCATGTTCAACATGCGACACCAGTGTAGCTTCTGCGTAAAAAAACTTTTCGTAGTACCTGGAATTTAAGTAAATCCAAGGTACTACTTAGGTATTTGTCTCCCTTGTCCATAACTACATCATCGGGGAGAGCCCCATGTATACTTATTCTTGGGAGACGTGGATGTGGCATACTTGAACGAATCAGATCCCAGTGCACTTTTGTCGTCGAATTAGTTACATCTAGAGGAAACTCCCCTCTAGTGTTCTGATACCATCTTGAGATATTAAGAGTCGAGAGAAACAAAATGGTACCACTTTCCTTAAATAGAAAGGAAGGGTACCATTACTATAAGGCCCTTAAAGAAAAAAACGTTAACTAAGAGCAACTATCTCTAATAGAAGTAACCTGAGGAACCTTCTGGGAGACAGATGTCTTTTCATATCTCATTATTTCTACTTATTTTTTATTTTATTCAGAGCAAGGCCCTATTTCTCCCCAGCAGCATATATCATTAGAGGTTTTGTTACTTTCTGAAGAAGCCACTAATTTCTTTATTTTCATTAGGCTTGTAGAAATCAATCCATACAATGGGCACTTGGTGACGTCATTACCTCTCCTTAGAGCTAACAAGAGGTGTCTACGGGCTTGCATTTTTTGCTTAAGTGACACGAATCGCTATTTGGTTCTAGGGTTTTCTGCTCCTGTAGAATAAGTTTGCAATACCACCTCTTGTACCACATAATCATGGTCTCTTTGTGGTCTGAGTTTAGAGTTTCTAGTTTTCTGTTGATTATGTTTTTTACAACTCGTAAATTGTGTTTATAGTGATTAATTTCTTTTTGGATGGACCCCTTTTGGAGGGTCATCCCATCTTTTCTAAAAAAAAGTTTTTTACAACTCTTAGTAAAAAAGAATGAATTTTTTGCTCACATAAAAAAGATACGATAACCTTAATACACAAGTTCAGACAATGAGGAATGCTAATTTCAATTCCATTTTTGACTGGTATTTTTTTCTCTAATTTTAACATATTATTTATGTTTATTTTTTGTCATCCCTCCCGTCAGAAATCTCAGTTTGATCTGCTCAGATGTAGAAGAAATTCCAACTGCACAGTACAATTAGGCCGGATCAAATGTTATCGACCTGTATTAAGTTAGGTGTATATCGATTGGAGGACTATCCCTCTTTTGGAAGTTTTCTCGTTGTAAGCTTAGGTCACTTCACGCCAGTTGAGTTGGAGTTTGGAGTACCTCCGAACTGCCAGCCTGTGAAGGCACATGGGGATGGAATCCACCTTTCGTTTCCTCTCCCTACTGTTGTCCTTATTTTCCCCGCAGCCATTATCCCTCTTCCACCCGACTAAGACAAAAATGTAAATAGCTATTCCACCCTAGTGATACCCTTTATTTTAGCCAAACGAAAAAAGCAATGTCTCTAACCTGCACATTTAACCACCTTTAATATCTATGAAACAAGAGCAAAGTTTAACATCCAGACAAAATTTGCTACTCCAATTAAACCACCTCTTTGTGAATGGTTTGGTTTAATAACAAATGTTTTTTGAGGTGTAACGTTTACCTGGGAAACTTATTATGCCAATATTTATTTGACCGCAACTATGTGATGGATTCGAACCGATGATAGTATTCGATTTTATGGATCAGGCCAACCACCAGAAGGTATCCACGGCACCATCAGTTGCTTCTCTTCATGTAATGACTACCCCCTCAACAGGGCCGACTTCCTCAAAAATCACTCTCAGGTTATTACGGTTTCATGACTAGATTTTGACTGCATAACTGACTAGATAGATTAATAAGATTTGCACTTTCCTTGTAATGGTCAGGCCGCTCTTAGCGGATATTATCCAGCCAAATGAAGCTAAGGAACTCTGCAAGCATCTGGTAGTGCTATCAGGACGTGTTGCTAAGAAAATATCTGGTAGGACCTTAAAATTTTAAATCCATTATGAATATGAATTTCTTTGTAGACAAAACCAGTCAGCAACATGTTACCAATAGGAATGATGATTTGCTGTCCCCAACTCGATAGTGGGAATTCTTGTAGTTTGAAATAATAAAGTGATTAAACATAAATATCGAAATCACCACAAAGATATCGTTTATAAGGGTATTGGTCGGAGGGTCATTGTTTATGGATTTAGATGGACTATCGGATATCTCCTAGATCCAATTACATTATTTTCAGTTTAGCCCCACATTGCTTAGTTGTGGGGCTTGAGGTGTGTTGGTAGTGTTATATAAAGAGTGGCTCACCTCTTGTATCTCATGAGAAAAATAATGTGATATTCAGTCCTTTATGCCTTTTTTCCAGTAGTTTCATCCTGTTCCTCCAGAGTTAGGTTTCATGTAAATGTATATATTTTTCTTGTTATTTGATATTTGCATATTCAATTTCATAATTTCATAAGGTATCAGGGAAGGTCTTGTGGTGTTCTTGGTATTGAGAACAAGTAGATTAGGGATATCATGTAGCAATTAAAAGGTGCATACATTTGATCGAACTGCATGGTATCAGTGTCTCAGCGGTGACAAAGCCCATTCAGGTGATGTGCAAGAGAAGACGATGACCATATGGTAAGGGTTCTTTGAAACACCATGTTGCGTCGATGCTTGTGGGCAAGAACATAACCCCACACGATGCTCACTTGGAGCCCTTGGGCACCCCATAATTTCTTGTAGCTTGGAGTAGACCTTGCTTATGGCTCATCGAGAGCATGTTGCAAGGTTGTGAAAAGGTTTCTACCTTGTTGCCAAAACTTAGGGCTTGGGAGCCCCTCTCCGACCTTTGAAAGAGATCTAAGAAGAATATGTAGTGGAGAAACTGTGTTGTTGGGATTCTATCATTGTCCTTAGCCTTTATGATGGAGAATGAGAAGGTTGTCACCATTATTTTCTATGTCTCATCGTTACTAGAATTGCAAGCTTGACTATGTTATTACGAGATCAAGGATGGTGACACTCACATTGTTGCTGGAAATGATTCTTCTCACATCACGCCCCTTTGGATTCTTCAATCCTAACAATGGTATCTTAGAAAATCAATGGAAGCGTTGTATTTCTAGGGGAATAATGTCTCGATGCCCATGGAAATGCTATGCCCTGATGCACCTGTTGAGATATTTATATCTCATTATCTTTATTTTGTACTTTCTTATTTCTTCTGTCTACTTTATGTAATTTTCTCTTAGAGCTTTTCTCGTATATAAGAGAGCTCTAGGGCTACGATGAAATCCAACTTTCATTTCACACCTTTCCACATGGTATCAGAGCGATGATTCTAGACCGGAGCCTGTGCCCGAGAAAACCCCACCCTAAAAAACCCTAGCGCATCCTACGTGTCTGGTCGCCATCGCCCGTCGTTTCTACGGAACTGCCGCCAACAACGACATCTACTGGCCGTCCCACGCAATAACGGCGCCAACCGTCGCCGCACGACAACGGCAGTAGTAGTCGCCGGCGATGGCATCATTCCGGGTTGCCACCTTCGGTGCCCTAAGGTGGAGCCCTAAGGTCGTCGACTCCTCTCCCGTGGCCCTTCGTTGTCTTTGGTGTGCTCCGTCTCCTGTTAGGCCTATTTCTGGGCTTCTAGGGTGTGACTTGATCGTCTAAAACACTCTAGTTATCCAAAGAGAACTCCAACGAATGGAAGAGGTTGTGGTATGAATCTACACCCACAACCATCTTTTCGTATGTTTGTGTAGACATAAGTATTTCTGTTTGCAGACCCAGTCTTGGAGGTTTTTGTCTTCATGTCAGACATCACGGCATGTGTTTCATCTCTGGGTGCCTTCAAAGGTCCAACACCCATCTTCAGGAAGGGCGGAACAAATTATGAACTATGGGTCATGCAGTTCATGAGCCTGATGCAGTGTAATGACAAGAAGCACATCCTCACAAAAGAGGAGCCAAGCGACAAGAATGGGGTTAATGCCTCATGAGAGACAGATGATGCATATGCGCGTGCATGGCTATCTGGAACTGTGTCAATGGAGATAGCCAACGATATACTGAGTCAGCCTACTACGAAGGCTATGTGGGGCATTATCGTCGCTTCATACTCTCCGACAAAAAACGAGTCGAAGATACTGCAACTTTAGTACGATATCTTCACGTTGTAGCAGAATGGTTGTCCTCTCTATACCCTTTACACTCAATTGAGGGATATGTTTGAGAAGCTCCATGGTTTCATTTCCTTGACTGCCACACCAGAGTAGCTCAAGGCGTACAGAGATTCGGTGATGACCGAAGTTTTTCTGGCAGCTCCTGATCCTAATTATGACGTTACTTGAGCACAGATCCTTATTGATGCCACCGTACCTCCAATGGAGGAGGCATATCGTAGATTAAGCATGCTCTCCATATTTCCTGGTGGTTTCCGTAGTCGCAGACCCCTTCAGCTATGGTTGCCTCTTGTGGTAGGGGGAGCCCTACATAGTACCGTGGTCGAGGTAATCGTAGTAGGGGAGGGGTAGTCAACCTTGTCAGCCATGCACCTACTGCCATAGGTCAAGCCACTCTGAGGAAATATGCTATTCTAAGCATGACTTTCGTGCTTAAGCACGGGTTGCAGAGCAGACTCAACAGGTTGGGAGTCCATCAGCATTTGATCAGAGATTTGATGCACTTGTGGCACGTCTTAGGGAGATTATGCTTGCTCCTGGGTCAACCAGTTCTCCTTCAGGATCCTCAGAGGTAGTTGCTTCAGCCACAACGTCCACATCGAGTATTACATATGCTCTTACTAGCTGTTACATGACAGATTTGTCAGAATGGATTATGGATTCAGGAGCATCCCGTCATCTTTGTGGTGATAGAGAACATAGCACTTACAATCTGACTTAGTCAGGAAGATCGACAGTAATAGCAGATGGGACACACTCTTTCATCACTGGTCATGGGGCGGTGCAATTAACTCTCGCAATGCGACTTCAGAAAATTCTTTATGCTCTTGAATTTTCTACGAATTTACTGTCCATTAGTCAAATCACCAAGTATTTACATTATCATGCCATGTTTGATCCTTCTACTCTTGTGTTTCAGGACATTCTTACGAGCAGGGTGATTGGATCTGCCCGTGAGAAAGGTCTCTATAGACTGGTACAATCCCCATATGTTGGTGCTTCTTCTTTTTTCACTGGATTTGTTTCTCCCTATATATGACATCTTTGATTTGGTCATCTTCCTCTGCAAAAGCTGTATCATGTTCTTCCACAGATTTCTCCTTGCTCTACTTTTCAGTGCGAGGCCTGCTAGCTTGGCAAGCGTCATCGGTCTACATTCCAGAGTCGTTAGGTCGAAGTAGTCATAGTTTTTTTGAGTTAATTCATTTTGATATTTAGGGTCCAAGTCGTGTCCCAGACTATCAGGGGCATATGTTTTATCTTGTTACTGTTAATGAGTTTTCAAGATTGTAATGGGTCTTTCTTCTTAAGAACAAGTCTGATGCTAGTCATGTTATTCAGTCTTTTATTAATGAAATAAGGAATGTTTTCTCTGCAAATGTCAAGTATATTGTTCAGATAATGCATTAGAATTTTGCTGTTCTCAACTCTCTCATTGTCTAATAACCTATAATATTGTGCATCAAACATCTTGTGCTTATACATCTCAACAGAATGGGGTGGGTGAACGAAAATATCACCACCTTTTGGATGTTACCAGGACTCTCTTGATCCAGAGCCGTGCTCTTCATTCTACTGGGGGCTGCGGTTCTAATTGCTTGATACTTGGTGAATCGCATGCCCTCATCGATCCCGAGGGAGAAGATGTTGTTCTCGATTGTGTTTCCCGAGACAGATCTTTTCTCTCTTACGCCTTGTGTTTTTGGGTCAATTACTTTTGTTCATCAGATGTCTTCAGGTCTTGACATGCTCTCTCCTAGAGCTGTCAAATGTGTTTTTTGTTGGGTATTCCAAGACCCAAAAGGGATACCATTGCTTTGACCCTGTTCGACAAAGGTATTATGTTAGTGCAGATGCCACATTCTTTACGTCTATTATGTATTTTTTCCCTACAGGTGACAAGCTCATTCCTTCGGAGAATGGAGAAGAGGTATACATGCCTCTACCTTCGGTTTTGTCTACTCCAGGCTCCATTACACAACCTCCACCTCCTCCACCACCACCTCCACCACCTCCTCCACCGCTTGCCACAGCTACCTTCTTTCTGCAGGTTGACCAACGTGTACCTCGTGCTCATATACCTCCTTCATCTAGTATACCCTAGGTATGTTCTGAGCATTTGAGTTAAACTAATGGCATTGTGATTTGCATGTGCAACTTGAGGTGCGGGATGTCTTAAATGATCCAGTCTCAGCTACTGAGGAAGCTGATGTAAAGCCTTGAACTTGACATATCTCGGATCCAATATAATAAGATTCGGCTCGTCAAGAGAAAACCAACGAAATTTGTTTCGTGTGAATCGGACTTCGTTTCGAATTGTTATGATTTTCCGAAGAAAGAGAAGTCATTAATCCATAATAACTGCCATTAAGACTAATTAAACATGATTAAAGAAATTAATGACGATTGAAAGCCTCTAATGATCATTAGTAAACACTAATCAATAGTTAACAAAAGATAAGCGTAAGCCGCGAAAGTTAAATCGCGATTAGTGAAAGTTAATCACGATTAGTGTTAATTAAGCATCATTAGCGAATCTAGAATCCTCTAGAATGTTCTAACGTAAGCTCCAAGTTTGGGATAAGTTTTGGCTAAAACCATGGGCCAAAACCATGGGCCGCTAAACCATGGTTAAGGTCTAAACCATGGTTTTCTAACCATGGTTAGTGGTTTTCTGGGGCCTATAAATAGACCCCCCTACCCATTCATTATCTACAACTTCCACTACCACCACCACCCCAAGGGCTAGGGTGGAGAGGTTGGGAGGAGGAGTGGGAGGCGAGGGAGGAGCGCTAGCGAAGCGTTGCCGGGAGAACGAGGAGGAGAAAGGTATGATCCTCTCTTAGTTGCTTCGTAAGTTAGGCTTTCAATTCATACTCTTGTTCTTCCAAGTTTTGTTCTTGATTCATCTTTCTTTCCGATTCGTTTTTCTGTTGTGGTTCGAGGAGAAATCTGTGTAATACCCTACTTAGGTGCGGGCGGCTGTGCACGTCAGTGACCCTGTGATTCGTCACACGTTCACTCACTTAAGATGTGTGGTGTATACCGGTTCTTCATATCTTGTTGTTGAGTATATTCTTTCAGTTTCGTTGTTATTTTCCTCTCGATTGATTTTATAGAGGAAACTCTTTTCGTTTTTATTTTGAAATTGTCCCGATATAAGGGGAAACTTTGACGAAATTTTCCGAGAAATATGTCCCGATATAAGGGGAAACTCTGTCGAAATTTTAAGAGAAAATATGTTCTTGACGTTCTTTGTGTTCTTCACGTTATTCGCGTTCTTCGTTCGTTCTTCGCGTTCTTAACATGTTCTTAGCGTTTTGATACGAAAAATGAAATTCGATCTTTTCAGGAGCCTTAAAATAGCCTTTCTAAAAACGAAACCCGATAAAGCCTTGCATACACGAGAGAAAGCTCGATTAGGTAACGAAATCCGTCCTTTTGCTGTTGGGTTTTCATACGAAATTATTGAAATTCTTGATTTTGTGTTCTTTGCTACGAAGAACCCTAATTTTGGTTATTTTTGAAAAAGTCTGAAGAATTGCTTTGTGATTCCCACTAAAATAAGATTTACGCATCAAATTGATGCGTTGGCTTTGAAAGTTAGGGTTTGGGAGTTAAAATAGGCATAAATAGGAGTATACATATGGTTATGAATAATATATATGTGAGTCGATACTAAGTATTGTTGATTATGCAAATCGAAGACTTAATGAAAGAATTACATCATGTGAATTGATGTGGTTTGATTTGGATCCTGAAAAGGATTGTGTGTCACGTTAAGGATGATTGGGAGTAGAACTACAGGTCGGGCATGTAACCTGTAGGTTTGTCGGAAGGAATCCGTATTGGAGTTTCCCTACCTAGGTGGTACACGATTGACCTGTTATGATAGGTGCGTACAAATTGAATGTTTTGCAACGCGTGGTACCGGGAGCCAATATATTCAGGTTGGAACGACGGAAGATGTGGTCGTGCCATGTGGAGGCACGAGTGGTTCAATAGCGGCTGGGTCACGATAACATGTATTTAAAGCCGATAGGTTATATGATTACATGTTAGCCTGAGGTTTTAAGCAACCGAGTCCTCGAGGACGGTGTGCTCATTTGTTTTTCCAGGCTGAGGGTTGAGACCCTGTTTAATAAAAGAAAAGGAAATTGTCAGGGTAGTATTGGAGGATTGGTTGAGGCGATGTGCGGCGGCATAAGCTTACCAAGATCAACACAATCTCCAATCCCGAAGCATCCACAGCTTCGGAGTCTAAGAATGGTGGGGTTCCCCTGGACTAATCCCTGATGTGGAATAGAAAGGAATACGACTTAAATTAATGAAAAGGAATGAAATTTTGTGATATCAAGTTTTGAAAAATTACACAATTTGTTTGCTTATCTCTTCTTCGTTACTTAGCATTCGCTAATTTTTATCCTATGATTTATGGGAGCCCAACAGGTATCGGTGAGCCATCGTAAGGACTTTAAAAATTCATCCGGCTTACATACTAGACATCCAGCCAGCCACAGCAGCTTTACTCTTTAAGGTAGTTAGTAATCTTTTGTATATTTTCCTTTCAAGGTGATGTACATGTAATGGTTATAGTGGGACAGTGTATCATCTGAACTTTATTTTGTGAATTGAAAAGTGTTGAAATGCTTTCTTCAGAGTATTTTTATTTGCAGTATATTTCTGAATGGTAGTTGTGATTGCTGAATAAATTATTGCTGAGTAACCAGATCCGGATATGGGAGGATCCGACGGCCCGGGAAATGAGGTCGTGACAGATTGGTATCAGAGCTTGGTTACTCCAGTAATTTATTTAGTAATTAATAACTATGAGCGGTATATAGAAACTAAGGTTGTATTAAGATCCTTTGATCTTAATAAATGACTGCAGTGCCATTCACAACTCACTGTCCCTTATGGTCATCATGCTAAGACATATAGGATCTGACCTTTGACCTTGATTCATTCCAGGATAATGGCAGACCAAGACATGTCTAGACAATTAGCGGCTATGATGGCAATGCTCCAAGACATGGGGCAAAGGCAACAAGCATTGTAGGAGAGGTTCAATGCACAGGCTGAGAGACCCGAGGCATCTAAGCCTGCGGATGCTAGGATTGAAGGTTCTGTTCATCTTTCTGAGGAAGAATCTAGTTACTATCCTTCAACTGAGTCTGCTCCTACCCCGGTTGAAGGAGCAATGGAGAAGGCCCTTCTTAGACACCAAACATTACTAGATAATTACCGAAAGGGAAAAAATCCTCGATTCAAAGGTGTAGAGACTCCTGCCGAGGCTGAATTATGACTTGATGACGTCAGTAGGATGTTGAGAATAATACACGCACCAACAGATACTTGGGTGCACTTTGCTGATTACTCCTTAGCAGACTATGCAAGACGATGGTGGAGAGCAATTTCCAAGAAGTTAACAGATCCTGTTCCATGGGATATCTTCGAAGAGAGGTTCCGAGCTCACTTCTGTCCCTCTCATTGGGGAGAATTAGAGATGAGAGAGTTGGCTTCTCTGAATCAGGGTTCTAAGACTGTACGAGATTATCATATCCACTTTACTGAGCTACTACGGTACTCACCAGCTCCAGAAGCTTCACCACAAGAGTGTCTTACCAAATTTGTTAGCGGTCTTCAGGGAGATCTACGAGAAAAGCTTGCTGGTTTTATAGCCACAACCGTAGATGAAGGAATGGACATCGCCTCTCGTATTGAGATGGAGAGGGATGGAAACCGCCAAAGAAGAAGTTTCCACTTTAATGGTGGACCATCCAAAAGCAAGGCACATTATAATCGTAGAGATCGTTGCTATCATCCAACCGGTTCCAATATAAGCTCACCACAGACCTTGGGTCAGGAATTATCAGGAAGAAGTGGTTTCTTTAGACCTTCACTATATCCTCGCGACTCAGCAGCAGGAGCTAACACCTCTGTGGCTGGATCTTCAGCTCAAACAGGAGCACGTGTGTGTTTTTACTGTCATTATGAAGCCACATCAAGAAAGATTGTCCGAAGTTGAGAGGTTCAGGGTTTAAATCGACCACAATTAATAGTATAAGATCCACCTCGAGCAATGGAGCAACACATGGAGGAAGACATGGTAGAGGTCGAGGCTCACAAGGAGCGTCTCCTACACAACAACCACCACAAAGTGTTGCGGGTTCTAGCTTGCCTATTTCTAATGGCCAGCTCAATGCAATTACTGAGGAACAAGCCTACCACTCAGGCACAGTCGTACGAGGTACCGTTACTATTCATGGCTTTTCAGTACATGCCTTATTTGATTCTGGTGCTTCACATTCATTTATTGCTCGACGGTTAGTACCCACTTTGTGTAAGATACCAGTAGAAGTACAACAGTCCTATCTGATCAAGGGACCAGGAGGACAAGTATTTATATTCCGAGAAATCCTGGATAATTGTATAATACTGATAGCGGGACATCAGTTACCTGTTTCACTACTACTAATCGAAATGGAGAACTTTGATCTTATACTAGGAATGGATTGGTTAGAAAGGCATCATGCATGTCTTGACTGTTTCCAGAAGACAATAATATTTCACCTTCCTAACTCGATAGAGTTCCAGTTCATTGGAAAGACATCCAATGATAATATCAAATATATCTCTACATTGAAGGCACAACAGTTGTTAGAGCAAGGGTGCCAAGGTTATTTAGCTTATGTATCCACTACATCAGGGTCAGAAAGAATGATAGAAGATGTGCCTATAATGTGCGAGTTTACTGATGTATTTCCAGAGGAACTACCTGGATTACCACCTGAGCGAGAGATTGAATTTGAAATCTCTCTCATACCTGATACTCAGCCTATCTCTATCCCTCCGTATAGGATGGCACCATCTGAGTTACGAGAGTTAAAGGTACAATTGCAAGAACTGTTAGATAAAGGATTCATTCGTCCTAGTACTTCACCATGGGGTGCACCTGTCTTATTTGTTAGGAAAAAGGATGGGTCGATGCGGTTGTGCATTGACTATAGACAACTAAACAAGAGGACAATAAAGAACAAGTATCCTCTGCCAAGAATAGATGATCTCTTTGATTAGTTACAAGGTTCAACTGTGTGTTCTAAGATTGATTTAAGATCTGGATACCATCAGTTGAAAATTAAAGATACAGATATTTCCAAGACAGCTTTTCAAGTTAGATATGACATTATGAATTCTTAGTTATGCCTTTTGGACTAACAAATGCCCTAATAGCCTTCATGGATCTCATGAATAGAGTATTCAAGGAGTTCTTAGATCACTTTGTAATAGTCTTTATTCATGATGTGCTTATTTACTCAAAGGATAAGTATCTGTATGAACATCATCTAAGGAAGGAACTTGAAACTCTAAAGAAGAACAAATTGTATGCTAAATATAGCAAATGTGACTTCTGGCTATCTGAAGTATCTTTCTTAGGCCATATTATTTCTGGGGAAGGTATATCAGTTGATCCTACAAAGGTTAGTGCGGTGATGAGTTGGGAACGCCCGAAGACTGTCACAGAAATACGATCTTTTCTGGGTTTAGCTGGATATTATAGAATATTCGTGAAGGACTTTTCACGGATAGCATTGCCAATGACTAGACTAACTCAAAAGGAGGTCCCATTCTTATGGTCTGATACATGTGAAGCTAGTTTTCAGACACTGAAAGAATGCCTAACATCTGCACCCATCCTTACTCTACCCTCCGGGAGTGAAGGGTTTACAGTGTACACTGACGCATCTAAAGAAGGACTTGGGGCGGTTCTTATGTAACATGGTAAGGTAGTTGCGTATGCATCACGACAGCTCAGGACACATGAGAAGAACTACCCAACACATGACCTTGAATTAGCTGCCGTAGTTTTCGCTTTAAAGATATGGACACACTACCTGTATGGTATTACTTTTGAAATCTTCACCGATCATAAAAGCTTGAAATATCTATTTGATCAGAAGAAACTCAATATGAGACAGAGACGGTGGCTAGAGTTGCTGAAAGACTATGATTGCACTATCTCCTGCCACCCTGGTAAGGGGAACGTCGTAGCAGATGCCCTTAGCAGAAGAACTTATTCACCTGGGTTAGTGAGTGCTATCCACTTCTGGGGTTTACTATCAACGTTGAGTGAATGGAAACCATTGGATAGTAGTGTTGATACTATAACTATTCCTCATCAATATAAACCAGAGATCTGGGATAAAATAAAGAAAGGACAGGAGGATGATCCAGTCCTTAAAGACTTGAAACAACAACTTGAGAAGAATGAGATAGAGGGATTCCAGATACAAGATGGGTTACTGTATAACCATCACAGGGTTTGTGTACCAAACACACCTAAACTAAGGAAAGATATCTTACGATAAGCACACTGCTCAAGATTATCTATTCATCCAGGAAATTACAAAGATGTATAAGGATCTTCATTCATACTTTTGGTGGCCAGGAATGAAGAAGATGTTGCTGAGTTTGTGAATTCATATTTCACTTGCCAGCAGGTAAAGGATTCACACCAAAAGCCACCAGGATTATTGCAACCCCTCCCTATACCTGAATGGAAATAGGAAAGCATTTCCATGGATTTCATTATTGGCTTACCTCAGACGACTAGTAGTAAAGATAGTTTCTGGGTTATAATAGATCATCTGACAAAGGTAGCACATTTCATTCCGATAAGTTTATCTTTCACTCCAGACCAGCTTGCTGAGTTATATATTACACATGTGATTCGCCTCCATGGTATCCCGAAGGAAGTAGTTTCTGATCGAGATTCACGATTCACCTCACACTATTAGGAGAACTTCATGAAAGCTTTAGGTACACAACTATGCTTGAGTACAGCATATCATCCACAAACAGATGGTCAGTCAGAACGTACGATTCAAACACTAGAGGATATGCTACGAGCATGTGCCTTAGAATGGAATGGATCATGGATTAAACATTTACCTCTTGTAGAATTCACCTACAATAATAGTTACCATACAAGTATTGGCATGGCACCATTTGAAGTACTATATGGACGAAAGTGTACTACTCCTTTATGTTGGCAAGAGGTTGGAATAAAGAACCTTTATGATTTAGATAGGCTTCAGGAGACACGGGAAGCTGTAGAACTTGCTAGAAAAAGACTATTAACTGCTCAGAGTCGCCAGAAAAGTTATAGTGATAGCAGGCGAAGAGACCTTGAATTTGAGGTAGGTGACTTTGTATTTCTCAAAGTATCACCTATGAAGGGTGTTCAGAGGTTTGGCTTGCGTGGGAAGTTAGCCCCCAGGTTCGTGGGTCCCTTTGAAATTATTCAACGGATTGGAAAAGTTGCCTATAGACTTGCACTTCCTCCACATCTTTCGGCAATACATGATGTATTTCATGTATCAAATCTGAGAAAGTACATTAGGGATCCAGAGCATAAGATAAGTTATGATGATTTACTGTTGAGCCAGACTTGACATATTAAGAGATACCTGTGCAAATACTTGAAAGGGATATCAAGAAGTTGAGAAACAAAGAGGTGCCTCTAGTTAAAGTATTATGGGGAAACCAAGAGTTTGAAGAAGCCACATGGGAACCTGAGGTAGAAATGAGAGAAAAATACCCGTACTTGTTTGAATGATAACATTATGTATTATATATATGTTTATTTTAAATGACATGACGTTCATTCTCTTTAAGGTTGTTATAGTTTCAATCCTCTTTAAGGTTGTTATACCTGCATTTCTAGTCTCGAGGACAAGACTTCCTTTAAGGCTATTATAATTGTAAAGCCTTGAACTTGGCATATCTCAGATCCTATATAATAAGATCCGGCTCGTCAAGAGAAAACCAACGAAATTTGTTTCGTGTGAATCGGACTTCGTTTCGAATTGTTATGATTTTCTGAAGAAAGAGAAGTCATTAATCCATAATGACTGTCATTAAGACTAATTAAACATGATTAAAGAAATTAATGACGATTGAAAGCCTCTAATGATCATTAGTAAACACTAATCAATAGTTAACAAAAGATAAGCGTAAGCCGCGAAAGTTAAATCGCGATTAGTGAAAGTTAATCACGATTAGTGTTAATTAAGCGTCATTAGCGAATCTAGAATCCTCTAGAATGTTCTAACTTAAGTTCCAAATTTGGGATAAGTTTTGGTTAAAACCATGGGCCAAAACCATGGGCCGCTAAACCATGGTTAAGGTCTAAACCATGGTTTTCTAACCATGGTTATTGGTTTTCTGGGGCTTATAAATAGACCCCCCTATCCATTCATTCTCTACAACTTCCACTACCACCACCACCCCAAGGGCTAGGGTCGAGAGGTTGGGAGGAGTGGGAGGCGAGGGAGGAGCGCTAGCGAAGCGCTGCCGGGAGAACGAGGAGGAGAAATGTATGATCCTCTCTTAGTTGCTTTGTAAGCTAGGCTTTAAATTCATACTCTTGTTCTTTCAAGTTTTGTTCTTGATTTATCTTTCTTTCCGATTCGTTTTCCTGTTGTGTTTCGAGGAGAAATCTGTGTAATACCATACTTAGGTGCGGGCGGCTATTCACGTCAGTGACCCTGTGATTCGTCACACGTTCACTCACCTAAGATGTGTGGTGTCTGTCGATTCTTCATCTCTTGTTGTTGAGTATATTCTTTCATTTTCGTTGTTATTTTCCTCTCGATTGATTTTATAGAGGAAACTCTTTTAATTTTTATTTTGAAATATGTCTTGATATAAGGGGAAACTCTGCCGAATTTTCCGAGAAATATGTCCCGATATAAGGGGAAACTCTACTGAAATTTTAAGAAAAAATATGTTCTTGACGTTCTTCGTGTTCTTCGCCTTCTTCGCGTTCTTCGTTCGTTCTTCGCGTTCTTAACATGTTCTTAGCGTTTTGATACGAAAAATGAAATTCGATCTTTTCAGGAGCCTTAAAATAGCCTTTCTAAAAACGAAACTCGATAAAGCCTTGCATACACGAGAAAGAGCTCGATTAGGTAACGAAATCCTTCCCATGGATCGCCATATCGCAATATATCGTCGATATATCGGCGATATATCGGTATCGACAGGTCACCGATATATCGCCGATATGGATATATCAGGTATCGACAGGAGAAAAATGCCTAATGGATACCGGGTTTCGGCGATATGCGTCGATATATCGCTGATATATCGGCGATATATCGCTATCGACATTGTATCGATATGTTGTCGATATCGATATGTCCTTCCATGATCCTTCCTTTTGCTGTTGGGTTTTCATACGAAATTATTGAAATTCTTGATTTTGTGTTCTTTGCTACGAGAAACCCTAATTTTGGTTATTTTTGAAAAAGTCTGAAGAATTGCTTTGTGATTACCACTAAAATATGATTTACGCATCAAATTGATGCGTTGGCTCTGAAAATTAGGGTTTGGGAGTTAAAATAGGCATAAATAGGAGTATACATATGGTTATGAATAATATATATGTGAGTCGATACTAAGTATTGTTGATTATGCAAATCGAAGACTTAATGAAAGAATTACATCATGTGAATTGATGTGGTTTGATTTGGATCCTGAAAAGGATCGTGTGTCACGTTAAGGATGACTGGGAGTAGAACTACAGGTCGGGCATGCAACCTGTAGGTTTGTCGGAAGGAACCCGTATTGGCGTTTCCCTACCTAGGTGGTACACGGTTGACCTGTTATGATAAGTGCGTACAAATTGAATGTTTTGTAACGCGTGGTACCGGGAGCCAATATATTCGGGTTGGAACGACGGAAGATGTGGTCGTGCCATGTGGAGGCACGGGTGGTTCAATAGCGGCTGGGTCACGATATCATGTATTTAAAGCCGCTAGGTTATATGATTACATGCTAGCCTGAGGTTTTAAGCAACCGAGTCCTCGAGGACGGTGTGCTCATTTGTTTTTCCAGGCTGAGGGTTGAGACCCTGTTTAATAAAAGAAAAGGAAATTGTCAGGGTAGTATTGGAGGATTGGTTGAGGCGACGTGCGGCGGCATAAGCTTACCAAGATCAACACAATCTCCAATCCCGAAGCATCCACAGCTTCGGAGTCCAAGAATGGTGGGGTTCCCCTGGACTAATCCCTGATGTGGAATAGAAAGGAATACGACTTAAATTAATGAAAAGGAATGAAATTTTGTGATATCAAGTTTTGAAAAATTACACAATTTGTTTGCTTTTCTCTTCTTCGTTACTTAGCATTCGTTAATTTTTATCGTATGATTTATGGAAAACCCAACAGGTATCGGTGAGCTATCGCAAGGACTTTAAAAATTCATCCGGCTTACATACTAGACATCCAGCCATCCACAGTAGCTTTACTCTTTAAGGTAGTTAGTAATCTTTTGTATATTTTCCTTTCAAGCTGATGTACATGTAATGGTTATAGTGGGACAGTGTATCATCTGAACTTTATTTTGTGAATGGAAAAGTGTTGAAATACTTTCTTCCGAGTATTTTTATTTGCAGTCTATTTCTGAATGTTAGTTGTGATTGCTGAATAAATTATTGCTGAGTAACCAGATCCAGATATGGGAGGATCCGACGGCCCGGGAAACGGGGTCGCGAAAGCTGATGACCTTGATGTGCCTATTGCCTTAGGAAAGAAGATGCGTGCATACATTATGTATCCTCTTGCTTCCCATGTTTCTCTGGCACGGCTCTCAGAGGATTTTCAGAGGTTTGTTGTGGGTCTGCCGGCCGTAAAGATACCACTGTCCTATCAAGAGTTATTGCAAAGTAGTCAGTGACGTCCGACTATGGAGGAGGAGATGACATCATTACAGTCTGACAGTACGTGGAGTGTTGTGCAGGCTCCTCCTGGTGCATCTGTTATTGGCAGCAAATGGGTGTTTACAGTGAAACACCATGCAGATGGTATTGTGGACATGTATAAGGCCAAACTGGTTGCTCGTGGGTTTACTTAAACCTATGGGGTGGATTATCAGGATACCTTTTCTCCAGTTCGACCTCATTTTATGCTGTGGGTTCTTATTGTTGTTGCTATGGTACCTGACTGGTCGCTTTTCCAATTAGATGTTAATTGCATTTTTGTATAGGGACTTGCAGGAGGAAGACTACATGTAGCAGCCACCAGGGTTAGCTTCTGAGGGGGAGTCCCATGTGGTGTGCAAACTTCACAAGGCCATATATGGCCTTAGGCAGAGTCCGAGGGCTTGGTTTTAGAAGTTCTCAAAATTGATTGAACAACGTGGGTTTGTCAGATATATTGCAGATCATTCTCTTTTTGTTTGGAGAACCTAGAGAAGTGTCGTTACTCTTCTGGTCTATATTGATGACATTATTGTTACAGGCAGTGATAAACATGGCATTCAAGCAGCTAAGGACTTCCTTGAACAACAGCTTGTGACCAAGGACATTGGCAAGTTGCGTTACTTTGTTGGCCTAGAGTTTGCAAGAAATCAACATGGTATGGTAATGACACAAAGGAAGTATGTCATTGTTCTCCTATCTGAGACGGGTATGACATGATGTAGACCTGCTACTACTCTAATGGATCCTAATGCTAGACTCTATGATGATGAGTCTGAGGAGGTGGATAAGAAACGATACGGAGAGCTAGTAGGGAAGCTGTTGTATGTCACTATTACCAGGACTGATATATCATATGCTATTTGTAAAGTCAACCAGTTTATGGAGTAACCCATGCATTTTAATATGTATGCACAGTTAACATGATTTTGAGGTATCTGAAGTCTTCTCTAGGTGCATGACTTCTGTTCAAAAGAGACACGTCTCTCACAATTACTGGATGTGCATATGCAAATTATGATGGGTGCCTCAAGGACAAGAAGCCCACTTCAGTCTTCACTGTGTTTGTAGATAGCTCCCTAGTTTCATGAAAGAGTAAGAAACATATATTTCTGGCTAGATCTAGCACTGAATCAGAGTATAGGTCTATGGCCCAAGGGAGCACGGAAATGATGTGGGTCAAGTCTGTACTTATTGACCTAACTATTGAGGTCCCTCTTCTATGCACCTCAAGTGTGATAACCAAGCCGCTTTATTCATAGCTAATAATCCAATCTTCCATGAAGAACAAAGCATATCGAAGTAGACTGCCATTACACTCGTGATGTAATCCAGAAGGGACTAATTTCACCTCTCATGTTCCTTCAGGCGATCAAATTGCAGATATGTTTACCAAAGCTCTTGTAAGGGGCCCTTTTCGTTGTTGCTGTTCCAAGATGAGCATGATAGACATATATGTTCCAGCTTAAGAGAGAGTGTTGAGATATTTATATATCATTATCTTTATTTTGTAGTTTCTTATTTCTTCTGTCTACTTTATGTAATTTTTCCTTCGAACTTTTCTCCTATATAAGAGAGCTATATGGCTACGATGAAATCCAACTTTCATTTCACACCTTTCCACAGCATTTGAGTCCCATCTTCCTTTTTATTTTTTTCAATTATATAAACCCACTTCAGATACTGGATACGATACGAATGAAATCATATTGGCACTTTGATGGAAAATCGATGGAGATAGTAGATACAATGGAAAGAAGAAGATTCATATATATGTCTCCAAGAGACAGAATGGATTGGAGAGAGCACATGAGATCCAAAAGACAAGCTTTAAATTATGGTATTTAGTTAAAAAGATGCACATAAACGATGTTGGAGTGGCTGTTCATAATGATTTGAAGGATAATGTGGTTGAGGTGCAAAGATTTGAGGATTGGATTATTTTGCTAAATTTGGTGCTCGTAGAAGAAATTCTGAATATCATCTCAGTTTATGCACCATAAATTGATTTGCGGGAAAGAATTAAACACATTTTTTGGGAGGATTTGGATAAGATTATGCAAGGAATCCCACAAAAAGAGATGATTTGCCTCGGTGGAGATCTTAATGCATATGTGGGAAAGGATGCTTTAAGGTATGCTAGTGTTCATGGAGGCTATGGCCTCATTTTGAGGGAAAAGTTATTTTAGATTTTGTAACGGTTTATGATCTTTTCATAGCTAATACTCTCTTCTAGAAGAGAAATGAGCATTTAATTACTTATACAAGTGGCCCAACTAAAACATAGATAGATTACTTTGCGATGAGGAGAACATGATTGTGTTGCGAAGACTGCAAAGTAATCCCATGAGAGTGCTTGACATCTCAACATCACTTGCTAGTCATGGATGCGCAAATAGCAAGGCTTGAAATCTCGATTTTGATTTCGTTTAGGTCAACCTGGAAAGGGAAATTTTACCAAAATTTCAGAAAGTTTCGACAATTTTTGTGGAAATCTTGGAAATGACGTAAAAAAGTTGTTTTTTTCTTCAATTTTTTTGCAAATTAAGATCATCAAAGTTATTAAAATAATAACTAACTTACAAATATATTTGTTAGAAAATAGGAATACGGAAGCGATTTAATAAATAAAGCATAAAGAACATAAAGATAAACTTGAATACCAAGATTTTTACGTGGAACCCTACTTCCTAAGGAGAGGGATGAAACCACGGGAGAATGCCTCAAAGGGCTGATGGTCTATTGACTTTTCTCATCTGGATACAATGGGTGTGGGGGTCTATATATATCCCCCACCGAGTCTCCGCATCCCACAGATGATAGATATGGGACTAAACAACTGGATGGGGTAAATGGATCCTGGAGAGTTCCATTTATCCATCACTCACACAAGTTTTACATAACCAAATACTCCAACACTCCCCCTCATGCTGGGGCATAAAATGCTCAACTTAGACAAACAGAAAGAAATCTCTACTCACGCTACATGACACTATAGACAATATCAACTCAACACGCACAACTGTTGGCTGCTGTCGAGGATGTTGCTTCTCATGTCGTTCAGGTGAGGAACAAACGGGCTGTAGTGTGAGTTAAACTGAATCTCCTCATCGAAGAGTATGTGCTATGTACTGCGACTGTCAGAGTCACTGCAACTGAAATGAGTCTATATACGGAGAACTCTAGCCCACCACAACAATGTGGACAACTGCTCCATCTCTGAAAGGGCCGAAAAGATCATCGTTAATTATCTATACGTAGATCTCTGAAGATGTGTCTCTCTCATAGGGACCTCGAAGTGGGTTCTCGATGGTTGTTGGTGAATTTTGTGAAGGGAACGATGTGTTTGATAAAATTAGTAGGGCCGTCATTGTTATGATCCCTAAGACTGCAGCGGTTAATCGCATCGATGACTTTATGCCTATCTCTATCTCGAATGGGATCTATCTTATCATTGCCAAGGTTTTGGCGAGGAGGCTTGCTCCTGTTCTTGCCTCGTTGGTATCGCCGACCCAGGCCGCCTTTATTCGGGGAAGGCAGATCTCGGATTTCATCGCGGTGGCTTCCGAATTGGCTGCAGGTTGGAAGAATTCTAATAAGATGGGGATTCTTTGGAAGATTATTTCGCCAAGGCTTATGATTGTCTTGATTGGCGGTTCCTGTGGTCTGTCTTGAGAAGGAGGGGCTTCCCTGAGGTTTGGATTTCGTGGGTGCGTCGTTGTATGACCACGGCCTCCCTCTCGATTTTGTTTAATGGTAGCCCGGTTGGGGGCTTCTTCCAGCCACGGAGGGGGGGTGCGACAGGGGTGTCCTCTCGCCCCCCTTCTCTTTGTGCTGACGTCGGACGTGTAGGCTCGTATGATTGACAGCGTGATCGAGGTGGACCTGACCAGGGGCTGCACTGTGGGGGCCATCCAGGTGCCCTTAATTCAGTTTGCGGACGACACTTTATGCTTCATCGAGGGTGGTTCGTCTGAGGTATCCGGTATGGCAATTACTCTGGAGCTTTTCAGTGAATTATCGGGCCTCTTGATTAATGTGGCTAAGTCTAAGGTGATCCCTTTTGGGATGTCGCATGAGGAGGCACTGGAGTGTGGCCGGTTGCTGGGTTCTCCTCCGAGTGGGCTCCCTTTTGATTACCTTGGTTTGCCTCTGGTCGTGGGTCGTGTCAGGCTCCGTAATTGGCGTTTGGTGGTGGAGAAAATGGAGGCTCGCCTTGCTGGGTGGCGCGTATCATTGTTATCTGGGGGGGGCGTCTTGTTCTTCTTAAGGCGGTGCTCTCCTCTATTCCTATTTTTTTCATCTCGGTTCGACGTATGCCTAAGGGGATTCGGCTGCGTCTTGAGCATTGTATGCGGGGCTTCTTGTGGGGTAAGAAGGGGGAGGGGGGAAGGGGGTTCATTTGATGGCTTGGGATGACGTTTCGCGGCACAAGCGGGATGGTGGCTTGGGGGTGCGGAGGTTGGAGCTTGTTAACGAGGCTCTCTTGTTAAAGTGGGCGAGTAGGGTCTGGGGACAGGAGGACAACTTCTTTCTTAATGTTCTGCGGGAGCTTCTGGGGGAGGCGATGATGGGATTCACACGGGGGGATGCTTACGGGCACCTATTTCCGTTTTGGCGTGGTGTTTTGGAAGTTTTTATTCGTAATCTCTCCCTATTTAAGCCGGTGTAGGGGAAGGGGGATTCTTTTCGGTTTTGGTTCGACGATTGGTCGGGAAGGGGTACTCTCAAGGATCGCTTTCCCCGTTTGTTTGCTTTGGCGGAAGATAAGGAGGCCTCGGTGGCCTCGTGCTGGGTGGACGGATGCTGGTGTCCTCGCTTTATTGCCAATTTCTCGGATCAGCGTATGGATGATTTTCTCTCTTTACTGAACTTGCTTGCTGACGCTGCTCAACCTAATGATGGCCGGGACCATTGGTCTTGGAAGGATGGTCTTTTTTCTACGCGTAAGGCGTATATGGCTCTTGTTCCCAGTCCTCAGGAGGGGGACGATCTTCTTTTGCGTGACTGCTGGTTCCTCTGGGGGATGAAGCTTCCTGCGCGCATTGGTGTCTTCCTATGGCTTCTTCGCAGGGGGAGGCTCTTAACGAGTGACCGTTGCACCCGATTTTTTCCTAACGTTGGGCCTAATTGCGGGCTGTGTGATGAGGAGATGGAAACCATCGACCACTTGTTCTTCGGCTGCAGTTTGGTTCGGGGCCTTTGGGCTGATCTGGAATGGGTCAACTCTGAGGGCCTGGTTGCTTTTTGCGAGAGCTTGCTGTGCAACAGGGGCAGGGAAAGGAAGGAGTTATTGGCTCCGCTTGCAAGGTTGTGGGGCATCTGGCTGGGGAGGAATGAGGCCCTCTTCGCGGGCCAGCAGTTCTACCGGGAGAACGTTATTATCCTTTCCACGCGTCTTCTGGATGACTGGTGTACAGGGTAGCCTTGCATTGGCTTTTTGGGGGTGATCTTTGCTTGCTGAGTTCTCGGTTTCCCACTTTGGGTCTTGTTTTTTTGGTTTTTGTAACATTCTTGTAACATTCTTTGTTTCTTTTCCTTTAGTATATTGGGGTGAACACCGCAGTGTCTCCCCCTTTTTTGAGCCTAAAAAAAGGATCTCGTACTGGAGTTTACGTCGCTTGAGAATGGAGTCTGAAGAAGTTTCCTCGTCAGAGAGTTGGGTCTCTCCTATCTTGTACAGGGAATGGTACTCTAATCTGGAGTCCCTATGAAACCACATGAAAATCCTAGCCCACATGGCATAGGGAATGGGATCTCGACTCAGGAGTCCCGATGGAACACATGAAAATCGTGGTCGAAACATAAAAGATGGGGAGCACAAAAACATGATGGCAAACATGTGCACGTCGAAAAGATCTCATACATGTGCATGTTTGAAACTGAAGACTCAGAACCTGAACGTCGAGTATGAAGAACATCTGAAGAACTGTAGAGTCTGAGAATCTGTCTGGCCTTGAGAATCTGAATCTGATATCTAGACCCAACCTGTGACTCTACATAATACGCCCCCTTTCTCCCATACTTGTCGGAAAAAAGTGACATCGACAAACTTGGGAGAAGACAATAAAATGGAGTTAACCAAAACATTACATAAGCCGCCACATTTTTTCAGCTTTTCTCAATCATTTTTTATTCATTTTTTCGGCTATTTCATTCCTTTTTTTTGTAGCTATCACTTTTTTTACTAAGACATTCACTTTTTTTACGACTTTCTCCTCTTTTTTTTTAAAAAGTTTGCAGCTCCTTTTTTTACTGTGTAAGTTGGGCCTTTTTTTTTCATAGACCCGCCCCCTCCTTTTTCAAAGCTGTGGACCATATAGCTACTGGGATTGGAATATCAATCTCCCACTCCTTTTTTTTAATCGACATGTCCCTTATTTAGGGTTCCCAGTCACGAGAACCTGTGAGGCCCGCTCCCGCGGATCTGGGAAACCCGTTTACATATCAGTCGTAGTATCATGTTCGCTAAGGACCAAGGGAATTTTTTTAATGACATTCACATTAACTAACATGCCACAGAACTATAACATATCACACTTATATTGCATAAATTCCATAGCAGTTAACATGTAACAACAAAAATTGCATTATGTACATGCATCCCAATTTTATCAGAAGAGAAATAAAAGCATAAGTATCTTGAACAAACTATAACATACATACCTGATATGTTTTACTGCAGAAACTGACATTCAACTCTCCTAATACAACGGTGCAGGTATTTTGCCTGCAATCCATGGAATAGGGAGAAAAGAACATCAACAATTGTTGAGTAAATCTTAATTAATTAAAATAACAGGAAATTTAGTGGTTCCAAAAGAAAGCAAGTAATTTGGCCCTGACAGTTAAAATTTAAAGCTACTTGCAATGAAACAGGCTTTCAAGTTGTTTGGTACGTAAAACCCCAGTCTACTCATCCTACACTAATTACCCACATAATCATTTATATATAAATGTCATATGGTCCATAACTTTCTATTAATTATAATATAAGTTTGATTGGTCTTGAGAATGTGAATGATCAGACTCAGATATAATCATTATCTCTATTAATGCTTATAAACGATGTTTAAGAATCTTGTGGATTGATCATAGTAAGTGTATATGATGGAACTGGGGTTTTGATTCTTTCCTTGTTGATTTTCTCATGCTTAGTGGATAGTCTGATAAGGATGATTTTCATGATAGGGTCTTTTCTCTTTGCCAGGAATTATTGGCAGAAAAGTAACTAGTTCAACGGAAATCAACTCAACTGTAACCAAGCTTCCATGTAACCAATTCAACTGTAATTCAACTTTAGCCAACTCAATTGTGACTCAATCCAATCTCAAATGTATCTTTTTCAGACACAACTGTAACTGAATCAGATGTAGTCATAGAGGATTCATATGTATACATGGATGATTCGGATGTAGCATCGCCAAGTCTGTTGGCGAAAAATAAACAAAACTCAAGCGGTGAAGTAGCCTACAAAAGGCTCTTCCGTCTCGCCCTCTAATTGGAAGGGCGGTCCAATAGAGGGATAGGTCTACTCCAAAACTACGCCACTGAGACGGGTGAGAGACTCTCTAGAAAAGTCGCTCTAAAAGAAAAACCGGCCCGACCGGTACGGGCTAACGAGCTCGAAAAACTAAAACCAAGGGTCCTCCAGCCTAGGTACCCTAAAGAACAAGGGTCAGCGGAACTGGTCATTAAAAGAAAACTTGTGGATCCCAGAGAGGCGTAAAAACTGCGAGCGCTCGCGAGAAAACCGAGAAAAAGACTGGAATCCTAGACCCGCGCACCAAGCGGTCGCTGCCCTAACTGGGCTTCCTAATCTCCCGCCCAGCTGAGGGTCACCGCACCCTCGCACAGTCAGGCGTAAAGGTCACCATGACTGGCACTCATAATTATCAGTCATTACTGACTTACCATCACTGACTTGAGATCTAACAATCTGATTGAATAGTGATCCATAATTAGTGATTCATATCTAAATGATTAGTCACGAAGATTTTCAATTATAGATCGTCTCAAATTTGACGGCATATTTATTGATCTAGACATTGTAAGTTACTTTGTATGAAAATACCCAAATGATGTTAACTTGCCAGACAAGAGGAGGGTTATTGTGACTTTCTTATAAACAGTAGATCGGTATTGATGATACCAAAAACTAAAATCAAGATATGGGATGAGCACTTCTCGAGACTCCATAAAAGGATCGATGTTTTTGGGCCATTGACTCAGATGGTAGCTCAGGGAGGGTCACTCATTGGATGGGTTGGTGATCAATGGACCTTGCAACAAATATTGGAAACTCATCATATTCTCTTGGCCTGCCTTTGAAATGCCACTAATCATAATGATATAATAGTATCGAATAATTATGGTCTAGTAGATAATGTTCTTAAACCAATCTATGATAGGAGATTCAACAAATTGGAATGAACTTCTTGGAGTCCCTCTTGATTATTCGAGGTGATTTCAATGACTGACCTTATATATATGACTGACCTTATGGAAGGGGTAGTCAAGAACAGGTCTCCATTGGATTTTGCTAACCTGATGGGAGAATAGAACCTAAAGATTATTGATGATAGGAAAGGTTGCTTCACATGGAGAATTATGACTTCTTTCTTGTATATCGGTTGATTCTTGGTATTGTGACCTCGACGAGTATTTCTATCCAAAGATGTTCTAAAGTTATTAGTGGTGCTATTACCGATATGGGCAACTTTACCATATGTCAAAAACATATGATCTGAATACCCTAACTAATATTACAAATCAAACACTCAACTCCATTATCTTAAGATAATCAGGCCATGTGCGCTCTTGGAAACCAAAAAAAATCTTCACCCCAGGGATGATTTTGAACTCCATATAAGTTCGAATTTTTTTTTAAAACAGCATGAATCTAAATTTGCTACTTCTTCTTAAGACAATAGGATCATAAGTTTGTAATTTCTTCTCAAGACAAAATTATCTTCACTCTCAGGGATGATCCCCATTTCACAGGTGCATCTATATTTGAAGATTAGGGTTGACTGAATAAGTCCCCGTTAAGAAAGATAATGAGAAAATGTTAAGTTGCAAAAGGAAGGAGTACTTATGTGTGGATCACATAAATCCCTCTATTCATCTAGCAAACTAAGTCTTCAACACTGCTCAAATTCTGAACACCAATTTCGTCATTAGAACCTCATTTATGTGACTTAGTTTCAAAATTCTCAAAATTTCAGAATACCCTAATAATGATTATTTATTGGTAAAATCATCATTTCTCAACCAGCCAAATGGGCACTACCAGTATTCCTATCAGAATTTCTACAAATAAGCACTACATAATTACCCCAGTCAGTGTTATGATAGCCCTATAAGATTCAATGCATTTCCTTTGGTCAAAACCTTTTGAAGAATTACCAAAATATATTAGATACAATAGCCCATCAAGATTTAGAGATAGACCTAATAATCAGATTTAGAACATCAACGATATCATATGAATGAAAAGAAAATGGAAGGCTACATGGATGGCAGCAAAAGGAGAGGAAGATTGTACCTTAGATCTCCAAGGTTTTGGAGATCAAAAGGCATGCAATAGCCCCATTTGGAGGCTTCCAGCAGTATCAAGGAGTTGCTGTACAAAAGTTTTAGCAGAGATTCCAGTGGGTATTTGAGCCCTAATTTGCAGCATTTCTATGGTCTTCAAACTGATGAAGGCAGCAGCTGAATGGGGAGCTCTAGCAAGAGGATTCCAGCAGCATGAAGGGGCTTCCAGGAGCAGTTGCATGCTGCTGGAATTTTGCTACAGCAGCAAGAGAAGGGCTGGGGGCTTCCAGCACTTGTTAATTACTCCAGAATTTGATCTTCAATAGCAGCAACTGCAATCCATGGTGTAGCAGTAGGCTCCAACAGGTAGCTTGGGCACCACAGGTGGCTGAATGGAGGGAAAACAATCTCTACAGCAGCTGCTGCAGCTTGGTTGCATGAAGATGAAGGGAAAAGATGGGGGCTTCTCGGTTGTAATTTGGTGAGAAAAAAAGTAGAGAAGAATGGAGGGGTTTTGGTGCTTATATAAGTTAGGAGAGAGGGCTTTGTTGGCCAAGTGGGGAAATATACAAGCCATGTGGAGGGAGAGAATATTCCAAGTGGAGAGGAATAAAGAAGCCAAATGGATGGCACAGGACAGCAGCTACTGCTGTGTTTTGATTTTTTTTATATATATTTTAACTTTATCTCTCTCCTCTCTTATTTACAAAATTGAAGTGGTCCGTATTCATAGACCGAGTCTCGGATTTTGGTGTACAATAGCTCGTTTTGATCGTCTCTAAATGACGATCAAAATGAGTATAATATTCATATACTTCGGGTTGAAGATGAATCTCCAAAATTTCCGAGATACGGTTTTTCTTTATGGCTAAATTTTGCGGTTTTAAAATATCAAACGACATCCGATCGACGAACGGTCGATTTCGTTAGTCTTATTTTGCCGAACCGGATTTTTGGGTGGTCTCAGTTTGTTTCGCGGTTTCCGAATTTGCGTCGCGGCTTTTTCGGGCACGCATTACGATGCGATCGAATTTTTGATCGATTTCGCCCGAACGACTTTTGATTCACGATCAATTGATCGATTTATGTTATCTAATACAAATTAATAACTTTATTGAGTTATACGGACTCTAATCGGGTCGGGTTCGGGTTTATATAGATCCGGATGTTACAAATATAAAAACCTCAAAGGGAGTCTCGTCCTCGAGACTCGAGTCAAGGTTACTTTTTGTCTTGTTTGTATCTCATCTGGCCATAAAAACCTCAAAGGGTTTTGAACCCATAAAAACCTCAAAGGGATAACCAGCTGTGTTCTTGCAATATATATAATTGAATGGGCTTGTTTTGACAATTACCTGTAAGAGTTGTGGGTATCGTGCCCGCATATCCACTTTTGTCTTCCATGTTGCCTCTTTGACATCACGTCGGTGCCATAGCACCTTTATTAGGAGAATTTCTTTGTTGTGAAGCTTTTTTTTTACAACACCATCGAGTATTTATACCGGTCTCTCCTCATATGTCAAGTCTGGCTCCACGTTAAGGTTTTCGTAGATGATGATGTGTTGAGGTCGTGTACGTACTTCCTTAGATTGGATATCTATATGGCTGATAGGTGTGGAGGAAGGACCACTCGATACACCACATTACTTTTACGAGTAATAATTTCAAATGATCCAATATATCAGCGCTAATTTGCCGTGGACATCAAATCTCTGTATTTCATTCGTAGGAGATACTCGTAGGAACACACAATCTCCTATCTGTGTTTACAGATTTTTTATCAGTATGAGAGGTTAAATTGAATATTGATAAGTCATATTTTGAATGGATAAAGAGAAGATGTTCACATTACTTGAAACTCTACATCTCTTCTTCGACGATATGTATAGCTTTTCTGGTGGCTCTGAGCCGTCAGAGCCTTTACCTCATGATATCAACAATCGTAGTAGTTTTCTCTAAGAGATCTACGAGGTACAGAGCCTGTTTACCTATCTTACGCGAATTGAGAAGTATGAGGCATCTCCACCTGTATAGGGCTTCGAATGTTGCCATACCAATACTTAGAATGATGGTTGTTGTATAGAAATTATACCAACGACAGGTGGTCCTTTTAGGATCCTTTCCTCACTAGAGTACATGCATGTAATAAATTGTCAAGTGTCTAAATAATGTGTCCGCTCTGTCCATCGGTCTGAGGATGATATGCAGAACTCGTCTTCAGCTCTGTTTGTGGTGCTGAGATGAACTGGTGTCAGTAGTGAGATGTAAATCTCGAGCCTCTGTCAGATATTTCCTCACGCGGTACATCATAAAGTCTTATAATGTCCTGCACATACCATCTAGCCAACCTAGATGGGGTGTAGATTATGCTGCTAGGTATGAAATGAGCTGACTTGGTCAATCTTTCAACGACCCAAAAGCATTGTGGTCACCATGGTGTCCTTGGTAGTCTAGTAACAAAATTCATTAAAGCACTCTCTCAATTTTACATGAGAATGGGGAGATACTGTAATAATCATGGTGGTCTTCTATGCTTAACCTTGACCATCTGACATGTCAAACATCTGCTAATATGGTGTGTTGCATCACACTTCATCCCGACCCGCCAGATTGTTGGCGCAGATTACGATACATTTTCGTACTGCCAGGATGAAAAGACAGTTGTGAACTGTGTGCCACATTAAGAATCTCTACGCAATTGCTCATCATAGGACACACGATGTAGCCATCCTTTCGTAAAGTAGACTTAGTCTCCATAAAATTATCACTTTTGTCCTTGTTGGCACACATACATTTGTCTCAATTTCAAGGATATGTCCTATGTCCTACTACGAAATCTCAAGGATTGCCGAATCGCAGAGGTATGACAGTAGATATGGACACACTCTTATGAGGATGTCAACCTGTTAAAACTATGAGCATGTCCCATGTGTATAGCTAGTTTGCTGAATGTGCATGCGCTTTCCTGTTAAGCACATTTGCGCCACGTTTCTTTTATTAGAATGTTAAGAGATTGTGTAATCTAAATCCTTCAGTAGCTTAAGCCACTTGTTGTTCATTCAACTCCTTATGATTAAAGATGTACTTCAAACTTTTACGATCTGTGAAAATTTTGAAATTCACCTCATAGAGATAGTAGTGCCTGATCTTTAAGGCGAAGATAACTATCACCGATTCCAAGTCAAGGATGGGTTAATTCCGCTCATGCGGCCTCAACTAACGTATTGCATAGACAATCATGTAACCTTGCTGCATCAGAACCACTCTTAAACATTCATTTGAAGCATTTGTATATACTGTATAATCTTGAGAATCTGAAGAAAGTGCAAGAATAGACATATTTGTTAATCTTTCTTTCAATGTCCTTAAAGGCCTGCTTGTTCAGTTGTCTTGTGACCAATGCATAATTTCATCGACTCATCCTTCTTTCTGACAAAAAGAACGGGAGCACATCGAGGTGTAGTGCTCAACCTTATAAACCTATGTTATGTAACTCCTGCAACTGCATTTTCAGCTCTCTTAACTCGGCTAGTGCCATGTGTCACGGAGCCATCAAGATTGGTTGTGTATTTGGCAATAATTTAATCTCGAACTCAATCTCTTTCTCAGGAGGTAAACCTGGCAAATCATTAGAGAACATATTAGGGTAATCTGACACTATCGTGATGTCCTGAGTCATCGGCTCTCCATCAGATGCCCCTCGAACGATGGCTAGATATGAATCATATCCCTGATCAACAAGTTTCTGAGCTTTTAATACTGAAATGTACCCTTTAAGGTAAACTCAGGTATGTTCGGAATCTTGACTACAACCGAATTCCTAAAGTAATTAACTAGATATAATGAGTTGACAGCTAATCCACTCCCATAATTAGGTCACACTTGTCAAGTTATAGTAGCAGACAGTCTGTGATCATCTCATGACCACCAATCAACATTGGTAACCTTCTGACTACCAGCCTTATAATAAACAACTGGTCACCCGACCTACGGATGTGACAAGGACGATCTAGGGCATATGCAACTCTACCTACTGAAGCTAGAATCTCGGAGTTCGTTTATCGCTTTAGAATTAATTAAAACATAGAAAGGTCGGTTCAGGACGCCATGGTTCTATGTAAGAACCGATATCATTAATAGTTAATGTTCATGGATATTTCTAACTATGCTTTTTCTCTTCTTGGGATGCAACATGGAAATTCGTTGCAATCGGTGACATATGTGGTTATGGAAATTGGAATGTCATATTTCCCTTTCAGATTCGCAACAAGTCAAAGAACTGTCGCTATCCAAGACCTAATGCGATCGGAACTATAATACTACGAATGTATGTAGCAGGGTACCACTGCTCTGATACCAAACTGTGAGGCCCGCTCCCGCGGATCTGGGAAACCCGTTTACATATCAGTCGTAGTATCATGTTCGCTAAGGACCACATTAGAGTACTGAAAATTAGGGAATTTTTTTAATGACATTCACATTAACTAACATGCCACAAAACTATAACATATCACACATATTGCATAAATTCCATAGCAGTTAACATGTAACAATAGAAATTGCATTATGTACATGCATCCCAATTTTATCAGAAGAAAAATAAAAGCATAAGTATCTTGAACAAACTATAACATACATACCTGATATGTTTTACTGCAGAAACTGACATTCAACTCTCCTAATACAACGGTGCAGGTATTTTGCCTGCAATCCATGGAATAGGGAGAAAAGAACATCAACAATTGTTGAGTAAATCTTAATTAATTAAAATAACAGGAAATTTAGTGGTTCCAAAAGAAAGCAAGTAATTTGGCCCTAATAGTTAAAATTTAAAGCTACTTGCAATGAAACAGGCTTTCAAGTTGTTTGGTACGTAAAACCCCAGTCTACTCATCCTACACTAATTACCCACATAATCATTTATATATAAATATCATATGGTCCATAACTTTCTATTAATTATAATATAAGTTTGATTGGTCTTGAGAATGTGAATGATGAGACTCTGATATAATCATTATCTCTATTAATGCTTATAACGATGTTTAAGAATCTTGTGGATTGATCATAGTAAGAGTATATGATGGATCTGGGGTTTTGATTCTTTCCTTGTTGATTTTCTCATGCTTAGTGGATAGTCTGATAAGGATGATTTTCATGATAGGGTCTTTTCTCTTTGCCAGGAATTATTGGCAGAAAAGTAACTAGTTCAACGGAAACCAACTCAACTGTAACCAAGCTTCCATGTAACCAATTCAACTGTAATTCAACTTTAGCCAACTCAATTGTGACTCAATCCAATCTCAAATGTATCTTTTTCAGATTCAACTGTAACTGAATCAGATGTAGTCATAGAGGATTCATATGTATACATGGATGATTCGGATGTAGCATCGCCAAGTCTGTTGGCGAAAAATAAACAAAACTCAAGCGGTGAAGTAGCCTACAAAAGGCTCTTCCGTCTCGCCCTCTAATTGGAAGGGCGGTCCAATAGAGGGATAGGTCTACTCCAAAACTACGCCACTGAGACGGGTGAGAGACTCTCTAGAAAAGTCGCTCTAAAAGAAAAACCGGCCCGACCGGTACGGGCTAACGAGCTCGAAAAACTAAAACCAAGGGTCCTCCAGCCTAGGTACCCTAAAGAACAAGGGTCAGCGGAACTGGCCTTTAAAAGAAAACCTGTGGATCCCAGAGAGGCGTAAAAACTGCAAGCGCTCGCGAGAAAACCGAGAAAAAGACTGGGATCCTAGACCCGCGCACCAAGCGGCCGCTGCCCTAACCGGGCTTCCTAATCTCCCGCCCAGCTGAGGGTCACCGCACCCTCGCACAGTCAGGCGTAAAGGTCACCATGACTGGCACTCATAATTATCAATCATTACTGACTTACCATCACTGACTTGAGATCTAACAATCTGATTGAATATTGATCCATAATTAGTGATTCATATCTAAATGATTAGTCACGAAGATTTTCAATTATAGATCGTCTCAAATTTGACGGCATATTTATTAATCTAGACATTGTAAGTCACTTTGTATGAAAATACCCAAATGATGTTAACTTGCCAGACAAGAGGAGGGTTATTGTGACTTTCTTATAAACAGTAGATCGGTATTGATGATACCAAAAACTAAAATCAAGATATGGGATGAGCAATTCTCGAGACTCCATAAAAGGATCGATGTTTTTGGGCCATTGACTCAGATGGTAGCTCAGGGAGGGTCACTCATTGGATGGGTTGGTGATCAATGGACCTTGCAACAAATATTGGAAACTCATCATATTCTCTTGGCCTGCCTTTGAAATGCCACTAATCACAATGATATAATAGTATCGAATAATTATGGTCTAGTAGATAATGTTCTTAAACCAATCTATGATAGGAGATTCAACAAATTGGAATGAACTTCTTGGAGTCCCTCTTGATTATTAGAGGTGATTTCAATGTAACTCCTTATACATATGACTGACCTTATGGAAGGGGTAGTCAAGAACAGGTCTCCATTGGATTTTGCTAACCTGATGGGAGAATTGAACCTAAAGATTATTGATGATAGGAAAGGTTGCTTCACATGGAGAATTATGACTTCTTTCTTGTATATCGGTTGATTCTTGGTATTGTGACCTCGACGAGTATTTCTATCCAAAGATGTTCTAAAGTTATTGGTGGTGCTATTACCGATATGGGCAACTTTACCATATGTCAAAAACATATGATCTGAATACCCTAACTAATATTACAAATCAAACACTCAACTCCATTATCTTAAGATAATCGGGCCATGTGCGCTCTTGGAAATCAAAAAAAATCTTCACCCCATGGATGATTTTGAACTCCATATAAGTTTGAATTTTTTTTTAAAACAGCATGAATCTAAATTTGCTACTTCTTCTTAAGACAATAGGATCATAAGTTTGTAATTTCTTCTCAAGACAAAATTATCTTCACTCTCAGGGATGATCCCCATTTCACAGGTGCATCTATATTTGAAGATTAGGGTTGACTGAATAAGTCCCCGTTAAGAAAGATAATGAGAAAATATTAAGTTGTAAAGGGAGGAGTACTTATGTGTGGATCACATAAATCCCTCTATTCATCTAGCAAACTAAATCTTCAACACTGCCCAAATTCTGAACACCAATTTCGTCATTAGAACCTCATTTATGTGACTTAGTTTCAAAATTCTCGAAATTTCAGAATACCCTAATAATGATTATCTATTGGTAAAATCATCATTTCTCAACCAGCCAAATGGGCACTACCAGTATTCGTATCAGAATTTCTACAAATAAGCACTACATTATTACCCAAGTCAGAGTTATGATAACCCTATAAGATTCAATGCATTTCCTTTGGTCAAAACCTTTTGAAGAATTACCAAAATATATTAGATACAATAGCCCAGCAAGATTTAGAGATAGACCTAATAATCAGATTTAGAACATCAACGATATCATATGAATGAAAAGAAAATGGAAGGCTACATGGATGGCAGCAAAAGGAGAGGAAGATTGTACCTTAGATCTCCAAGGTTTTGGAGATCAAAAAGGCATGCAATAGCCCCATTTGGAGGCTTCCAGCAGTATCAAGGAGTTGCTGTACAAAAGTTTTAGCAGAGATTCCAGTGGGTATTTGAACCCTAATTTGCAGCATTTCTATGGTCTTCAAACTAATGAAGGCAGCAGCTGAATGGGGAGCTCTAGCAAGAGGATTCCAGCAGCATGAAGGGGCTTCCAGGAGCAGTTGCATGCTGCTGGAATTTTGCTACAGCAGCAAGAGAAGGGCTGGGGGCTTCCAGCACTTGTTAATTACTCCAGAATTTGATCTTCAATAGCAGCAGCTGCAATCCATGGTGTAGCAGTAGGCTCCAGCAGGTAGCTTGGGCACCACAGGTGGCTGAATGGAGGGAAAACAATCTCTACAGCAACTGCTGCAGCTTGGTTGCATGAAGATGAAGGGAAAAGATGGGGACTTCTCGGTTGTAATTTGGTGAGAAAAAAAGTAGAGAAGAATGGAGGGGTTTTGGTGCTTATATAAGTTAGGAGAGAGGGCTTTGTTGGCCAAGTGGGGATATATACAAGCCATGTGGAGGGAGAGAATATTCCGAGTGGAGAGGAATAAAGAAGCCAAATGGATGGCACAGGACAGCAGCTACTGCTGTGTTCTGATTTTTTTTATATATATTTTAACTTTATCTCTCTCCTCTCTTATTTACAAAATCGAAGTGGTCCGTATTCACAGACCGAGTCTCGGATTTTGGTGTACAATAGCTCGTTTTGATCGTCTCTAAATGACGATCGAAATGAGTATAATATTCATATACTTCGGGTTGAAGATGAATCTCCAAAATTTCCGAGATACGGTTTTTCTTTATGGCTAAATTTTGCGGTTTTAAGATATCAAACGACCTCCGATCGACGAACGGTCGATTTCGTTAGTCTTATTTTGCCGAACCGGATTTTTGGGTGGTCTCGGTTTGTTTCGCGGTTTCCGAATTTGCGTCGTGGCTTTTTCGGGCACGCATTACGATGCGATCGAATTTTTGATCGATTTCGCCCGAACGACTTTTGATTCACGATCAATTGATCGATTTATGTTATCTAATACAAATTAATAACTTTATTGAGTTATACGGACTCTAATCGGGTCGGGTTCGGGTTTATATAGATCCGGATGTTACAGAACCCATCTTACAATGGACTGTCACCCCCTCCTGGGATTTCTTCTTTTGATGCCGCCGATGCTGCCCGATGGGAGATGAAGACGCACCCTCGAGCTCGGTGAAGTGCCCTTGATTTTCCCTAAGCAACGCCGCTAGGAGCGGCGTTGGGAGACCACCGCTTGGGGCTTGGCGGGAGGATTTACACCGGAGAGGACGTCATTCCTGGAAATGGGGAGTTCTCCACCCGGAGTTTCCTGCGTGCAGGAGTTGCGCGAAGGGGGGAGGGGCGGGGCGTTGCCTCTTGCAACGAGATAGGCTTTGCCTAGAGCGGAGGAGGGGCGATGGGGCTCCTCCGCCTCTTGAGTCACTGGGTGTCAGGATGCTTTGCTGCAACGAAGCAGATCCTCGCAGCCTGGAGGCGAGGCGTAGTGTCTCCGCTTGGGTGGGGGAGTCAGACTAGTCTTGTGCGCTTGGTCGTGCTGCTTGCGCAAGGTGCTTCACACCTGGAGGGCTCGTACATGAAGGGGAGATGCTCCTCTTGGAGCTATGCCGCTGGAGATACGGCTGCCTGGATCGCCGCCATGAAGGAGGAGAGGCGTGAAGGGGTTCTGATGATTGCCGCCTGGGGGTTCTTTGAACCCAAAGAACCCTAGCGGACGTTCCATTGAAACACTGGCTGAAATTAGGGTTCTTGATATTGAACCCTAGAACTGAATATGGATATTTAATGAATCATACAGTTCTTCAAACAACCAAAAAATTGATTCTTGAACTAATTATGAACATATTGAAAAACATCCATATGTTGTCGAACATTAAACAATACTCCTTATGCTGTTGAACATATCGGAAATTTGGGTTTCAATCAAAACACTTGAACATGGACAGAACTAGAACAATACAACCAATCATCTTTAAGAATCGGATCTCGAATAAAAATAAACAACATAAAAACCTCGAGAATCGAACCCGCTCTGATACCATGTTAGAAAATTGGAATGCGGAAGCGATTTGATAAACATAGCATAAAGAACAGAAAGATAAACATGAACACCGAGATTTTTACGTGGGACCCTACTCCCTAAGGATCAGGATGAAACCACGTGAGAACGCCTCAAAGGTCTGATGGTCTATTGACTTTTCTCATCTGAATACAATGGGTGTGGGGGTCTATATATAGCTCCCACCGAGTCTCCACATCCACAGGCGATAGATGTGGGACTAAACAACTGGATGTGGTAAATGGATTATGGAGAGATCCATTTACCCATCTCTCACATAAGTGATGCATAACTAAATACTCCAACAATATAATTATATCACACATACCACTCATCTATACCCCTTATATTGCACATATCAGTTATATCGTTGTTAATGCTGATTGCTGACCCATAGATATTCAAAATGGAGTTCATCTAAGTTTTTCAAACAATAAATATTTAATAAATATACACTTATATCACACATATCAATCATATATGACCCTTATATCTTGCATATAGATCATCTATGACCCTTATCTCTCACCTATTGATCACATCGAACATATCGTCGTTAATAGCAAACTTACAACAAGTAAAATTATATCTATTCACAAAACAAGTAAAAATTCTTCTATTCTAAAAAATAAGTGACAACATGTATACTAATGATTAATCATTAATTCAAAAAATTATATTCCTGGTCATGGGTTCAGTTCAGAACCAAGAGTTCCGTGGTGGATCCGTATCGTCCCCTCTTCCTTTTTGTCTCTTATAATGCATGGCGGACTCACTGAACTTGTAGTAGTTCTCCTATGCCATGTTCGAGTACATGGCCTTGTAATCCATCACATACTGCATGTACTGATGATCATCGATTCCTATGAGTATTCCGAGACGAAGATAAGCAATACTAGATTTGATATCACGAGGGGTACGATGAGGGTGCGAAGTGCTAGCTTGAGATCCTCAGATTTATGACGATGAAAGAGGAGACGATCTCTGCGGAGGAGGCATGACCATGTACTAGTCAGGGAAGATACCATAACCGTCACCACCAAAATAACTGCCTTGGCTCTGCTCGAGCTGACTACCTTGATAGTTTTCACCGCTGTAGCTACTGTATCCATACTCGCTATAACCACATGGTGGAGGTGTATGCGCCTAAGAAGGAGGTCCAGGAGGAGGAGCATGAAAATATTTGGAGAAGACACCAAATGTTGTCTTATCATATGACGATCCATATCAACCTAGGGAACTTGGTGTTTCTCTAGTATATGGGCTTCCATTATCTCTGCTACTCAAGGAAACTACCGACGTTGTCCATAGGACGATGTCCACGACCACATGCATCATAATTCATAGGTCCCGGACTCAGTCTTGGAACAAACTATCCATGCATATTCCTTTGTCTCTCCATATATTTACACACTGTGTAGACCCCTTCCTCGAATCTTATATCATTTGGTCCACGGCTACCCTCTATCGACCCCTTGAATATATTTCCCCCTCACCAGATCCACCACGATTGGCAACATCATCTTCATCATCATCATCATCTCCATTGCCATCCTTTGATTTGGAACAAGTGGAAAGAATGCCATCAACTGCATCAAGCTCGGCCTCCAGTGCTCCAAGAGAGTCCGCCATTCGCTCTGTCTAGCCATATAGTCACCAACATCTACTCCCATTTGCTGGCTTATATTCTGATTTGGTCTTCCTCCCAGTTGTACGTGTACTGGAGCACTAATTGAATACATCCACATCATCTTCATCTGCATCGTCATCGTGCATTTTGAAAATGTATGCAAGATCAATATGGTCTTTGTAGTCCTCTTTGTTATAACTTTCCGTTGACGAGGACCAATCGTGGTGTACTAACAAGCTAGCTCACTCAATCGTTGCATCGGTGGATCCAAATGTCAGACAACAATCAACCCACAATTAGATTAAGCGACCAAAATGTGTGACTCAAAAGTTATTATAACTCTACATGAATGTGTATAGGTGTAAGCATGTATAGTGTCGAACACTGGGAACGTAAGGAGGGTAGCGGATTATTAATAATTATTGCTAATTAATAATAATTACCTTTTTATTTTTATTTTTTCTTATTTTATATGGGTTTTTATCTATATTTGTTTTTATTATTTTAATTGTTTTATCTTTTTATATTCATATTTTTGATTTTATATTTTGTTATAATTTTGTAAATTTTTATTTTCTTTTTGATTTTTAAAATAAATAAATTAATTATATATAATAATAGATATTATATCTTACATAAGTAATATATAATATATAGATAATATATCTTTTTAGAATTTTATTTAAGTCAAAATAAAGTTAAAATATCAAAAATTATTTATTTTTCATGTTTTTCTGATTTTCTCTATTTTTGGTAATTTTTGTGATATTTTCTCTAGCTTTTATGGATTTTTAAAGTTATAAATATAAAACAATGATTATGATAAATATCCAAACTTGTTTAGGGTTCAATAAATATTTTTGAGTTCAAAATTAATCTATAACTTTTTTTCATATATAATATATATAGTAAACAATATTCACAAATAGAAAGAAATATTTTTACAGTTTTATAGAATTTTCAAATTTTTTATAAGATTTTAAGGGTTTTGTGATTTGTATATTTAGTGTTTTACTTTTAGTGATTCGTCGATATGTGGAAGAATATAGTATAATATAGCTATATAGTTTTTGGAATTTTTTGAGTTATATTTTAATTTTTATGGATTTAATAGCTAATAGGGGAAAATATGCGTGTTTTTGTATTTTTAAAAATATAAAAATAAAGTTAAATGCTAAATAAGATTTATGCGTGATCAAGCATTGTTCCATGCATCTATCCTAATTTTCCCATAATTTTTGGCATAAAGGAAATATTTAATACAAACAATATACATAAAAATAAAACATACATCTGTAATTAAAATTTACTAATCGTGCATTCACTAACAGATTTACAAAGTTTAGGACTAATTTTGCAAAAATCTCAAAGTTTTCTTACATGGGGGAGCACGTGAGATGATATGGATAATGCCTAATAATAAATACACAAGAGTTAGAGGGTCCATGTGCAAATAAAATTAATTATTTTACACATAATATTTAATTTACATATGATCGCAAAAAAAGTTTCTTTTCCAAAAATAATAATAAATACAAATATTTTGATTAAAGCTTTCCAAACATGAAGCGTATATAAAATGCGATGCAAGATAATCAGAGTAGAAGGCTTTGGAGCAATTGTTAAGGGAGTGTAAGAATGCATAGATCACCGAGCAACTTAAGCTCATAGAGATCAGGGAGCAACTTCATAATACTTTAGTACCCCCTTAATGCTCTGGTGGTAGAAGCAGTGGCTTCCACTAAAAAAGACCAGGGTTCAAATCCCCCTTTTAGTACTAAAAAAACCAATGTTTTAAAAACCGAATCGGACATCAAACCGATCAAGTGTCGGTTTTGAATTTTTATCGTCGAACCTATATAATCGACCGGTCGAACTGGTGATGACGTCAACAATTTAATTAAATCGGAAAAGACCAAACCAGTACATTACTGGTTTGGTTCATACGATCCGACCAGGTCAAACCGAGTCAAACCGGTAGTTAATATGAATATATGCATTATGTTACATCATGTAAGTAATATATTTGCAAAAAAACCCCATATAAAGACATATACCTACATTTAAAAATTCGACATTATGTATTAAAAAAATAATTGAGATTACTAACCTGGATAAGGAACTTTGAATTTGGCATCAACTTGTCAACTACGAGCTTTTTGAAATTCTGAATAGAATAAAGATTAGAAGTCAAAGAAATAGACATAGTAGGATGCAATGTAAATAACTAACAAGATCAAAAAAAGGAACCATATAATATCTCAAAGTTTCAAACAACATGCACGTTTGTCATAATATCATAACATGGTAGATAAAATATGAACGGATCTAATTTAACATGTTCGAACATAAAAAAACGACGCCCAAAATAAAACGAGCTTAAAAAAACTCATAAAAATGTTAAGCTTTTGATTCATTCATGAATTCCATCAATCTAAATGGCAATATATGTTGAACTCAATCATCAGTGATATCCTGCAAATACAGTAGAATAAGAATAATATTAGAAGTTTTGCAAATATTGTTTATGTTTAGTGGACATATAATCATAATTTAATAAGTGAATAAGAAAAATACCATAGATGATATTTCTCTTATGCTATCCTTTTCCGACCATAACTCTACATCTTCTTTTTTTTAAAAGCCTGAAATAAGGGGGATACACTCGTCGGTGTTCGCCCCACCTTTTATTCAAACAGCGAAAGCAGAAACAAGGAGGAGAATACAAAAACTACGATCGAAAGAGATAACAATTACAAAACCCACTTCTCCACCAAACTCTTGGCATGAATCCCCATGTTTTCCTTATAAAAGCGCTGGCCCGAGAAAAGCAAAGCATTCCTTCCCAACCAAACAACCCATAGTACGGCCAGAGGGTAAAGCAACTGCCTCCTAGGTCTACCTCTATTCGCCACGAGCGCACCGCAGAATGTCTGGAGATCCTCAACGCAACACCAGGCCAGACCTGTCCCCTGCCATACCTGAACCACCATGGGGCACTTGAAGAACAGATGCTTGACGGATTCGATCGCCTCCTCGCAGAGAAGGCACCTGTCAGAGGTGGAGCCCAGAAGCCTAGCACACCGGTCCCTCGTCAGAGGTGGAGCCCAGAAGCCTGGCACCTGTCAGAGGTGGAGCCTAGAAGCCTGGCACCTGTCAGAGAAGGCACCTCGTCATCAGCCTCTGCATCTTCTTGCAATATATTTTCAGGTTCCACCAACCAATTCCCCACCAAATCCATTGCTTCAAGAGAAATTGCAATATATTTTCAGGTTCCACCAACCAATTCCCCACCAAATCCATTGCTTCAAGAGAAATGGGATCCGAACATTCTCCAATTTTCTTTTCTCTTCATAGATCAAAAGAAGACATGTTTTAGTACAATGAAACATATTTTGGTAAAGTATCATACTTCTAGAATGTGACATACCTTAGTATCAAATTGTATTCAACATAGACTAAGTCATTTAGTTTCGCATGGAGTAAACATAGACTAAGTCATTTAGTTTCAACATATCTTTTGTCAATGTGAATGTTATAAAAAACACTCCAATTTCTCTCACAAGAAGCACAATGACTCCAATAGATATGACCGTATTCCCACGTCAATCGCTTTCCAGCAAAAGCATAATTAGCAGCATTATCTGTCACAAAATGAACCACATTTTCTGCCCCAACAAAATCGTCAATCTCCTTGAATAATCCAAATAAATAATCTACAGTTTTCGAATGATCAGTGGCATCAACTGATTTCAAAAAAATTGTACCTTCAGGGCAATAAGCTAAGAAATTAATCAGGGTTCTTTGTCGTTTATCAGTCCATCCATCAGACATTATGGTGCATCCAAATTTCTTCCAATGTTTCCTAATTAATTCAATATGATCATTCATCCTTTCTACACCTTCTTGTAACAAAGGTCCACTAACACGATAAGGAGTTGGTGCTTTATAACCAGAACCAACTGTGGCAATTGCATTTAACATCATTTGAAATTCGAGATATCCAATGGCATTAAAAGGAATGTGAGCTTTAAACATCCATGTTGCAATTGCTATATCAACCGCATGCACCACCTTCTTTGAAGCCCAAACACTCTTAAGAGAAGGCTGACTCCCAGGTGTAGTACATGGAGGGAAAAAATTCTTTAAACTAGTCTCACCGGTTGTATTATTACTATCTTTTGATGCTTGGGTGTTTTGATTTTCATATAACTGAGAGTCAGACTTGCCAAGAAATGAGACTGCTTGTGAGCCAATAGATGAGTTAAGCAATGAATTTTCAGTTCTTCTTCTCTTTTCCTCAAAATTTTCAAGGGCCTGGTACATCTGATATTGAACATGGCTTGGTACTTTTTTACATGATTCACCCTGTCCCTTTTGTTTAACTAGATGCTCTTTGAATCTACGTATTCCTCCTTCTGAGAGCACTTTTCGACAATATTTGCATTCTATCTTAAATGATGTTGTAAATAGCATAATACAATGATCCCATGCTTGATTGACCTTCTTTCGAACAGAACTTGTATTCAAAGGAGTTTGAGAAATAGAATTCGGATTCGGATCACATGTGGGAAGTGGATTTCCTTCACTATTTTCCATCTACACCTGAATTAATGCATGAAATCAAGACCAACAAGTAAAATAAAAAAATGGAACGTTAAAATGTACTCATTTAAAATCTGCTACTAGTATTGTTTATAAGGACTCATATTAAATATATGTTGCTATTAGTATTTGTTGCATTTACAGAGACAAATAGACTAGTATTTGTTGATAACTTGATACTTCAAATGTATAGCTACCACTTACCAGTTTCATGTTCAAATGCATATGTAAATAAGATAACCAAATTACATACTAATACAAGCTAGTAGCCTAGTAGTCTGATGCTTTTGATACCGCTCTGGACTTCCCTAAACAAGTAACACAGGGAATACACATAAGTTATATAAGTGTTTAAGATTTTATCTAATCTAATTTTTTGAAATGTTAACTCCTTGCAAAATAAACTATCCATCCAGTCCGTCCTTGTCCTAAAAATTTAACCATGCTACATTGAACAAATATAAAGCCCCAAAAAAGGTCATGCTAAATGATATATGTTAGAGCAAAACTCTTCGTTGTTATTCCACATAGCCCTAGGGTCTCTTATATAGAGAGAAAACCCTTGGGTAAATTACATAGATAGACATGAAGAAAGTAAGAAATACATAATGTTACATCATGACATAACGTAAACCTCTACACTCCCCCTCAAGATGGAGCATAGATATCTATCATGCTCAGCTTGGAAGAACATTTCTGGAAAGGTCCTCTGAGCAATGGCTTGGTAAATATATCAGCAGTCTGGTCCTCAGAATTGACATGTGACGTGGAAATAAAGCCCTTCTGGATCATGTCTCTAGTGTAATGACAATCTACCTCGATATGCTTCGTTCTTTCGTGAAACACTGGATTATTGGCAATGAACAACACTGCTTGATTGTCACACTGAAGCTGCATGGGTAAAGAGACATTCACATTCAAGTCTTCCAAGACTGCTCGAACCCACATCATTTCTGTGCTTGCTTGTGCCATAGCCCTATATTCAGATTCAGCACTAGATCATGCCACAACAGTTTGTTTCTTGCTTTTCCAAGAAACTAGAAAGCTTCCTATAAAGATAGCAAACCCTGAAGTAGACTTACGATCCTTTGGGCACCCTGCATAGTCTGCGTCTGCACAAGCAGAAATGGACAAATCTGTGTTCTTTCTAAATATCAAACCTGAGCCTGCAGAAGATTTCAGGTATCTCAGTATCATGTATAGTGCTTCCATATGAACTTGCCTAGGCTGCTCCATAAATTGACTCACACGACTTACAGCAAAAGCAATATCAGGTCGAGTTATGGTGATGTACAGAAGCTTACCCGCCATCTCTCTGTATCTTCTTTTGTCCACCTCTTCAGTATCATTATCATACAGTTTCATACTTGGGTCCATAGGAATGCTCGATAGTCTGCTCCCAATCATTCCTGTTTCAACAAGCAAGTCTGTAACATATTTCCTTTGGGTCATCACCATCCCTTGTGCATTTTTTGCAAATTCTATCCCCAGAAAGTATCGTATGGTACCCAGATCCTTCGTAACAAACTGACTGCCCAAGAGGGCTTAAGTCATCTCGACTCCCTGAGCATCATCTCCTGTAACCAGAATATCATCAACATATATCATGACAACAACTGTACCTCTGAGAGTCTTCTGAATAAACAACGAATGGTCCGCATTTGATCTCTTGAACCCCTGTCGTTCGATTAGCTGAGAGAGCTTTTGGAACCATGCCCTTGGACTCTGTTTAAGGCCATAAATCGCCTTATGAAGTCTACACACCATGTGAGTCTCCCCCTCAGCAGTAAAACCTGGTGGCTGCTGCATGTAGACTTCCTCCTATATATCTCTATACAGAAACACATTCTTGACATCAAGCTGAAAAATGGGCCAGTCTCGTACCACAGCTACGGATAAAAAGATGCGAAGCGTCGAGTGTCGAGCCACTGGTGAAAATGTGTCCAAGTAGTCGACACCATATGTTTGGGTAAAGCCGCGTGCAACAAGTCTTGCCTTGTATCGATCAAGACGACCATCTGCATGATATTTAACTGTGAACACCCATTTGCAACTAACCACAGACGCACCTGATGGAATAGGAACCAGGGTCCAAGTCCCTCTAGACTGTAAAGCACGCATCTCTTCCTCCATAGCCAACTTCCAGCACTCAATCTTCATGGCGTCCTGATAGGTCCGTGGTATCTCTACTGAAGACACAACTGCTGCATACTTGTGGAAATCACCAGTAAGACGATGAAAGGATACCTGAGACGCAAGAGGATAGGACACACATTTCCTCTCCGGCCTTCGGAGTGCAATAGGAATATCAATATCATTATCCACTGTACTGACTGGCGGATCCACCTCCTGTAACAAAGATTCCTGCACCAGTACGTTATCTAACCCATCATTAGTAGCCGTATCGGAGCATACCTGAGGCGTGGTGGATGGTTGACTTGTCGCTTGAGCATGCCCCGACCGTCGTGTGTAAAACTTAGGGAATGGTGGAATGGGGTGATATTGAGGTAGTGGTGGTGTTGGTGGTGATGGTGATGGCGAAGTGGATTCAGGTTGACCTAGATTTGGAGGTAGTGGAACATAGTCATGATTATCTGAAGGCGTGGAAGAAGAAACCAATCTATCACTTGCTGGGGAGAAGTGCATAACAGGCTCAAAAAATGTAACGTCTGCACTAACATAGTACTTACGTTGATAGGATCATAACATCGATAGCCCTTCTGCGTTCTTGAGTAACCTACAAAGACACACTTAACAACTCTAGGAGAGATCTTGTCAAGTCCCGGAGACTAGTGGTGAACAAAGGCAACTGTACCAAAGACACGAGGTGTAAGTGAAAATAAGTCCTTATCCGGAAAGAGAACAGAAATGGGAGGTTTCTCCCCAAGAACCGAAGAAGGCATACGATTGACCAGATAGCTTGCTGTAAGTATAGCATCTCCCCAAAAGGCTAATGGCGCACAACTCTAAATAAGTAATGTTCGCGCAATATCAAGAAAATGACGATGTTTCCTTTCGGCGACACCATTTTGTTGTGATGTGTAAGCGTAGGAAGTTTGGTGAATAATGGCTTTAGAGGAAAGGAACTGAGAAAGGGAACGAGTACAGAATTCCAACGCATTATCTGTGCGCACATATTTAACACTAGAAGAAAAAACATTATGAAAAATAAGAGATGATGGGTCAAATATAGCACGACAATGCAAGTCTTTTGTAATCTGACTAATTGATAATAAATTCATGGAAAACTCAGGTGCATGTAGAACATTCTGTAAGTGCATGGAGGGTGTCAAAGAGATCTCCCCCTGTCCAACAATAGGGGAATGAGTGCCATCAGCTATAAGCACAGAGCGACCTGAAGAGATCCCTGTAGGACTCAAGTTTATCTCTATCACGACAAAGATGATGGGCAGCTCCCGAATCGACAATCCAACCAGATAGATCATGGAACGGACGAACGACAGTAGTACTACCTGAGGTACTGGCAGCAACAGAGGTACTGGCTGATGCAGATGCTGCAACATCTGAGGTACTCGCAACATTTGATGATGATTGCGGCATAATGTCACGAATCCTCGCCACAAGCTCCTCGAACCTGTGATCTGGTGTAGACGCTGAAGAAGGCTGAACATATTCAGCTACACGTGCCGAAGCTGGAAACCCATGCTTGGAATAGCATGTGTCCTCTGAGTGACCAGCGCGATGACAATACGAGCACGTCCTTGGAATACGACCTCCACGGCCACGTGTACCACAACCACGAAAAGAAGACGAACCACCTCTCCCACGTGATACTGCCATTGCCGCAGGAGGTGGAGTAGATGTGCTGGATGAAACAGGGATACGACTGAGCCTCCTGTAGACTTCCTCCATAGGAGGAATAGTAGCATCGGCAAGGATCTGAGAGCTGGCGGCCTCGTACTCAGGATCGAGAGCTGCAAGTAATACTCCCACCATGGTAGCATTGCCGAAAGTCTTTTGTTGCTCAGGAGTGGCTGTGAGCGGGATGGTACTGTATAATTTCTCGAACATCCCTCGCAGTGACGTGTACAGAGAATGAAGTGGCCGTCCATTTTGTTTCATCGTGAAAATATCATGCTGCAGCTGTAGGATCTTAGTCTCGTTCCGCACCTGCGAATATGTAGTAGCAAGAATATCCCACATTGCCTTGGCGGTGGGCTGATGGAGGACGTCATTGGCAATCTCCATCGAAAGTGTCCCTGATAGCCAGACCTTGGCATACGCATCATCAGCCTCCCAGGAGGCATATATCCCCGTCTTCTCTGCCGGTTCATCTTCGGTAAGAATGTGCTTCTTACCACCTGACTTCATTAAGCTCATGAACTGCATCGACCAGAGCTCATAGTTTGTCCTGTCCATTTTGACTATTGGCGCCGAACCCTTAAAGGCACCTATGGAGGGCATATCAACCTTTTGTTCTGACATATCGCCGGAGAAGAAGACTTAGAGATGATAGACAAAAGAACTGGTGTCTACAAAGACCTGTTTGGATTCAAGTGCATATGTAGACTTTATGCACTTGAACCCATGTATGAATCGGCGCCGACCGGAGAAGGAGAAGTCGGGAGAAGGGCTTCGTCGGCGGCTGGAGAAGACGGAGGAACCGCGAGCGGCGGCTGGCAGCGGCGGCGGGTGAGGACGGCGGGGGGGGGGGGGTGCCCTCGGCGGCGGGCGGCTCGGGCCTCGGCGACGGGAGGCTGGGGCTTCGGCAGCTGGGGTGGGCGGCGGTCGAAGGGAGGAGGGGCGGCGACCGAAGGGGGGGGGGTGGCGTCCGAAGAGGGGGGCGGACGGTCGGGAAGGGGATGGGGGGGGAAGGGGGCGGGCGGGTGGAGAAGAAACCCTAGATTAGGGTTTTGGCTCTGATACCATGTTAGAGCAAAACTCTTCGTTGTAATTCCACATAGCCCTAGGGTCTTTTATATAGAGAGAAAACCCTTGGGTAAATTACATAGATAGACATGAAGAAAATAAGAAATACGTAACGGTACATCATGACATAACGTAAACCTCTACAATAAAGAAGCTAGAAAGTATTTCAAGGTTTTTGATGTTTTGTCTCTCGTACTATATATATGATACCATCAAACTGCAAAATGGTGCTTCAATGGTGAATCATGGAGACTTTCCGCAATGGCGTAGTTAAGAAAAGTAGAAAACAACAACTAGGAGAACCTGGACCAGTTTATCAACAGAATCAACAAGACTGTCGTGCAGGTTGTGCAGCTATGCTTCTATGCTCTCGTCGCTTGAAGGCAGATGATCGACATCCGCAGAGGCGCACAGATTGGAAGGGAACAAACACAATGACGATAGGGACTAGGGAGATAGGAACGGAGAGGGAGTAATGTGTACGATCTTTGCAGGAGATAGGAATGGACAAGGGAATAGTATGTGCGATCTTTGCAATTGACGGGGAATGGGGGGAGAAATATAAGATAATACGAAACGTTTTAATATTTTATAATAAAATAAGGTAGGATCTTTGAATCGACGGAGGAATGGGAGAGAATCAGAGGATAAGAATCGTTTACTATTTTATAATAAAAATAATATGCTTTTTATCATTACACTATTTACGGACTTTTAACTTTGGGGAACGTGAAAGCTCTAAGATGCTATTTTGGATTCATATAAAATTTTAAAGTTAAGATTTTTTCCAAAAAATAGTGGTTCAACCGATGGTTTGGTTCAAACGGTTCAACCGGGGTTTGACTGGTTTTAACTTCCTTCATAAAAACCGGTTGGTCCGACCGTCCTCCCTCCGGTTCTTGGTTCAACCGGGTTGAACCGGCCATTTGGTTCGATTTTTAAAACCCTGAAAAAAACTTCATAATGCTTTCTTCGGTAGGAAAACTCGATAAAGAGTAGATTTCAAGATTAAGTGAGCAGTATATTGTTGTGTATTGAAATAAGGTACGTAGGAGGTGCTTTTATATGCTTAGAAAAGGTAGAACATAATGAGTTGTTTGAATTTACATGTAAACGTAAAAAAACTGTCAACAAACATTGCATTGGTGCATACGTGTATGTACTAGTGTACTTGTGTTTTATAAAAGTAGGTTATTGTCTATGCTACTGGTGTACCTGTTCAACATTATATGTACCGATGCATTAGAGTTACAATGCAATGAGTCATGTATCGGTGCACATCCATTCTAAGAAAATCTAAGTTTCTTGTGCACCGATGCAACTTGAGTTCAACCAGTGCATACAGTGCCTAGAGGGTGTATATGGCTTCCATTTTCATTTTCCATTCGCTGAAGCTTCAAATTCGATCTCCATATATTTCTCATATTATTCTATACGTTTCAAAATACTTGGATAATTATGGTATCTATATTTATTGGTATAGCTCCGATCGATGATAAGATGCGAGAAAACCACTTAAGGTGGTTTGGTCATGTGCAAAGGAGGTCAGCTGATGCACCAGTTACAAGATGCGAGTTTTGAGATGTTTAACCAACTAAGAGAGGGCAAGGAAGTTTAAAGAAGTGTTGGAGTGAGACTTTATGAAAGGATCTTAGTTTTTTTGACCTAAGCCCGAGATTAGCCCAATGTAGAATGGAGGTAAAAAAATCCATGGGTAAAGTGTTAGAAAATATAATGCGGAAGCGAATATCAGAGAAAAGAATAAAACATTGAGGAATGTGAGATTTTACGCAGAACCCTACTCCTTAAAGAGTGAGATGAAACCACGGGAGAAGGCCTCAAAGGGTCATATGTGTCTATTGACTTTCTCACTGGATACAGAGGGTCTGGAGCTTCTTATATAGCCTCCACAACCCTCCAAGTCCCACCACTGGTAGATGTGGGACTAAACATTGGATGTGGTAAATGGATCTTGGAAGGATCCATTTACCTGTCTTACATGATAAATGATACATACTCTAACACCCCCCTCAAGCTGGAGCATACAATGCTCAGCTTGGACAAACATAAAGAAATCACTCAAACTCACAATACAAGACACTACATACAATATCAACTCAACACGCACAACTGTCGGCTGCTGTTGAGGACGTTGCCTCTCATGCCGTGCAGGTGAGGAGGGCAAACGAGTTGTAGTATGAGTTGGACTGAATCTCCTCGTCGGAGAGCATGTGCTCTGTAGCGCTTGTCAGAGTCACTACAACTGAAATGAGTCTCCTCGTCGGAGTACTCTAGCCCGCCACAACATGTGGACAACTGCTCAATCTCTGAAAAGGATGAACTGAAAAGCTGTGGAGACGTCCTCTCGGAGTCCACAGTCACTGGAGAATGGAGTCTGAAAAAATCTCCTCATCAGAGAATTGGGTCTTTCCCATATTGGCTCAGAGAATGGGATCTCTCCTCTGGAGTCTTTATGAAACCACATGAAAGCCCTAGCCCACATGGCATAGGGAATGTGATCTCTACTAGACTCCTTACGGAACACATGAAAACTCTGAGCTGACCTGAAAAGATGGGGACCTCACAACTGATGGCACACATGTGCACATCGAACTGCAGACTCTAAAAACATCTGAACGTTGAGTCTGAAATCTGACATAATCTGTGGAGTCTGAAAATCTGGCTGATTTGGACTAGAGAATCTGAATATGGAAACCGACTTGTGACTCTACATAATACCCCCCTTTCTCCCATATATGTTGGAAAATCAACATCGATCAAGTTGAGAGAAGACAAGAAAATGGGGGAAAACATGAAACCATTTATCGATCTCGAAAATTTTCAGCTTTTATTCTCATATTTTTTAAATCATCATTTTTTGTCGTAGGGATTCTTTTTGTACAATCCCTTTTTTTATAAAGCCATTCAACCTTTTTTGGGCTTCACTTCTTTTTTGTCGCGTACGGTTTTTTTGTACGCACTTTTTCAAACGAAATTATCTCCTTTTTTTAAGCATGACCCAACTTGGGCTCGATTTGCAGCAACCTTTTTTTTTGAACATGGCCCGTTGAACCTAACACCATTTCCCTTTTTTTTCAGTTGCAACCAATATTTGGCTCCCCCTAGTTAGTGTTCCTGCTAGAACCCTCTTTTTGAACCCCCCCGCCGCCCCCGATGGGTTTAGGAAGGCTACCGCCCTCTCTGCCTGGAATGCCTCCTGCCAGGTCCCCGTGTGAGGTTTGAGGCTCACGCAGGGGTGGATACTCTTGGATCTCGCCGCCTGTGGGCTAGATCGGAAGGGGCAGCACCACCGCTGCCTGTTGCTGAAGCTCGCCGCCTGGGGGAGCTCGATGGGGCTCCATTGCTGTTGTGAGCGTCGCCATTGCTTCACGGAGAAGTTGGCGGTGCCATCCGGTGTTGGAGGGGAGGAGTCGCGAGCGTTGCTCTGAATGGGGCTACACGGGCGCCTGAGCTGCTGTGCATGAGAGTTGATGTTGTGCATTGAAGGCGATTTTTTTTAGTTGCAGGTCATGTGGGAGCACCACCTGGAGGTTCCACCGAGATGGGGCTCCTCCTTTTGAATTTGGAGGGTGCTTTGCCCGAATCAGGTGTATTTTCGATGGGAGGATCGCCGCCTGCGCTCTTCGTAAGAGGACTGCCATCGACCTGGGATGATCTAGCATTGCCAGGAGATATGGTTGAAGGTTGACCGGAGATCAAGCGCCACCAATCTGGAATCTAGAACCTCGAATCTCGAACAAAGAACATTTCTCATTTTTGTGGAGAATTAGGGTTTCAGAATGAAACCCTAGAATGTCTTGCACAAATCTTTGATTAATATGTGAATATGAATAATCTTCAAGAATAAAGACACCAAATTGAATCTCGAACAATATTGAACATTAAATCCTCGAGAATCGAGCTCGCTCTGATACAATGCTCGAAAATATATTGTGGAAGCGGATATCAGAGAAAAGAACAAAACATTGAGGAACACTGGATTTTACATGGAAGCCTACTACATAAGGAGCAGAATGAAATCATGGGAGAAGGCCTCAAAGGGCCATATGTGTCTATTGACTTTCTCACTGGATTCTGGGGGTCTGAGGCTTCTTATGTATCCTCCACAACCCTTCAAATCCCACCGCTGGTTGATGTGCGACTAAACATTGGATGCGGTAAATGGATCTTGGAAGGATCCATTTACTCATTGTTGAGATTCTTGTATCTCTTGGTCTTTATTTATATTTGTTATTTCTCCAGTCTATCTTATGTATATTTCCCATAGAGCTTTTCTCTTATATAAGAGAGCTCTATGGCTTTGAGGAATACAACTTTCATTTTTCTCCTTCCACTTGGTATCAGAGCGACGACCCTAGACCAATGCCTTTACTCTAGAGACCTAACCCCACCAAAACCCTAGCATGCGCTCCACGGGCGGAGCCTCCGCCCATCCTCTACACGCGCTGTCGCTCCACGTGTCGTCGATCTGCGACGCTCCCCTGCGGCTTCACTTGAAGCCGCTACCGCTCCATGCACTAGTGCAGTCCACGTGCCGCCGCCCGTGTGCGGCCTGCTCGTGTGCGTCACCCGTAAGGGTTGTGGCCCCCGCCTCCTGCGCCTCCCGTGCCGTTGCCAACACCGTGCGTTTGGGTGCTTAGGGTGTGACATCATTATCTAAAATACCCTAGGTACCCAAAGAAATCTTCAAAATAATGGAAGAGGTTGTGGTATGAGTCTACACCCACAATCATCTTCCTGTATATCAGTGTAGGCGCAGATCTTTCTTGTTGCTGACCCAATCTTAGAGATCTTTGTCATCATGTCTGACAACAAAGCTGACGTCCCATCCTTGGGTGCGTTCGAAGATCCATCACCCATCGTCAAAATGGATTGAACAAACTATGAACTGTGGGCCATGCAGTTCATGAGTTTAATGCAATGCAATGGCAAGAAGCATATCGTCACAACAGAGGAACCACGTGACAAGATTGGGACAAACGCTTCATGGGAGGCAGATGATGCATATGCAAGCGTGTGGCTATCCAGGACTGTGTCCATAAAGATAGCCACTGATATTTTGAGTCAGCATACTGCAAATGCTTTGTGAGATATTCTCGCCGCTACATATTCTCCGGCGAAGAATGAGTCGAAGATACTGCAACTACAACACGATATCTTTACTTCGAAGCAGAATGATTGTCCCCTTCATACCCTCTATACTTCTTTGAGGGGTATGTTTGAGAAGTTACATGGGTATGTTCCATTGACTCCTACGCTAGAACAACTCAAGGCATGCATAGACTCTGTGATGATGGGGTCTTTCTATCAGCTCTTGATCCTGAGTACGATACAGCTCGAGCCCAGATTCTTACCGATGCTACCATACCTCTGATGGAGGAGGCGTATCGCAGATTGAGCAGACTTTCTATATCTACTGGTAGTACTCTACAGTCTCAGACATCCTCAGCTATGGCTACGTCTCGAGGTAGGGGAAGCCCTACACCATATTGTGGTAGGGGGAGCTCTAGCTGTGACAGAGGAGGGGGTGGTCGACCCCGTCAGCCTTGCACCTACTGCCACAGGTCTGGCCACTCTGAGGAAACTTGCTATTCTAAGCATGAGTTTCCTGCTTCAGCTCGGGTTGCAGAGCAAACACATCAGGTTAGGAGTCCTTCACATGTTTCTGATCAGAGATTTGATGAACTTGTGGCGCGACTCAGGGAGATTATGCCTGCTCCTGGGTCAACCAACTCTCTTTCAGGATCCTCAGAGGTGGCTGCCTCAACATCAATCTACATCAGGTATAGCGTATGCCTTTACTACTTATTACAGGGCAGACTTGTCAGAATGGATCATGGATTCAGGAGCATCCCATTATCTCTATGGTGACAGAGGCCAGTTTAGTGATATTCGTCCGACTCAGCCTGGACGATCTGTTGTGATAGCAGGTGTGACACATACTCCCATCACCAGTCAGGGGGAGGTGTAGTTGACCTCCGCAATGAGGCTTCAGAATGTCCTTTACGCTCTTGAATTTTCTATGAATCTACTTTCAATTAGTCAAATCACCAAAGATTTACATTATCGTGCCATATTTGTTCCATCTGCTCTTGTGTTTTAGGATATGCTAACGAGCATGGTGATTGGATATGGCCGTGAGCAAGGGGATCTCCATAGACTAGTGCAATCTCGTTATACTGGTGCCTCTTCTCTTCGCACTGGATCTGTTTCTCCCTATGTGTGGCATCTTCGATTCGGTCATTATAAAAGCTGTGTCACATTCTTCCACAGATTTCTCCTCGCTCTACCTTTCAGTGCGAGGCCTGCCTGCTTGGGAAGCATCATCACTCTACCTTTCAGAGTTATCAGGGTCGGAGTAGTCATAGTTTGTTTGAATTAATTCATTTTGATATTTGGGGCCCTTTTCACCGTTGTTGTTCCAAGCTGAGCATGATAAACATATATGCTCCAGCTTGAGAGGGTGTATTGAGATTCTTGTATCTCTTGGTCTTTATTTATATTTGTTATTTCTCCAGTCTATCTTATATAATTTTTCTATAGAGCTTTTTTCCTATATAAGAGAGCTCTAGGGCTTTGATGAATACAACTTTCATTTTTCTCCTTCTACACTCATCTTACATGATAAATGACGCATACTCTAGCAACTTTATTGTTGTTGAATTGTGTATCTAAATTTCATTGCTACAATTAAGAGATTCGTGGTATATCCAATTACAACAAGACAACATTTGATCACAATATATATGTGATACCATGAGACACAACATTTGATCACAATATTGATACCATGGGGCACAAGATAACTATTTACATGATAAATCTACAGTGTTAGGGCCTTCCCCATTACTATGCATACTCATGTGCTTGTTTCATTTCCTTTTTATTTCATACCACAACCCCTTTCAAAATTTTTAAAATCTTTACACAAGATATACATATGATGGCATTTGTCAAACAAATAAATACCTAAACATGGAAGCAAAACAAATATAGATGAAAATGGGTTTCCCAGTTCAGCAATGGGATTTCATCGACCCATATTCCGAAATGAGGGAAATAGGGAATAACTCCGTTATCTTAGCATGTAGATGTGTCTACATGGATATGGATATATGTAAACATGTGCCAATCATTTCCTTTTTTGTGATTCGGTCATACTGGTATAAATACGTTATACCGATATGTATAACCTAGAAATTGTTTTAGAATTGACCCATATACCATTATAATATTATATATACTAGTATACATGCGTTAACAGTGGCTTGAACAACATTAGAAAACCAAACGATAACACTACATGTTCAAACATTAAGCTAACTATGTAAACACCTACAAACTTGAGGTAACATACTAAATCAGTAAACAAAAATGAAAACTTACATATTTATGCGATTGAACTTTTAAATCTAACGAGAATAAAGAGAACAAAAAATTTAAGCATATGTGCTTAAAACAAACGGCCAATTTAGAATAATAACGTGAAAGACTTATAAGACATATAACTAACATCTATAAACATAAATATGGACATCAGGGTTAAATAAGGTTAGCATGCATCTCATGAACTGCATGATTAATAAGGAACCTTGAAAAGACAAAGTTCAAGATGGGATTAAGCATTCTATAGTGAAAGTGAGGCAATCTAGCGACATAGGAAGCCAATGAGGCAATGAGATCATGCATCAGCCTACTGCAAAGATGATGCGAGGCATCGTTGCAACAACATATTCTCAGGAGAAGAATGAAACAAAGATTATGTATACGACCAAGCACGATGGTTGCCCGTTTCAGACCTTCTAGTCTGAGGGGCATGATAGAGAATGCACAATTACATGCTTCCAAGTGCAAAATTTTATGAATGATAAATAATTTTTCCAGCTACTATCAAATATGTGCATTCTAATAATGCATTAGATTTTTGCGTTGGCCACTTAAATATACTTTTCAAGTCTCATGGGATTCTACATTAGACGTTCGATGCTTATATGTCTCAATAGAATGGCATTGTTGAAAGAAAACACATTCACCTTTAAAATGTCACCAAGTTTCTTTTGATACAATCATGCGCGCCACTCCTATTGGGGAGACGTTGTCGTCATTGCCTAATATAATTAATCGTATGCCATCTTCCAGGTTAGAAGAACATGTTCTTTTTTCAAATGTGTTTCCCAATACAGATTTGTTCTTTCTAAAATATCGCATCCTTGGTGGTGCTGCTTTTGTTCATCACTTGATTACTGGACGAGACAAGCCGTCTCCTCGGTCGATCAAGTACATTTTTATGTGCTATTCTCGGGCCCAAAAGGGACATCGATGCGTTGATCTTGTTAGGTGAAAGTACTATGTGAGTGCTATGCTGAAATCACTTTCTTTAAGTCTTGTAAAAGGAAACGAATGACTTGATTATTCATGAGGTGATATAGGTCTTTTATATAGTGAGGAGAAACCCTAGAGAGCAAATTACATAAGAAAGAAATAAGAAATAGATAACTACAGATAACTCTTAACACTCCCCCTTTAAATGGAACATAGATGTCAATCATGCTCAGTGTGGAACACCACTTTTGGAAAGGTTCCCCTTCTTGGGCTTTTGTGAAAATATATGTTGTTTATTCCCCTCAGCTTACATGTGAAGTAGAGATGAAGCCATTTGGTATCATGTCAAGTGTGTAACAACAATCTATCTCATGGAAATTTATGAGATAGATGGATTGTTGGCAATGCATAAAGAAGCCTGATTGTCACAAAGCAACTTTATGGGAAGAGGCGTGTTAATATCTAGGTATTCAGCATAGATCTGACCCACATCATCTCAATGCTCCTCCGCGTTATAGCTTTGTATTCGGATTCATCACTAGATCTAGCAACCACATTCTGCTTCTTGCTTTTCCATGAGATGGCAAGAGATTTCCCTCTTCTTGGTTGCTCCGCCCCATATGTTTGAGTGAACCCACGTGCCACCCACCTAGCATTGTAGCGATCAATATTACCATTTGTTCTCTGCTTCACTACAAAGATCCATTTACAACCAACCATTAAAGCTCCATGAGGCTGTAACCAGGCTCCATGTGCCACATGACTGCAACCATTTCCTTCTCCATAGCTAGACACAACTGAATGTCTCGCATAGCTTCCTGATATGTTTGTGGGATCACAACAATTGATAGTCCCACCACAAACTTCTCGAAATCCTTTGATTGATAACATAGTGAAACATGGAATCAAAGGATACATAGCATAAATACGCCTCCTCTTTTGAAGAGCAATGGGCTGATCAAATCCTATGGATGTTCTTCTCCTGTACGACACTCTCTTGAGATGCTACAATCCCACCCTGCAAACTCTTCTGCTGCACATACAAATAAACAGTCCCATCTGTAGAAATCAAGTGCTCAGAATTTACATGGAGCATGCTAGATGATGGGGAAGGCACATGAGCATGGGCTATAGTAGTCACCTTGCAAATGTAGTAACATGCAACGTTTGAGCCTCATGAGGAGGAGGTGGAATGTAAAACTCCTTACTAGGCTTAGAACAAGTCATCAGATTACTTATGGAGAGAAAAATAGATAATCGGCTCAAAGAAAGTGACGTCAACACTAACATAATAATACTGTTTGACAGTATCAAAGCACTAATACCCTTTCTGGGTCAAGTGGTAGCCGACAAAGACACACTTGATAACTCCGGGTAAGAGCTTTCACGACCACGTGTCATGCGATGAACAAAAGCCACTGTACCAAGGAAGGTAGGCGTTAGAGAGAAAAGGTCCTTATAGAGAAACACAATTGAAAAAAGAACCTTTTGTCCTAGAACGGAAGACATCATACATTTGACCATTTTGGAGGTAGTGAGGACAACATCACCTCGGAAAGAGTGGGGTGCATGATCGGACAAGAATTGTCCTAGTAATATCAAAAAGGTGACAATGTTTGGGTTCTGCAACACTCTTCTACTGAGAAGTATAAGCACAATAAGTCGAATGTAGGATGGCAAGGAAACTGAAGAACTGAGAGAGTTGAATGATATAAAACTCCAAGGCTGGATAACACTCACCCTCAAGATGGAGCATGCAATGCTCAGCTTCGACAAATAAAAAGAAATCAGTCACTCATATAATACAAGATACTACAGATTATGGAAGGCAATATTGACATCGTTATCCTATCAATACAATATTGACGATATATCGGCGATCTATCGCTGAAAACGAAATAACGCCTATATCGACGATTTTTTGTAAAGGAATGGCCTGAAAACAATGAAAAGGAGGATATATCGACATATCAATACCGATATCGGTCTCATATCAATATCAATATATCGTCGATATATCACCGATATATCGCGATATTTCCTTCTATGCTACATATAATATCAACTCAACACATACTTTGATGTCTACATGTTGAGGATGTTACTTCTCATGCCGTACTCGTGATGAGAAAATGAAGAGTTGGAGTATGAATCGAGTGTCCTCGTCGGAGAACGTATGCTCTGTACTACGTCTGTCAGAGTCATTGGAATTGAATTGAGTCTCCTCATCAGAGAACTTATGCTCTGTACTACGCAGAATCACCTGAACTGGAATGAGTCTTCTCGTTGGATAACTGTGTCTCGTAACTGTCTCCTTTATTGAAGACTGGTCCATCTCTCTAAAGGGCCAAACAAAGAACATCGAGCGAATATCCATACATCGATCTTGGAAGATGGGTCTCACTTTTAAGGTCCTCGAAGTGAGTTCTCTCTCATAGGAATCTCGAAGGATCTCGTCCTGAAGTTCACAATCATTGGATAACAGAGTCTGAAATCGAGTTTCCTCGTTAGATAACTGGGTCTCTCCATACTGCCTTAGAGAATGAGATTTCTACTCTGGAGTCCCCATATATATCTCTGTGTCGAGCCTCTAACAATGGTCTCCTATAAGTGGTTCACATGAAAACTGTAAGCCCAAGGCAAGAATATGGCGATGTCTCACATAAGACTCCCCCTTTCTCCCATGCTTTCCCTCGGTTAAGTCTAATCTCCCCCGAACAAGGCATGGTCCTTTGGCTATAGAAGTCCCGTTTCGCTCGCTGGAATCCGATCCAGTCGGCTAGAACCCAGGCCGAAGGTGGCTGAGCCCGGCATCCCTAAGACCTCAGGTCTTGCTCGAAGCCTTCCATGCCAAAATACTCCTCCTATTCCCATCTCATTCTACAGGTACAACTCTGCCCCAACTAGACAAAAGCCTGTGAGTTCGCATTGAATCCAAGCACCTCGTCTTGTATTGCATATGCGGGTGGAGGTGCAGACATCAATGATGAAACTTCTAAGAGAAAGCTGAGCATCTTGTCGAAAAATGTGACGTTGAGTAAGTTGGGAGAAGAATAACAGTCGAGGAAACAAAAATTATCATCAACTTTTTTAATAAGCCATTCCTTTTCTTGCTTTCCTCTCCCCCCTTTTTCCTTTGTACAACTTTATTTTGTACGGTCTCCTTTTTCAAATAAAATAAATTCCTTCTTTTTTTTTGAAATCACCACGACCCAAATCAGACGCATAAACTCGGCTTAATTTTTTTACTTCAGCCCCTTTTTTTTCTCTCAGACTTCGGTCCAGTTGGGCCTAAGATTTCTTTTTATCTAGAGCAGTGACCCACTTGGTCCCAAAGTAACCCCTCTCCCCTTTTTTTCAAACAAATATGCAACAGAGCACATTGGGCCTAATGAAAAAATTCTTTTTATTAATGGTTATTGATCGGGAACCCATTCTTCATTGCATGAGCTGGGTTCCTGTGGAAATCCATCGAAAAGGATCTTCGAGCCTCAACGTTGCCGCTGGGTTATTGAACTGTGAGGAGATCGATTCACGTAATGCGTTGCCTGGAAATGATGCGTGTGAGAAGGTAGGGCTTAGTGATGTCGGTCTAACCCCTCCTCCTCCTTAGAAACTGCAACTGGGCGAAGGTTGAAGGGGGTTGCGCCACCATGGTGCTTGAGGATGCGTCCCAAGCCTCATTTGTTGTTGTTGGCATGACCTGAGGTGTTCTTGGAGAAGGGGGATGCCTTCCCTTATGAGAATTGCACACAGACGACTTCTTCGTTTCTTCTTCTTTTGTTGCTAGGCGGAATTGTGGCTTAACCTTTTGAGATCGCCTTTGGAATGGTGCCTAGAGAGTAAGTTGTTCTTTGTCTTTGCGTCAAGATGATGCTTGGAGAGATAATACTTGTAGGGTTCCATATTTCACGTTGCAGGAATTGCTGGAGACTCCGAGTTGGAATCACTACAGGTGCAACCCAACGCACGCACAAGAGATCAGGCCTTCCTCTTCGACCACACCTTCATAACGAAGTCTTTGCTGGAATCACAATTTTCTAGTGTTGAAACTCTAGATTTTCCATTTAGAAAACACGAATACGGAAATAATAATCAGAGATAATGATAAAGAACGATAAGAACACCTGGATTTTATGTGGAATCCTACTCCACGAGGAGCAAGATGAAACCACATGAGAATGCCTCTTAAGGGTCTGATCTTCTATTATTGCTTTCTCTTAACCGTTACAGGGGGTGTGGGGCTCCTTATTGCTTTCCAAGTCTCACTCACAAACGATGTTGGACTAATCCTGTTCATGTGGTAATTGGACCATGGAGAGATCCAATTACCCATTTATGGTGCATGCTTTAACAATTATGTATTTTTCTTCCACATATGACATGATGACCTCGTATGTGTCTGGTATGGAGGTTTATATTCCATCTTCTCCTTCACCTCCCACAGTACCTCGTCCTCCTCCCATAACTCAGTTTTTTGCCTCGTTACTACCTTCGCAGGCCCACTACTGTACCCCATGTTCTTGTGCCTTCCCCATCATCTAGCATGTCCTAGGTAAATTCTGAGCAGTTGGTTTCTACTGATGGTACTATTAATTTATCTGTACAACAGGAGACTTTTAGTTTGAGCATGTCACACCTCAGGAGAGTACTGTACATGAGATAGATCGTTCAGAGGATCTTGATCATCCTATTTCCTTTTAGAGGAGGAGGCATACTTGTGCAACATATCTTCCTGCAACCCGTGTTTCACTAGGGCATCTTCCAGATTATTTTAAGAAGTTTGTAGTGGGAATGTCTGTTGATGTGATCCCACACAGATATGGGGAGGTTATGTGAGACAGTTAGTGACATCTTCTTATGGAGGAGGAAATGTCTATAGTCCAATCCCGTTGCACATGGATCTTAGTTATTGCCCCAACAGGAGTGTCAGTGGTTGGTTCCATATATATCTTTATAATGAAACAACACACATATGACAACATTGATCGCTACATGGCTAAGCTTATGGAACATGAGTCTACTCAGACGTATGGGGTGGACTATCAGTAAATGTTTCCCTTGTGGCTTGTCGCTTTAGATCCTCCTCTCAGTTGCCGTAGTACATGGTTGGTCAATTTCCCAACTTGATGTCAAGAATGCTTTTTAGATGGTGACATGCATGAGGAAGTCTATATGCAACAACCAATTGGACTTGCTGTTGAGGGGGGATGTGAGAAGATGTGTAGACTTCATAAGGCTACTTGTGGTTTTAAGTAGAGTCCCAGAGTATGGTTCCAGAAGCTGTCGAACTTGATATGGCAGATCACTCACTCTTTGTGTACAGGACATCGCAAGGTATTGTTATCATTCTGATTTATATTGATGACATCATTGTTAAAAGATGTGACTTACTGGGTATTATCGTATTAGCGAGGCTAAGGAGTTCCTTCGACTATAGTTTGGCACTAAGGTTCTTGGTGAACTACGATATTTCATTGGGATTGAGTTTGCTAGGAACAAGAGAGATCTTGTGATGGCCCAGAGGAAGTATGTCACAGATCTACTTCTAGAGACAAAGATGGCAGATTGCAGGCCTACCACTTCTCTCATTGATCCTAGCATGAAGCTCTATGGGGATGATATGGATGAGGTGGACAAGAGGAGATTCACGGAGCTTGTTCGGATGCATCTCTACGTGACTATTACTAGGCAAGATGTATCCTTTGCAGTGAATACTGTCAATCAGTCTATGGAGTAACGACGACATGTTCACATAGATGCATTTTACATGATCCTAAGGTATCTGAAGACTTCTCTAGGTTCATGGTTGCTATTGGCATCTCTTGCCATCATGGCTTGTGCAACAACTGACTATGTAGGATGCCCTAAAGACAGGAAGTCTACCTCTAGTTTTGCAGTCTTGATTTGGGAGTTCGTTGGTCTCTTGGAAAAGCAAGAAGCAGATTGTAGTTGCTTGATATAGTGCTGAGTTTGATACAGAACTATGACACAGAGGAACATTGAGATGATGTAGGTCAGATCCGTTCTGACGGAGCTAGCTATTGACATACCTCTTCTCATGCAGTTGCTTTACGACAATCACGTTGTTTTATTCATTGCCAACAATCCTCCTTTCCATGAAAGGTCCAAACACATTGAGATAGGTTGCCATTACGCATAAAATATGGTATAGAAGGGCTTTATCTTTACTTCCCGCATCAGCTCAAGGGAACATACAACATATGTTTTCAGTTTTCACCAAGTCTCTAGCTAGAGGGTCGTTCTGGAGGAGTTGTTTCAAGTTGAGCATGATTGACATCTATGCTTAAGAGTTATTTTGTATTTTTTATTTCTTATGCCTTTCCTATGTAATTTTCACTATTAGAGTTTCTTCTCTCTTTATAACAGAGCCTTATGTCAACCTGAATAATTAATTGACTCATTTCTTTCCATAGTTTCCATACTTGAAGATTAGATCAACATTATTATTTTTGGACCAAAAACGAAGGGGGAGCCCTCCTAAGGCGGGAGTCACCACACCAGCTCATTCATTAATAACAAAAAAGGTACATCAGTTGGATATGCAGAAATTGTACAAAGCATTACAGTGTGCAAGCACATTCTCATAGTAAAACCGCTGACCCTTGAATATGCTATCTTTCCTGCCAGCCCAAATAGCCCAAAGAATGACAAATGGCCTTTAGACGTCGTTCGTAGACCCAAGACCCACTGACCGACTAGATCTCTAGAAATGCTCCAAGCCGGATGCCTGAACCCAAGTCAGCCCCAAAGATTCCCAAACCTGCACCGAAGACCTACAACCGAAGAAGATGCGCTCGGCGTCTTCCAGAGACCCCTCGCATCTATTACAGTTCAGGTTAGCCACGCCCAACAATCTTCCCCTCCTTACTTTGTCACACAGACGGTTTCTCCTTAGACATAGGAACACCTTAACCCGAATAGGAATCTTGGCCGCCCAAATCACTTTCATGTCCACACAGAGCTCTTCATCGCGCCCCACACCACTACCACAGAGCTTCCGATAGGCGTTCTTCACAGAGAATCTCCCATCCTCCCACTCAAAATGGTCCAGCTCACCAGACGTCTCCCCCGGAGAGGGAACCTCCGACTGCAACCGCAAGAACTCATCTAGCCGCTGATCTGATAGAACCGAAAGAAACAAAGGGGACCATGACCCCGAGTCCGCCACCTCCGCCAACTGCGCCTCCCTGTTAGCTGCTAAGGCATCAACCTTGGGAAGCGGTGACCCAACACCCTTTCCCCAGTCCAGTCATCCAGCCAAAAAAGCTGACCATTTCACATCCTCGGCCGCAGGAAAGACCTGATCTCCGGAAGCACGACACGGATCCCCATCCACAACGGAGACTGAAAAGACCTCCTCCCAGCCACCAACTCCCCAGTGACCCCGTAAATCCTCCTCAGAAGCTTGGACACCAACGAGTCAGAAGAGCCCCAAATCTGCACCACCCATTTGGCAAGCAAAGCTTTGTTTATCATCTCCACGTTTCGGACCCCAAGCCCCCCCTCAGCAACTGGCCTAGCAAGATCCTCCCAAGCAACCAGATGCATGCCCCTCTTCATCTGCCTTCCATCCGACCAAAAACGACCTCATCAAAGCCTCCTCATTCCTTCTAACCCCAACTTGCATCAAACGCGTCGAGTAGAAAAAAATCGGAATGGCAGAGAGAACGTGCTTCAGCAGGGTAAGTTTCCCACCCTTGGACAAAGTAGTTGCCTTCCAGCCTTCCAACCGCTCCTCCATTCTCCGAAGAACACTGTCCCAGTCCGACCTCCTCAACCTACCATCAACCAGAGGCAGCCCCAGATAGGAGATCGACAATCGCCCCAGGGGGCATCCCGTCCAATCAATGAGCCTGCTGCTTTCCTCGTCGTCCATCCCTAACAGAACCACCACGGACTTCAGTCTGTTAATCTACAAGCCCGAGAGGCACCCAAACATGTCCACCAGAATAGCAGCACTGTGATTCTGTTCCTCCGTCCCCCCAGAAAGATCAACGTGTCGTCTGCATACTGCAACACAGGTACTGAGATGTCCCCCAGCCGGAAGCCCTCGCACCACACCTCCCCCACCGCATGCTGAAACAAAACCGCGAGGCAGTCAGCCACCAGCACGAAAAGCAGAGGAGCCAACGGGCATCCCTGACGAACTCCCCTCTGCGGCTGAAACCACCCCCCTCCGGCTTGCCGTTGACTAGGACGGAGCTCGAGCAAGTAGTGACGCATCTCTTGATCCATCGAATCCACTTATCCGGGAACCCCCTCCTCTGCAACGACACCCAAAGGAACTTCCAACTGACACAGTCGTAGGCCTTGGTGTAGTCAATCTTCCAAACGCCCCCTCTTTCCGGACCTCTTCCACTCAAGACAAATTTCCGAAGCCATGACGATCCCATCCACAATACAACGCCCCGGAATGAAGGCTGATTGCGCAGGTAACACCACATAACTCAAAACCACCTTAAGCCTGCTCGCTAGCACCTTTGCGATAATGAGATATCTGCCATTAGAGATAGATATAGGCATGAAATCCCCCACCCCGACAGGGGACTCTTTCTTCGGCAGCAGGAAAATCAGAGCCTTGTTAACTTTCTCAAAACCCCTGTTGCCACTCCGGAATTCATTCAAAATCTCCAAAATATCACCCTTCAGTAAATCCCAGAACTCCCGATAATAGGATATCGAAAAGCCATCAGGACCAAGAGCCTCGTTCACATTCAAGCTCCAAACCGCCCTACGCACCTCCTCCTCCGAAAAAATCGCCACCAACGAGTCACCCTGAGGCCCGCTCAAAGATCCCACCCCCAGTCCCGCCCACCCCCACCCATCATCCTCCCGCACCTTCCACGAAGCCCTCACGAAGTGCTCCCGCAGTGCACCACTAATGTTTCTCTCCCCCGAGACCCTTACCTCTCCCACCTCCACCTCATGCAAAAAATTTCTTGTCCTTCACCCGGACGCCGAGGAATGAAAATAGCGCGTGTTCGCATCTCCTTCCTTCAGCCACTTCTGCCTCGATCTCTGTCGCCAATGAACCTCCTCTTTCCTGTCCTCAAGCAAGGTAGCCTCCAAATATGCTACCCTATTTCCACCTCCTCTGGAGTTAGCCCCCGCTCATCTTCCACCCCATCCAACCTGGCGACCCTTGCCTCTGCCACAGCCCTGACAACCCTTCGCCGCAAGGCGACCTCCCTCCCATACGACAACAACAGGCACCGTAGCGAAGTCTCAACTGAACCTTTTATCCCTCTTTTGACCTCATCTGAGAATACAGACCAAACAGAGTGATTTTGAAGAAGAAAAAAGAGGCAGCCTTTCCCAGTGGATTTTCCCCGTGGATGAAAGAGTGAAAAGGAAGGGGAGAACCATATTGGAAAGACTTTCCCAGGCCCCCAAAAAAGCCATTCCTTGCGGCCTCCCTCCCATACGACAACAACAGCCACCGTAGCGAAGTCAACTTTGCCGCGAACCGCGACACCGCAGAGCCCATCACATCACATCCCCTCCAATGATCGACCACCATCTCCTTGAAGCCCTCCTCCAACAACCAAGCCTTCTCAAAACGAAAGGAGAACCACCCCAGCCGATCCGCCCCAGCTTCTCTCACCATATTCCGCACCCCAAACCGTTTATCGGGGCGGCCCAAGCCCCTCGCATTCAAGGACAAGATCTTCATTTAGAAATCCGAAGCACCATCTTCTTGGGGGGAATGACCCCCAGGCGCCGCACGAGATCCCTATCCAGCGCTGCAAATTGGTTACGAATCTGCACCGGACTGCCGGCAACTGGAAGCGAAGACTTGGCAATGGATTCAGCCGCCAAGGAAGCGCTCAACACTGCCTTCTTCACCCTCCCTGACATATTACGGGCGCCCCCCTTCACGTAAGCCAAGCCAAAACGCCGCGAGCCCATACTCGCCCCCTCCTGGCCCAGCGCCGCAGGCCCATACTCGCCCCCTCCTGGGCCAGCGCCGCAGGCCCACGCCCACCAACCACACCTTCATCATCCATCGTAGAAGGACGAGAAAGCCCCCCGACAGCACCCTCAGAGACGGAGCCACACCCCACAGCTGAGCCCACCCCTGCCACCCCGGACGCATCCAGCCTCATCTCGCTCCACGGCAAGGCGACCCCGCCCACTCCCACCCCAAGCACCCCCTTCCGAAACCACCGGACCCGAAGCAGGCGGAGCCCCCTCCAGCTCCAGAACACACCACTGCCTGAACCCCGAACCCCCTCCAAACCCTTCCCCGCCATCTAGCTCCACCCCCGGGGCCGCACAATGTCCATAACGGGGCCCACCCGAACAACCTCCCGACGAAAGACCCGAACAAACCCCAACAGGAGTCCCCAGCTTGCCATCCGGATCCGAAGCAGCATGCCTGACCCGAACACCCGAGAGGCCGCCACTACCCCGAATCCGCTCCGAGTCCGCCCCAGAAACCCGCAGAGACGGCCGCTCCAGTTCTCGAAGCTATTCCACCTTTGACCGCTACTCGCCACGGGAGACGAAGCGGCGCCAGCCTCGAAACGCCCACCGCGGATACGGCGCCGAAGCAAATCTTCTCTGTCGAAAGCCGAGCCATCCTCGGACATCGCCCCCCTCTCGAAGACGGCACCTGCTCCGGAACCCGAGGCAATGCCCCCTGCGGATGGTCCGCCAGGGTACCCCCACCTTCCAGCTTCGCCTCCGCCACACCGACTTCCGCTCGCCGACTAGCATTGACCCGCCCAAGCGGCCCATCAACCACCGCCAACAACTCCACCGATACGCGCTTGCCTTCGAAGGCCTCCTCCCACCAACCCAGTCGCTCCACGCCCACCTGCCATACCCGAAGGAGGACATCCAACGACTGCCCCGTCACACATCCATCACTTTCGACGCGCTCCACCTCGACCACTCCCCGCAGCAGCTCTGACACACTCCTGAACATCCACGCTTGCAGCGGAAGACCCCTAACCCTCACTTTCTCCACCATCCCCGGCACCACGGCTCCGTCCCCCACCCTTGGCCTACACCACTTCAGCTGCAGGGAGCCAACCTCCGAACCATGCAACAAGGCCCGCACCTCAGAATCGTGAAGACCGTGCGCCAAAGCCCTCCAAGGGGAGAGCTGAGCAACATCGCCAGCAGAACTCTCCTTGGAAACAATCCCCATGTCCGAGGACACTAAGAAAAGCTCCCTCTGACCTCCACCTTCGTCGACAAGCAAGGACTCCTTGGATACAACCGCCGGACAGTGCCTCCGAGAATGCCCAAACTGCCTACACGAGAAACATCGCTGCGTCTCCCGACACGCCCGCGCCCAGTGGTCCAAGCCGCCACATCTGTAACAGCCACTCCCGAAGGGGCTTGCTAGCGGCTTCCCTCTCTGAGGCGGCCCAGCTCGACTTCTCCACCGTTGACGCTCCACGAGACGCCACCTCATCATTCCTCCCAAATCACTTAAGGCTTAGGGGCCGACATTTTCGAAGTGCGACACCAATATCGCATATTGAAGATGTGTTTCCAATTAGATCAACATTATTTCAATGATTATACCTTGGCTTTCATACATACTAGCTTGCTCTTCTCACGACATAAGAAATATCGGACATACTGACTATATGATACAAAAGTTTTGCTCACTAAGTTCCTGTATCATGTACTATCCCAAACAAGGGGTCTGCCAAGTTGGCATGTCTCTGCGATTCAGTTGGAATAGAGGATGGTTTACAACCAAGTATTTTTGCATCTGCAAGAATGTGAAGTCATTACTTTCTCTAGTAGAAATGTAGTCCTAGTAATCTCAACACAAATAAAGCATCATAGGTGACCAAGATTCTTGGTAGCAAACATCTTCTGTTGAAAGACCTTGGTCTCAAGAATGCCCTCACCGTGTAATTACTATATCATCAATATATAACAAACATTTCGATAATTGAAGCATGTATTTAGATAAACTCAGAGCAATCGGACATAGTCTGGTGATAACCAATAAAGGCGATCTCTGAAGCGCGTTTGTCAAATTAGGCTCGTGAACTCTACTTTAGGCCATAAATATCTTTATGCAGACAACATACATATTCCCTATTAATGGTGTAGACAAGTGCCATTTAGACTTGCTGCTCAAGATCACCATAGACTTCTTGACATATAGCTGAAAAATGTGCATCTCTTGTTGGCAACAAAAGAGATTATTGTACGAACAGATCCCATCCTCACCACTAGAGAAGAAGTCACAAATAATTCACAATAAGTCTGGGTGAAGCCATTTGCCTCTAATCGACTCTTAAGTTTATCCACTGACCCATCTGATGCATGCTTGGTCATAAGGATGAAGGATACGGGGAGATCCTTAAGCGCATCACGGAAGCGTGAGAATCACATCGTATGCGATCGGGAACGATTAGTCATACTAGTTGCTCGATGCAACGTAATTTAAAATTTTTTCATGTGACAAAACCACATGATCCAAGAACACTTCTCGGATCGTTTGGTCTAAAAACAAACAAGTAATAGGATTACCTCTTGAAGCGTGGTTGCGATCGACTCTCTAAATGAAGAGACCTCTTGTCTCAAGTCCGACCCGACGGCGGAGACGCTTGCGAGCATGTTGATGAAACACGTGCTTCTCGCAATCCATGCTGATGATCCAAGCGGCGGATCTCCTGATCTCGACACACGAGATCCGACGTCTTCTTCACGAGCGAGGCGCATCGAAGGAGATGGAGATCCACGAGCAAACGATCGGGCAGCATAACGACGACGCTGCGACGATGGAGACTCTCTCTAGGGCATCCATGGTGGACGGCCATAAGAGTGAGTGGGAGAGAGGGCATGTAGAGAGAAAGAGAGAGAGTGAGAGACTTATGTTCTCATTAGCATATGAAGAGCAAGGAGTGCCGTTCTATTTATAATATTTTGGGATCCATGGATCTCAATCCATGGGCAACACAAATCCAATGGCTCTCATTGATTTGTGTTTCTTTTAATGGCTAAGATTTTGTTTGCAAAAATCAACAACAATTAATTTAATTTAGATTAAATATATATTGATAAATCAATATGATTTAATCACAAATTAAATCAATCAAGCATGGAGATTATGGAATGGAGATTGCCTCCTTCCATAATATAGGATTTGGTGGCAATCTCATGTAATCTCATGATATCTCATGAGATTACATTATTTCATGGAAATCTCCAAGATTTACAACAACAATTGTTGTAAATTATTCAACAAAAAATAATTCATAATTATTTTGTGAATATTGCATTCTTGCCATTAGAAAATTGTGAATCACAATCACTACCCAAAATAAAAAGTGAATTACATTTTCAATTAATTGTCCAATGTGAATCCAATTCACATCAACATTTAATTAACAAATGTAAATTACAAATAGCTCTCTTTTATATATTATAAATCACATTTGTAATATATATGATTAATATGGATAGTGTTATCCACATTATTAATATCCATGATAATTAAATCACATTTAGTCATCTTGGATCTCTATTCTTGTGTGCCCAAATAATATGAATCACATTCTCATTATTTATATCTTTGATAATCAAATCACATCTTATATAACTCTCTATATAATATGAATCAAGATTATATTATTCATGATAATTAAATTACATTTAATAATCCATTTTCTCAATGCTCGGATACATATATCAACAATGAAATTATCTTGAACTATTTCAAGGATAATGCGCTTTCTCCGCGAATATTTGGAGATAAGGACATGGCGATTGTATTGTTCTACGTATAGTGACTTGGATATTGAGATCATGTCTCAAATCCAGATCTCGGGCCTCCCATAGATGCTTGATTAAATCAAGACCGCAAATCTAATCTTCTCGTTGCATCTGAATCACATTCAGATCAATATCCAACATTTGGACTAAGATCAGATTACTTCTCTACTGAGATGAGTCACTAAAATCCAGACCCATTTCATCACTCTCTAGGATTGGAAGCGTCATGGTTATACAACTGTTTATGATCACATCACCCTCATGTATTCCCAATACTTGTACTTCCTGCATACTGGAAGACCCAGAATAAACCTGAAGTATAAGATCAATTTTACACTGTCTACTTCAGAGTTTTTATCATCAAGTTTCTCATTCGATCATTGGGAGTCGGTATCGATCATATGCTTTCCAAAAGCATATATCATACCCAGGTATTGATCATATACTTTTCAAAAGCATATATCAAACCTACAAATTCAGTCAAGCTTCCAAAGTGAGACGACCGTGCACGGAATTTGATTCTTCCCAATATCTCATGAGTGAGCTCATGTCTTCCAGTTCAGTAATGAACCTGTATGATCCCTTTGAGAGATCGTATTACTCATATGCCCTTATATGCACACCAGCACGCTGGTGTATAGACCTTAATTAGGTCATCAACCTATTGGTCTGCTAAATGTACATACTCAGACATATAGTAACACATCTGTCTCCGGTCAGAGGATGCGTGCCTATATTGTGACAACATACAACTTATGTTAGAAAATAGGAAGCGGAAGCATAAACATGGATAAAATAATAAAGAACAAGAACGCGGGATTTTACGTGGAACCCTACTCCGTGAGGAGCGGGATGAAACCACGGGAGAAGCCCTCAAAGGGGCATGCTATGCATTACATTTTCTCAATGGATACAAGAGGTCTGGGGCTCCTTAGGATCCATTTACCCTGCTACAACACAATGGGTGCATACAACAAATGCTCCAACACTCCCCCTCAAGCTGGAGTATGTAATGCTCAGCTTGGACAAACAGAAAGAAACTCAACTCAACGCTACAGGACAGTACAGACAATATCAACCCAACGCGCACATTGCTGCAGTCGAGGACGTTGCTTCTCATGCCATGCAGGTGAGGAGGACGAACAGGCTGGAGTGTGAGTCAACTGAAGACTCGGAATCTGACCATCGAGTCTGAACTTGCGCCTGAAGTCTCCTCGTCGGAGAACTTGGTCTCTCCCATCTGGCTCAGAGAATGGTGCTCTACTCTGGAGTACCTATGATACCACATGAAAACTCTTGCTCTCAATGGCATAGGGAATGGTCCTCTGCTCTGGAGTCCCTATGGCTCACATGAGAACTCTGGCCTAACAACAAGAAGAATGATGGGGACCATGAACAAATGATGGCAACATATGCTCATCTGAAATAAGACAACATCCTTGTGCGTGTCTGAAACTGAGGACTCGGAAGACAATCGTCGAGTCTGAACAACTGCGCATCAAACTGGGACTCAGAATCTGAACGTCGAGTCTGGAATTGCGCATGTAGAATCTTCATCTGTAGAGTCTGAAAATCTGCTGGTCTGAAGAATATCTGAATATTCTGAAAATCTGACATCTGAATCTGGATCTAGACTTGTGACTCTACATATACTCCCCCTTTCTCCCATACTTGTCAGAAAATGAACATCGACAAAGTTGGGAGAAGACAAGATGGAAGGGGAAAACAAAACATACTTGCGGCTTTTCATTTTTTAAGCCGTCATCATCATTTTTTTCATTTTTTTAAAACAATTTTTTTAATAAGGTGTCACATTTTTTCGGCTTTTGCAATTTTTTTTGAAATTGCGTACGACTTTTCTTTGTACGCGGCTTTTTTTTCAAGAGCGTACGACTTTTTCAAATGTACGCGCCTTTCTCTCTCTCTCTTTTTTTCTTTTTAACAAACATCAAACATACAACCCACTTGACCTTTAACTCTCCTCTTGCTTTTTTTTGAAAACATTTTTTTTAAAGCCGTTTCATTTTTTTCGGCTTTCAATCAATATATTTTTTGAAATAAGTGCTGCTCTTTTTTTTATTGCACGCGCCTTTTATCCCCTTTTTTTGTAACAAATTAACTCAGCCCAAAAAGGACCTAACATCTCAGCCTCCCCTCAAAAAATTTTTTTTCATAACTCACGGCCTCTCCCCATATTTTTTTTTCGGCCCAAACCTTTTTTTTTGGCCCTATATCTTAGCCTCCTCTTTTTTTCTTTTCCTTTTTTTTACATAACTCACATAACCCTAGGGTTCCCTATACGGGAAACCCAGATCCCAATGGGGTTACAGGCCGTCGCCGCCCCCTTTGGGGATTTGGAGAATGCTCGCGCCTATGCAGACATGGAGATATATGGGTTGGTGCCGTCGCTCATAGCTCTGGACTGGGACGACATCGCTCGAGATCGGGCTGCCTGGGAGCGAGAGGCGCGTCGCCAAGGCTCGATGGGGAGCGAGAGGCGAGGCCTGTTGCAATTTGTGCTGCCGCCCGCCGCGAGAGACATGGGTTGAGGGCAACGCTGCTGGGCGAAAGGGGTTGCACCGCCTAGGCAGCTTGAAGGTGATGCGTCGAGGAGGTGCCGCCTCGCGATGCGCCAGATCTGCGCAGAGGAAGAAGCTCGCGCCGAGGAGGGTCACCGCCCGCTGTATGCGCCGTGGAGGAGTTCTGCGCAGGCATCTGGGAGGGGAGTCGCTCGTGCCGCTCGGAATGACGGCGGTGCCAAGGAGGTGCCGCCAGTACGATGGGCATCTGCACCTCCGCCTGCGGAAAAATGCCGCCATCTGGAAGATGATGCGCCACGCGCGCGAGATCTGGATGCGCGAAGGAGGGTTCAAGGGAGGAGAGCTTCTTGACTGGGAGTCGCGCGTGACTGGGAAGAGGAGCGACGGGGATTTCTGAACTGATGTCGCCTGGGAAGGGCGACGCTTATGGGGACTCCGCCTGAGTCCTGTTGAGGAGGCACACCGCCCCTGGAGTATCAACCGCCGCAGGGGGTTCATGGGAACCCTAGCGCTCAGATTCTGTGATCACAGCTTCTTGATTAGGGTTTCGTAACCCTAGGACCTGGCTCCCTCATTGATGCAGAAAATAAATATCCAACGATAAACACAAATCAAATCTTCTCTCAAAATGACTCTCGAATCATAAACAGAGAATATAATGAAAAATCCGAGAATCGAACCCGCTCTGATACCATGTTAGAAAATAGGAAGCGGAAGCGTAAACATGGATAAAATAATAAAGAACAAGAACGCGGGATTTTACGTGGAACCCTACTCCGTGAGGAGCGGGATGAAACCATGGGAGAAGCCCTCAAAGGGGCATGCTATGCATTACTTTTTCTCAATGGATACAAGAGGTCTGGGGCTCCTTAGGATCCATTTACCCTGCTACAACACAATGGGTGCATACAACAAATGCTCCAACAGGACTTTGGTTATCTCGATCTCGTTAAGTCAACTCTTTGACCTAACTAATGTGATACCTCCAAATCTCTATTCCCATGCAGAGGACCTGCATCAAGAGGTCAGTCAGATATCAACCTAAATGAGAAAGGATTGCCATCTCCTACTCAGGCTGGAGATCATCTCTTAACAATCATTTGATGGTGCTTGATGAGTCCTCAATTTAACTCTTTAGATGTTCATCCAAGCACTAGCCTCTATGATTCAATATTTGAATCAACAGCTGTATGATCATCAAGATGGCCATGGTAAATAAGCCTAATTGTACTAAGAGACCTATTATGCAAATTTATTATTCTTCATTTCAGATCAGGGAATGATATTCACAATAACATTTATTGCATAATGGCTCGCCATGGGCACGCATGTCCAACAAAGGACCCATTTGTAAGCCACAAGCGCGACCAAGATGGGACATGAGGCGATATCCCAATCCATCTCCTCATTCATATCTTGCTTCCATCTCGAATCCTGAAGAGCCATATGTTGAACTCGTGGAAGAGGCAATGCCATAAGAGCACTGCCAACGTTTTATCACTGCTAGATATTCTATTAGTAGAATTAAGCAACGATACATGGTGTAGAGTACATTGCCTTTTGACTTCCTTAGAGTACTAGGAAGTTCTGTAGTGGTAGAGGAAACATCCGAGTCTCGGGGGGAGGGGGGATTTGAAGTATGTTCGTCATCTTGGAAGGTAGGAATGTGTAAATAAACAAATACTATGGGACACCTCATGTGTAGACCTAGAACAGAGAGGAAGTTCCAAGGGAATGTCATTGACAGACTCGAAATGAAACTAGTATGTTCGGAAATTGTGACATTAGCAGCGACATAATACCGGCACCCAAGCGTGTCATAACACTGTAACCCTTCTGGGTTTGTAATGCACTGGAAAAACACACTTAATTGCATGTGCAAACAATTATCTTTTGTATGAAAGTTATGTTCAAAGGTAATGCAAACAAAAATATGTGAATGTAAAGGAAAGAGTCCCGCAATACCATAGAGTAAGGGAAATTGGGTACCCCATCAGAAACATATGAAGGAACCCAATCGATCATGCGTGTGGCGATAAGAATGGTCTCCCCAGGAGGTTTTGGGACCTTCATCTAGTTAAGTAGGGTGCGAGCAACATCTAAGAGATGGCCGAATGTCCTTTCCACCACCTTCTTATGTTGTGAGGTGTACGAACCAAAAGTTTGATGTATATTTGATTAACAAAGAAACTAGGCAAGTCATGCTTAACGAAGTCAAGAGCATTGCCAGATTTGAAAATTTTAGTTTCCAAAGAAAAAGATTCTTTTTTGAACTCAAACAAAGTCTAGATTTTTATTGATTTATTTTCTGACTGTTCCTTTATCAAATAGACCCAAGAGGGTCTACAATCATCAAGGAGGGCTGAAAAATACTTGTAACTATGCATACTATGATCATACAAGGTCCTCGATTATCACAATGTACTAAATCAACATGGAAAGATTAACGAAACTCCGTCTTTCTCGACGCTGTGATTTTTCGCTCAGATATAATGCTTGTGAGTCTTCTTCTCTGTTGCAAAATTTCTAGCTCATTAAGGATTGCTCATATTCTTTTGTGCTCTTACCTCACCTTGGAATGCAAACATCCATTTAGTACTTGGTCCTTAAATTCCAATGGAAGGGTGTCATGGAGGACGAGATGGTAGCTCCGATTTCCAGTGTGCTTTGAACTTGGTGGTCCTACACAAGGATTGCAAGGTGCTTGCTTTCAAATGGGTGTTCATTGTAAAATTCATGGATTCTCCAGTCCAGGGGTATCTTGCTGTTGTGATTTGTGATTCTTATTGATTTATGCCTTGATGCTCTTGACTCGATTTGGTTCTGATGTATTTTCATTAAATGTCTTGGCTGACCAGATTACTAGGAAGTTTGTGGTGTGCTATTAATGTGTTTGGATTTTTGGATCTATTTAGCCGTACACTATATATGTATTAGGGTAAAGTGTAATAATTTACTACAGATTCTTTGGGAAGAGCAGCTTCTCCTAGAGTTTTGTGTACCTTGTACTCTCACGGTGGACTTCTCTTCGCCCGTGGGCTTTTATCCTTTCTGGAGGGATTTTTTGTTTTTCTGTGTAAAGCCGTCTCTTGTGTGATTGCTTTTGCTTTGTGAATTGGCTTGTGTGAATCAATCTTAACCATTTCACTGTTCGATAACACCTAAATCAAAATCCTTTGGCTTGAGAATGTAGAAGCTTAACCTTTTATTTTCATGGAAGTAATGCACATCGGCAAAATATGAGGTCAATTGAGCTAAACAATAAGGTGAATCAACTTGCCCCAGCAATAGGATAAAGTGATCATGGAAGTAACTATGGATGTTGTGATTTCTGATTCTTATTGATTTATGCCTTGAATTCTATTGACTCGATTTGGTTCCGATGTATTAGCCGTACCCACTAAATGGTCTGGTGGTAGTGCAGTGTGCCTACCACCCAAATGACCAAGGTTCAAATCCCGCCCTTGTGTGGGTTGTGTTAGGTAGTCGACAACCAGCTAAAAAATGATCGAATCTTTCAACATGGATTTGAGCAAGAATCCATGTAGCCAAGTCTAATTATAGTGGGAGAAGGCTTTGACATTTTTATTCTTTGGGGAGAGCAACATCTAACTATAATTAGCCGAGTCTAATTATAGTGGGAGTTTTGTGTACCTTGTACTCCTCTCACGGTGGACTTCTCTTTGCCTGTGGGCTTTTATCCTTTCTGGAGGGATTTTTCATTTTTCTGTGTAAAACTGTCTCTTGTGTGATTGCTTTTGCTTTCTGAATTGGCTTGTTGTGTGATTGCTTTTGCTTTCTGAATTGGCTTGTGTGAATCAAATCTTAACCATTCCACTGTTCGATAACACCTAACTCAAAATCATTTGGCTTAAGAATGTAGAAGCTTAACCTTTTATTTTCATGGAAGTAATGCACATCGGCAAAATATGAGGTCAATTGAGCTGAACAATAGGTGGCTAAACTTGCCCCAGTGATATGATAAAGTGATCATGGAAGCAACTATGAAGTGCAAAGCGGGAAACTTTTATAAGAAGCCTATAATGTAGTTGGGGGAGCAAGATCTTGCAAGTGTGAATTATCATTGGTCATTTAGTGTTTGAAACTATTTGTATGGTACTTGAAATAGTTACACTTGAAACAACTGCTAGTCTTGTTAATTATCCTATAATCTAGTTGAGGGAGCATGATCTTGCAAGTTGCAAGTGTGAATTATCATTGGTCATTTAGTGTTCGAAACTGGTCTGTACACTTGAAACAACTGCTTGTCTTGTTAATTAGTGACTTGTAACTTCAAGGCAATGCCAATTGTCTTAGATGCAAAACCCAACTATTCGTTGGCCCCTTGCACTGTTCAATTTTTTTAGGCAAGGGACTGTATTTTCCTTGCATAAGATTACGTATGTCTTCTATGAATGCATGGATAAATCAGCAGAAAATGACATAGGTTAATCTCAATTAGATCAATCTGTCTCGGACGCCTCGTTGAGCGTTCAACTTAAATCAATTGATAAATGTGAATTACCAACCTTCTATTAGCCCTGAATGCTTTTCATTCCTCAGACATGGGATTATTAATTAACAACAATGAAATTGATGAATATGCAGCACATCACATTCTACATGCACATGAGAAGAAATGGTCAAAAAGGGTAAGCACATCAAAGTATTTCCTGCAATCTGGAACCCGAAATATGATCTTAGGGGCTGATTCTCGTAGTTTGCCTGATGTTTGGGATCATGTCTTAGCTGTTCTACCCATCAGTTTTTGTGTGTCAATATCCATTCAAAACAATTAGTTTAAATACTTACTGATGTGTGATGTTAATATTCTGTAAATTTGAGCAATTAGTGGAATCCAGGTATTTTCAGAAAGTATTGTAAAGCTTTTTTAATTATATTTTTGTTTGGTTTCCAGAGAAAAAATCCGTGAGGGAGAGCTGTGTCGAGAGGGTAGATCACAGTGGTGCTTCACCTTCCTCGACTATCCCTGACAAAGGGGCAGTCCAAAATGAAATGGTTGCCAAGAAACCATGTAATGATTCGTATATTGGTTCGACCTCTAGTAAAGCTTTAAAGGAAGATCATGCATCAGACTTCCCAGTTACCCATGTAAGTGGAAGACCTCTTTCTCCTACAACACGAGCTCTTATGTGTGATGAAGAGGAAACAATGCTCATCACATCCAACCTTCAAAACCCCATCACGTCTTCTAGGTTGCCACATGGACAGGCCATTTCAGAGGTCTATCTGGAGCAAGAAAAACGCATCTTGTCCCAGTTTCATGATTGGCTTCAAAACATTGTGCTTCTTGGAACTATGAAAGGTAATTGACAGTTATTTTAACACACACATCATGTCTTTTTTATTACCTTAAACATCTGGGGATGGCATTTCTTCGGTTTTGTCTTGGATAATTAAGCGTTAGTAATTTTTTTTATTAATGATCATTAGTTGCTGGTCAGTTTTTTCAGCTGATAACTGATGTAACCTTGATAAATTCCTATTGGAATCTGGGGATTTCGAAGAAATTGTTAGAATCAATTCAACTCTGATATTGTTGAATGTTATATCCATATTAAATGAATCTTGAGTGTAGATATCTATAATCCTTTATCCTTACCCTCATAAGTATTGTACGCATCCATCATTTATTTTATAAGTGTGAAAAAGGCAACCCTAGAGGCTATAGGGGCAATGAATCCTCTTTAATAGTAATTTCCTTCCATCGGAAAGCGGTTTCCATGGTACATCTTGTGTTCTTATGGTTTAGTTGTTTGCAGATTTTTCCACATGGTATCAGGGTTATAATCTGACCAAGGGTTGGGTAGTTTATGTAAGCCTTCCATGAATCTTGTTGAGGACATTCATTGTTTATTGTTTGTGGTTTGAGATGTTCCCCCTTGTGGCGAGGTTTCCCACATTGTGAAGGACATCACTTGATTGAAGAACTCCCACTCATAGTCAATCATTTTCTCCCTAGACTGATAGATCATCCCTCCCACTCGAATGGAACAACTCTTGCTCTTAGAGCGTGCGCTCTTGGTGATGATTCATGTAATTTACTAGTGATCGTATATCATATTTGATCGATCACCTAGTGATTCTGTCCTAGTTTGTTCGATCATGATCCTCATGTTCCATCCCACTTCCATCAAACTCTAGGAGGTTTCCACCAACTCCCTGAAGTTGTCCTCTAGACGTCGTGACTTCTCAAACCTTAAGAAAGCATGCGGTGCGGAGTTTTTCCTCGAGATCCACAAGATCTGGGTGTGGTTCGATCTTGAGTGAGGCAAGGTCGAGACATATGTCAATGGAAATCCATAAGATCCATCTAACTAAGAAACCAGTCAATTCTGGATCTGGACCGACAACTACGCCACATGTACTAACAATCAGCGACATCCCAAATCTTCATCGGGAAAGCCACTCACAACCTCCGCAAAATCATGAGAGCCAACATTCTGGTCACCCGCAGAAGAGGAAGGTCAGAAGCAAAGATCATGACATTGAAGTCGCCCCCAATAAGCTAGGTCTCAAAATGGTAGAAGAGCTTGGCCACCCTCCAGTCCGCCCACCTCAAATCATTGGGCCCATAGACACAAGAGAAAACCATACCGATTCCTGATCTCTTGTTCCTAAGCAGAACAAACACTGCATGGACCCCAGGAGCTCCGACTCCAAATTAAATAGATCACAATTTGATGCCACTAGCGTCCAACTGCACTCCCATAGATGGTAAGGTCCTAAACTCCGAAATGTGGGTCCCTTCCTATGGAAGCCCCCAACTGCCTTGACCACTCCTGCATCTTTGTTTCCCGGAGAAAGATGACATCCGTGTGCCAATATGTATCATCCTTTTGACCGCACCAAGAAAGAAGTGTATATAATTGTAGTTGAGGTGCCAACAAAAGACTAGATTTCTAATTGGACTCGTCTGATCAAGACCATGATTAATCACCCCTCATTAATACATCCTAAAACACTATAGAAAGATGGTTAAATATGACGTAGCAGTTCAATTCGTTAATAATCTGGCTAATTGACAAAAGACAAAGGCGAAATTCAGTGCTACCTTCAACAAGGGCATGGAGTTGCCAAATGAACCTCCCCCTGCCTTGTCATAGGGAAGTGCTTGCCATAATCAAGAGTAACAGATCAATATATAAGCACAAGTTTGAGGAGCTTTACCCGTCCGTTATCTCCACAGAGGTAATGAGTTGCTTCATACTTAAGGAATCAATCTATACCATAACATATTCATAAACAATACATGCATATGCTATACCTAAAGAGTTTGCAACTATAATAGTAGTATATGCTTGAGTTCTATAGGTGAGCCACTACATATCATGTGTCAGATCATCCAGATTCTTGATCGAAGAGGTGGATGGTCTTGTTTTCTGGTCAAGTTGATTTGTAACAGAATTGGCAGAAATATGATGGCCATGCTTATGCTAACTACTATCCTTCTTTGTCTCCAGCCCTTTGATAAATTGATAGTAATTGTAAACTTCTATTCAAGGAGTTAACTCAGTAAGCACAATAATATGGCGACATTAAATTTAAGCTTCCTCAACTGTAGGAATCTGAGAGCAATAGTTACATAAATTAGATTTAGATTAGTTAGAAATACTCTTGTCATGAGCATTTCCATGTAAATCTTCAACGAATAACAATGATATAGAGGGTAATAAATTTGAAACTTCTTTAACTGGCTTCCAGACCCGAATAGTATGTGTGTGGAGGATTACTTTTTTTCTTGTTCTGAATCTTCTGAACATATCATGATGGGGTTTAAAATCTGTCTTCTTCCTCGCTTTTGTGCAGATGGAGGTAAATGAATTCCACATGTCAATGATGTCATTGGCTATGGACCTCATGAGTAGTATCCGACATGTTGAGAAAATAGAAAGAGATGTTAATTCCTTGGGCCCTAGATTCTCTTCTATAGGGAGAAGCCTATGGGTAAATTACAGAAAGTAAACATAAGAACATGAGAATAAATAAACGATACACACAATGTTGTAAAAGTCGTCCGACTGATTCGACTAGTAGGTCCGACTAGTCTAGTCAGTGGGGTGACCGATCGAGTACCGACTAATTCCGACTAGGCATACTAGTCGATCAATTTTTGCTTGGAGATGCTGTATTTTTATAGGATTTGTTTTTTTTATAAGCAACCACATTATAATATGCTTAGTGTTTTATTTACATTCAATTACTTTTTTATTTTATTATGATAGTATAAAAATGTAGAAAATCTATGCATATAATCTAAAATAATCATAAAATTCAAGGCCGATTGTAGTCCGACTGAATCCGATTAGCCGCCCGACTGCCGATTAATTCTTAGTCAGTGACCCGACCGATCGAGTACCGACTATCGACTTTTGCAACCTTGGATACACATATATAAAATATATCTCTACACTTGCCCTCAAGATGAAGCATAGATATCTGTCATGATCAGCTTGGATGAACACTTCTGGAAGGGCCCTATTAGTAGGGATTTAGTGAAGAGGTCTGTCGTATGTTACCCCTAAACTGACATGAGATGTAGAAATGAATCCCTTCTGGATCATGTCACGTATATAATGTCAATCAACCTCAATGTGCTTTGTCCTCTCATGAAAAGCAGGGTTATTAGCAATGATTAAGGCAACCTGGTTATCACATTCTAGCGACATGGGAAGAGGAACATCTATATGTAGATCTGTTAGGACTGTGCTTGAACCCACATCATTTATGTACTTGCTTGGACCATGGCTCTGTACTCAGATTCGACACTAGATCTAGCGACCACTGTTTGCTTCTTACTTTTCCATGAGACAAGGGAATCTCCAATAAATATAGCAAACCCTGATGTAGACTTCCTGTCCTTGGGGCACCCTGCATAGTCTGCATCTGTACATGCTGAGATAGCCATCAAATCACCCTTTTGAATAACAGTCCTACACCTGGAGATGATTTGAGATACCTTAGTATCATCTGAATAACATCCATATGAACTTAACGAGGTTGTTCCATACATGGAAGGCCATATCGATATCGATATCGTTTCGATATCATATCGATACGATATTTCGACGATATATCGCCGAAATATCACCCATATCGACGAGCCTTTGTGAATAAAATGCATGGATCGGGATATATCGCCATATCTGTGCCCATATCTGTACCATGTCGATTTCGGTATATCGGCGATATATCGCCGATATATCGCGATATATCGCGATATTTCCTTCCATGGTTCCATGAATTGACTCACCGACTTACTGCAAATGAAATATCGGGTCTTGTAATGGTAACATAAAGAAGCTTTCCTACCAGCTCTCTGTATCTTCTCTTGTCCACCTCATCAGTATCATCATCATAAAGCTTCATGCTTGGATCCATGGGTGTAGTTGCAGGTCTACATCCAAGCATTCCCGTGTCACTTAACAAATCAGTGACATACTTCCTCTGAATCATTACGAGCCCATGTTGGTTTTCGGCAAACTCCAATCTAGGAAGTATCTTAGAGCTCCCAAATTCTTGGTAACAAACTCACGTCCCGGAAATTCTTTTGCTCTTTTTATTCCCTGTATATTATCTCCTGTAATAAGTATATCATCAACATACACCATGATAGCAGTCATACCCTTGGAGGATCTCTGTTTAAAGAGAGAGTGAATGTCATTCGACTGTTCGAACCCCTGTTTTGCAAACAATTCTGAGAGTTTCTGGAACCAAGCTCTAGGGCTCTGCTTAAGGCCGTAGATTGCCTTATGAAGTCTACATACCTATGAACACTCCCCCTCAACAGTAAACCCTGATGCTTGTTGCATGTAGATTTCCTCCTGAAGATCACCATACAGAAATACATTCTTGACATCTATTTGTAATAGGGGCCAATCTCGACTCGCAGCAACAGATAGAAGGATCCGTAAAGTGGAATGTCGAGCAACTAGGGAGAACGTGTCAAGATAATCCACCCCATATGTCTGAGTAAATCCTCATGCAACCAGTCAAGCCTTGTACCTGTCAATGCTACCATCTTCATTATTCACCGTAAATACCCATTTACAACTTACTATAGATGCTCCAGGGGGAGCTGGGCTGAGACTCCAGGTACCTCTCGACTGAAGGGCAACCATCTCCTCTTCCATAGCTAATCGCCACCGACTGTCTTGTAGAGCCTCCTGATAATTACGTGGAATTGTCACGGCTGACAATGCAACTGCAAACTTCCTAAAATCGCTAGTCAAGCGATCAAAGGAGACCATGGATGCTATAGGATATGATGCACAACTACGTTTCTGCTTCTGAAACGCAATAGGTAAGTCCAAGTCAACAACCTCCACGTCTGTCCCCTGTAAAGACTCCTGCTCAGGTAGATCTCCAGACCCATCATTAGAAATCGTGTATTCAGAACATACCTCATGTGTGTTAGATGATGAGCGATGACCATGAGTAGAAGTAGGTCGGTGGGTATAGTGATGCAACAAAGGAGGAACTGGGACCGTAGTAGGTGGTGGAGGTAGCAGTGGTGGTGAGGAAGGAGGTGATGATGGCATGTATACTTCATCATCAGATGTAGAAGAAGTTAACTGATTACCTGTAGGAGAAAAGTACATTACAGACTTAAAAAGGTGACATCATCACTGACATAGTACTTCCTGCGCAATGGATGATAGCGTCTGTACCCTTTTTGTGTCCTGGAGTACTCGATAAAGACACACTTGACAGCTCTAGGAGAAAGCTTGTCAATCCCTGGTGACAACTGGTGGACAAACGCATCCGAGCCAGAAACACGAGGAGTAAGTGAGAATAATTCCTTTTCAGGAAAGGCCCAGGGAGAAGGGAACTTTCTCACCTAAAATCGACGAGGGCATGCGATTAATAAGATAGCATGCCGTAAGGACAACATCACCCCAAAAATAATGTGGAACACGACTCTGAATGAGAAGGGTCCTCGTAACATCAAGCAAATGACGATGCTTCCTCTTCGCAACACCATTTTGTTGGAAGTATATGCACATGGAGTTTGATGAATAAGACCTTGGGATAAAAAATACTTGGAAAGATTGTGAGTACAAAATTCTAAGGCATTATCAGTTACAAATTTCACCGAGGTTTAAAAAATATTTGTTACTTCGATTAGAAATTTTTTGATAATATCTCCGACTTCAGATTTATTCTTTAATAAAAAGACACAGGACAGACGAGAAAAATCATCTTCTGCAACAAGATAAAACCTGTGCCCCTGATGATCAAGAACACGGCTGGGACTCCAAATATCTATATGAAACAACTAAAAAATGGAGCTACTTCTCCGATTCTGACGAATGGGAAACACATGATGATGATGTTTCCCAGCTGACAAACCTTACAGTGAAAGGATGAGTGAGAAGAGATTTGAGACAGAACACGACATTTTCTAAAAGCACAGGTGTTGCGTGAATGGTGAGACATGTCAAACAGAAAGAGCGGAAATGCCAGCATACGGAGTTCGAACTAAGCGGTAGAGGCCACCTTGCCCACGACCATACCCAATCACCTTGCCCGTAAGGATTTCTTGAAAAACAAGAGAAGATGGGTCAAATATAGCTCGACAATATAAATCCTTCGTAATTTGACTAATAGATAGCAAGTTCATAGAGAAGTCAGGTTCATGCAGCTCATTATGTAAATGTATAGAGGGCGTCAGACTAATCTCCTCCTGTCCGGTGATTAGGGAAAGAGTCCCATCAACAATAACCACAATTCTTCCCGGAGGAACCTGTTTGTATGCTGTAAGTTAATCATTATCTCCACACAAGTAATGTGTAGTACCCAAGTCCATAATCCATTCTATAACACCAGATCCACTACTGTTAGTGAGTGCATAAGTACTACCTGGGTACCAAAGGAGGCTGAAGCTGCTACATCAGAGTGACTCACAGATGCCGAGGGAGATAACTGGACCTGCTGGAGGTTTAATGCCCCTCAAACGAGCTACAAGATCATCAAATCGTTGATCCAGAGAGGAGGTACTCGGAGGCTCAATCTGCTCATCCACTCGAGCAGAGGCGAGAAATCCATGCTTAGAGTAGCATGTATCTTCGGTATGTCCAGAGCGATGACAAAATGTGCAGAGCTAACGAATACAACCTCCTCTGCCATGAGGTCCTCATCTACGAAAATGAGAAAAGCATCCTCGACCTCGGCAGGCCGCCATTGTCGAGGAAGTCTGAACAATAGAAGATGAAACAGTGATCCGACTGAGCATGCGAAAAGCTTTCTCCATAGGAGGAATAGTAGAGTCCGTTAGAATCTGGGAACATGCCGTCTCATACTCAGGATCTAGGGCGACCGGGAATATACCAACCATGGTGGCATTCCTATAAGTCTTCTACTGCTTAGGAGTAAATGTGAAAGGCATGAAGCTATAGAGCTTCTCGAGCATCCCTCACAAGGATGTATATAGCGAGTGAAGAGGACGTCCATTCTACTTGATAGTAAAGATATTATGCTGGAGATGCAGAATCTTTGTTTCATTCTTTGCTTGTGAATAAGTGGCAGCGAGAATATCCCACATCGCCTTGGCTGTGGGTTGATGGAGTATATCATTGACGATCTCTATTGCCAACATGCCTGATAGCGAAACCTTAACATATGCATCATCCGCCTCCCATAAGGCATAAGTCCCAATCTTCTCAGTCGGCTCTTCCTCAGTAAGAATCTGTTTCTTACCTGTAGACTTCATCATGCTCTTGAACTGCATAGCCCATAGTTCATAGTTTGACTCATCCATCTTTACTATGGGCACAAGACCTCTGAAGGCGCCTGTGGAGGGGATATCCACCTTGCTTTCTGACATTACGGCTGAAGAAGACTAGGATTGAAAACTAAGACAAGTATTTGTCTACACTGACATAGACATATTTATTTGCGTATGTACTTATGCAACCAATCTCATCAAGATGAAGGCTCGAAGACGGTGTCCTTTGTTAAAAGAGAAGAACGACATACCCTAGATCAGCAGTGGTACGCACAAGCCGCGCTACAGGGCTACGTCGCAGGAGGAGACTCACCCACAGGGGTCACAGGGATTTAGCCGGCCCACGCGACGATGATAAGGATCCTGCGGGTTCCTGGCAGGGGCTGCACGGCCCTGCGACTGCGATGGTGGTGGGTATCTTGCGGGGGATCAACTGCAATGAAGAGGCCCCGCAGGAAAAGAGAGAGGAGGGGCCTTTGTTAACGGGCGACGGTGGCGCAGAGGCCCGCATGGGCGACACGGAGGCCTGTGGGGGCGGTGCAGAGGGCTGCAGGGGTGGTGGGGGGTCGGAGTCCCATGGAGGCTGGGCGGGGGCTCGCGAGGGCTTGGGCGGCAGAAGCCCTAGGTGGCACATGTGAGGGAGAGGCTTACAGTGAGGTTTAGGGTTAGGGTTTCTGTTGGTGGAAATGAGTGAACTGTTTATTCCATAGAACCCTAGGCTCCCTTATATAGAGAGAACCCATGGGTAAATTGCATAAGAGTCCAGAAGAAAAATAGATTATATGAAATGGTACATAATAACATAACATAACATAAATCTCTACACTCCCCCTCATGATGGAGCATAGATGTCAATCATGCTCAGCTTGCAAGAACATCTCTGAAAGGGTCCTCTGAGCAGTGGCTTGGTAAATATGTCGGCAGTCTGATCCTCTGAACTAACGTGTGAAGTAGAAATCAAGCCCTTCTGGACCATATCTCCAGTGTAGTGGCAGCCTACTTCGATATGCTTTGTTCTTTCGTGAAATTCTGGATTGTTGGCAATAAACAAAGCTGCTTGATTGTCACACTGAAGCTGCATGGGTAAAGGTACATCTATATGTAAGTCTTCTAATATGGCTTGAACCCACATCATCTCCGTGCTCGCTTGCACCATGACCCTATATCCAGATTCAGCGCTAGACCTCGCCACAACAGTTTGTTTCTTGCTTTTCCAAGAAACTAGAGAGCTCCCCACAAAAACGGCAAAGCCTGAAGTTGACTTACGATCCTTAGGACACCCTGCATAATCTACGTCTGCACAAGCTGAAATAGATAAATATGTGTTCTTTCTAAACAACAACCCTGAGCCTGGAGAAGACTTTAGATACCTCAGTATCATGTATATGGCATCCATATGAACTTGTCTTGGCTGCTCCATAAATTGACTCACCCGACTTACTGCAAAAGCAATATCGGGTCGAGTTATAGTGATATAAAGAACCTTACCCACCATCTCTCTATATATTCTCCTGTCCTCTTCTTCAGTATTATTGTCATACAGTTTCATACTTGGATCCATAAGAGTGCTCGATGGCCTATATCCGACCATGCATGTTTCAACCATAAAATCTGTAATATATTTCCTTTGGGTCATCACCATACCCTGTGCATTCTTGGCAAATTCCAACCCCAGAAAATATCTTAGGGTTCTGAGATCCTTCGTGACAAACTGACGGCCCAAGAATGCTTTTGCCATCTCTACTCCCTGAACGTCATCTCCTGTAACCAGAATATCATCAACATATACCATGATGACAACCGTACCTCTAGAAGTTTTCTGAATGAACGAGTGATCCGTATTTGATCTTTTGAATCCCTGTCGTTCAATTATGTGGGAAAGCTTGTGGAACCATGTCCTTGGACTCTGTTTAAGGCCATATATCGCCTTGTGAAGTCTACACACCATATGATTTTCCCCCTCAGCAGTGAACCCCGGTTGCTGCTGCATGTAGATTTCCTCCTGTGGATCTCCATACAAGAATGCGTTCTTGACATCAAGTTGAAATATGGACCAGTCACGTACCACAACAATCGATAGAAGAATGCGAAGAGTAGAGTGTCGAGCCACTGGAGAGAATGTATCCAAATAGTCTACACCATAAGTTTTTGTGAAAACTCTCGCAACAAGTCTTGCCTTGTATCGATCAAGACTGCCATTTGCATGGTATTTAAATGTGAACACACATTTGCAGCTAATAATAGATGCGCCCGATGGAACGGTAACCAGGCTCCATGTACCACGGGACTGTAAAGCATGCATTTCTTCCTCCATAGACAATCTCCAGCAGTCAATTTTCATAGCCTCTTGATAAGTCCGTGGTATCTCCACGAAAGACAAAGCCGCAGCAAACCTCTGAAAGTCACCTGTGAGACGGTGAAAGATAACCTGGGAAGCAAATGGATAAGACGCGCAAGTCCACTGTACTCAATGGTGCATCCTCCTCCTGCAATGAAGGATCCTGCACATGCACATTATCTGACCCATCATTAGTAATAGCATCTGAACATACCTGAGGCGTAATGGATGCTTGACGTGTAGTCTGAGCTGGACCTGACCGACGTGTATAGAATTTAGGTAATGGTGGGATAGGTGGCTGTGGAGGTGGTGGTTATGGAGGTGATGATGGTGGTGGCGTGACAATTGGAACTGGATTGGACGCATGTGGACTCAGACTAGGAGGAGGAACATAGACATCATCATTAGATGCGGAAGAGACCAACCTGTCAGTTGCAGGGGAGAAGTACATAACGAACTCAAAAAATGTAACGTCAACATTGACAAAATATTTCTTGTTTATGGGTTCATAACAACGATAACCCTTCTGAGTCCGAGAGTAACCTACAAAGACACACTTGACGGCTCTAGGGGAGAGTTTGTCAAGTCCAGGAGACAAGTCGTGAACAAAGGCAACAATACCAAAGACACGAGGAGTAAGTGAAAATAATTCCTTATTAGGGAAAATAACGGAAAGAGGAATTTCTCACCAAGAACAAAGGACAACATGTGATTGACCAGGTAGCAGGATGTAAGGACAACATCCCCCCCAAAGGTAATAGGCGCACAACTCTGGATTAGCAGGGTTCGAGTGATATCAAGAAGGTGACGATGTTTTCTCTCTGCCACTCCATTCTGTTGAGATGTGTAAGCACATGTGGTTTGGTGAATAATACCTTTGGACGAAAGAAACTGGGAGAGAGAACGAGTGCAGAATTCCAATGCATTATCTATACGAACATATTTGACAGTAGAAGAAAAAACTTTCCACACTTCACTGATAAGATTTAAATAACATCCCCTGCTTCAGATTTATTCTTTAAAAGAAAAACCCAAGATACACGAGAAAAGTCATCAACCCCAACTAGATAGAACCCGTGTCCCTGATGATCAGGTACACGACTCGGACCCCAAATATCAATATGAAACAACTCAAATGGGGAGCTACTGCTCTGACTCTGACGACTAGGGAAGCTAGAACGATGATGCTTTCCCAACTGACAAGCTTCACAACGAAACGACGAACTCGGAGTGATCTGAGGCAGGAGATGACACATTTTCTGGAGCGGGAGGTGACCGAAGCGAAAATGCCAGGTGTACGGAGAGATTGATCCGGCTGAATGGGAAGAGACGTCAGCATATGAATTATAAACCAGACGATAGAGATCATTCTGCTCAGAGCCACATCCAATCACCCTGCCCGTTAGTATGTCCTGAAAAATGAGAGACGATGGGTCAAATATAGCACGACAGTGCAAATCCTTCGTAATCTGACTAATGGATAATAAATTCATGGAAAACTCAGGAGCATGTAGAACATTCTGTAAATGTATAGAAGGTGACAAGGTGATCTCCCCCTATCCAACGATGTGGGAATGAGTCCCATCAGCTATGAGCATTGAGCGTCCAGGTGGGATGTCCTTGTATGACTCAAGTCTATCTCTGTCACGACAGAGGTGATGAGTGGCGCCCGAATCCATAATCCAATCTGAAAGATCATGACAAGATGTAAAGACAGTAGCACTACCTGAGATACTGGCAGCGACATAAGTAGTGGCAGATGCTGAAGCGGCAACATCTGAGGATCCACCTGGAGAATCAGTAGATGATTGAGGCATAATATCACGCAGAAGCGCCACAAGCTCTTCGAACCGGTGATCTGTAGTGTATGCTGACTGAGATGTAACATGTTCGGCTACACGCGCCGATACTGGAAACCCATGCTTAGAATAGCATGTATCCTCTGAGTGACCTGTGCGATGACGAAAAGATCACGACTGACGAAAATGACCTCCTCGGCCACGAGGTCCACGTCTACGAAAGGAAGACTGACCACCTCTCCTCGCGATACCGCCATTCGCCGAAGGGGGTGGACTAGATGTGCTGGAAGAAACAGAGATGCGATTGAGCCTCCGGTAAACTTCCTCCATAGGAGGAATAGTAGCATCGACAAGTATCTGAGAGCGAGCTGCCTCATACTAAGGATCAAGTGTTGTTAGTAGTACGCCCACTATGGTAGCATTTCGGAAGGTCTTCTGCTGCTCTGGAGTCGCCGTAAGTGGTATAATGCTATATAGTTTCTCAAACATCCCCTGCAGTGACGTGTACAAAGAGTGAAGCGGCCGCCCATTCTGCTTCATTGTAAAAATATCATGCTGGAGCTGTAACATCTTGATCTCTTTCCGCACCTGTGAATATGTGGCAGCCAGAATATCTCACATCGCCTTGGCGGTGGGCTGATGGAGGTCATCATTGGCAATCTCCATCGATAGTGTTCCTGATAGCCAAACCTTGGCATAAGAATCATCGGCCTCCCAGGAGGCATAAATCCCAGTCTTCTCTGCCGGCTCATCCTCGGTAAGTATATGCTTCTTACCGTTCGACTTCATGAGACTCATGAACTGCATCGCCTAGAGCTCATAGTTCGTCCCATCCATCTTGACTATTGGCGTTGGACCTTTGAATGCGCCTATGGAGGGCATATCGACTTTACTTTCTGACATCTTGCCGGAGACAAAAACTAGAGACTGTAGACAAGAAACTGGTGTCTACATAAACTTGATAGGATTTGAGTGCATATGTAGACTTTTATGCACTCAAATCCATGACGAGATAGTGGCCGACCGCGGGGGAGGGGGGGACCGGTGTCTACATAAACTTGATAGGATTTACATGCATATGTAGACTTTTATGCACTCAAATCCATGACGAGATAGTGGCCGACCGCGGGGGGGGGGGGGGGAGCTGGAAGGTACCGACGGTTGCTGGAAGGGGCTGGCAGAAGGGAGGAGCGGGGTTGGAGGGACCGGCGGGCTGGACGGAGATGCAGAAGAGGGGCGGCGGGGAAAAGGAACGGTGACGAGATGAGTGGGCGGCACCGCCGAGAGAGAGAGAGGGGGGGTGGCGGTGGGATGAGGGTTAGGGTTTTGGCTCTGATACCATGTTGGTGGAAATGAGTGAACTGTTTATTCCATAGAACCCTAGGCTCCTATTGGTAGAAAAGAGAATTGTTATTCCATAGAACCCTAGGCTCTCTTATATATGAGAATGGGCTATGGGTAAATTACATAAGAGTCCAGAGAATAAGTACTAAATAAGAAACGATACATAACACTTCCCCTCAAGATGGAGCATAGATGTCTATCATGCTCAGCTTGGAAGAACATCTCTGAAACGGTCCTTTGAGCAGCGACTTGGTAAATATGTCGGCAGTCTGATCCTCTGAGCTAACATGAGACGTAGATATCAAGCCTCTCTGGATCATGTCTCTAGTGTAATGGCACTCAACTTCGATATGCTTTGATCTCTCATGAAATGCTGGATTGTTGGCAATAAACAATGCTGCCTGGTACAACTATATGTAAATCTTCTAGCACAGCTCGAACCCACATCATCTCCGTGCTTGCTTGCGCCATGGCCCTATATTAAGACTTCGCGCTGGACCTTGTCGCAACAGTTTATTTTTTGCTTTTCCACGAGACCAGAGAGCTCCTAGCAAAAACGGCAAATCTTGACATAGACTTTCGATCCTTAGGACACCCTACATAGTCTGCGTCTGCACATGCTGAAGTAGATAAATCCGTGCTCTTTCGAAATAGCACCCCTGAGCCTAGAGAACACTTCAGATACCTCAGTATCATGTATATGACATCCATATGAATTTGTCTTGGCTGCTCCATAAACTGACTCACCCGACTTACTGTAAAAGCAATATCAGATCGAGTTATGGTGATATAAAGGAGCTTCCCCACCATCTCTCTAAATCTTCTCTTGTCGACTTCTTCAGTATCATTGTCATACAGTTTCATGCTCGGGTCCGTGGGAGTACTTGATGGTCTACATCCAGCCATACCTGTTTCAATCAGAAAATATGTCATATATTTTCTTTGGGTCATCACCAGCCCCTGTGCATTCCTGGCAAATTCCAACCCCAGAAAGTATCTTAGGGCACCAAGGTCCTTTGTGACAAACTGACGACCCAAGAATGCTTTTGCCCTCTCTACTCCTTGAACATCATCTCCTGTGACAAGAATATCATCAACATAAACCATGATGACAACCGTACCTGTAGAAGTCTTCTGAATGAACAACGAGTGATCCGCATTTGATCTTTTGAATCCCTGTCGTTCAATAAGTTGGGAAATCTTCTGGAACCATGCTCGTGGACTCTGCTTAAGGCCATAAATCGCCTTGTGAAGTCTACACACCATCCGACTCTCCCCCTCAGCAGTGAACCCTGGTGGCTGCTGCATGTAGACTTCCTCCTGCTGATCTCCATACAAGAAGGCATTCTTGACATCAAGTTGAGAGATAGACCAGTCACATACCACAGCAACCGATAGGAGAATGCGAAGAGTAGAGTGACTAGCGACTGGAGAAAATGTATCCATATAGTCCACGCCATAGGTCTGTGTGAAACCTCTCGCAACAAGTCGTGCTTTGTACCGATCAAGACTGCCATCTGAATGGTATTTAACTGTGAATACCCACATGCAGCTAACAGTGAATACGTCAGATGGAGCATTCACCAGGCTCCATGTACCACGAGACTGTAAAGCACGCATCTCTTCTTCCATAGCCAGCAATCAATCTTCACAGCTTCCTGATAGGTCCGTGGTATATCCACCGAAGACAAAGTTGTAGCAAACCTCTGAAAGTCCCCTGTAAGGCGGTGAAAGGACACCTGTGGGAAGTAAAGGGATAAGACACGCAAGTCCGTTTCTGCTTCCGAATAGCAATGGGAACATCAAGATCGTCATCCGTTGTACTAGATGGTGCAACCTCCTCCTGCACTGAAGAATCCTGCACATGTACAATATCTGGCCCATCAGTAGTAATGCCATCTGAACATACCTGAGGTGTGATGGATGCCTGGCGTGTAGTCTGAGCAGGACCTGACCGACGTGTATAGAATTTAGGTAAAGGTGGGACAAGTGGTTGTGGAGGTGGTGGTGGTGGTGGTGCAGCAACAGGAGTAGGAGTGGACTCAGGTGGACTCAGACTAGGAGGAGGAGGAACATAGATATCATCATCGGAAGTAGACGAGACCAACCTGTCTCCTGCAGGGGAGAAGTACATGACTGACTCAAAAAATGTAACATTAACACTGACAAAATATTTCTTGTTTATGGGGTCGTAGCACCGATAACCCTTCTGAGTCCGAGAGTAACCTACGAAGACACACTTGACAGCTCTAGGAGAGAGTTTGTCAAGTCCAGGAGATAGGTGATGAACAAATGCCACGGTGCCAAAGACACGAGGAGTAAGTGAGAATAATTCCTTACCGGGGAAAATAACGGAAAGAGGAATTTTCTCACCAAGAACAGACGATGGTATGCGATTGACAAGATAACAGGCTGTAAAAACAACATCCCCCCCAAAAGTGATAGACGCATAACTCTGGATAAGTAGTGTTCGAGTGATATCAAGAAGGTGACGATGCTTTCTCTCTGCCACTCCATTCTGTTGAGAAGTGTAACCACAGGTGGTTTGGTGGATAATGACCTTAGATGAAAGAAACTGAGAGAGAGAACGGGTGCAGAATTCTAATGCATTATCTGTACGAACATATTTGATAGTAGAAGAAAAGACATTCTGCACTTCATTAATCAAATTTTTAATAACATCGCCTGCTTCAGATTTATTCTTCAAAAGAAAGACCCAAGAAACACAAGAAAAATCATCAACCACAACTAGATAAAACCTGTGTCCCTGATGATCAGGTACACGACTCGGACTCCAAATATCAATATGAAACAACTCAAACGGGGAGCTACTGCTCTGACTCCGACGACTAGAAAGCTAGACCGGTGATGCTTTCCCAGCTGACACGCTTCACAACGGAATGACAAACTCGGAGAGGTCTGAGGCAAGAGATGTCGCATTTTCTGGAGCGGGAGATGGCCAAAGCGAAGATGCCAGGTATATGGAGAAACTGATCCGACTGAATGTGAAAGACGCCAATGTAGGAATTCCGGACCAGACGATAGAGGCCATTCTGCTCAGAGCCACAACCAATCACCCTGCCCGTGAGTATGTCATGAAAAATGAGAGAGGATGGGTCAAATATAGCACGGCAATGCAAATCCTTCGAAATCTGACTAATGGATAACAAATTCATGGAGAACTCAGGAGCATGAAGAACATTCTGTAAATGCATAGAAGGTGATAAGGCGATCTCCCCCTGTCCAATGATGTGGGAATGAGTCCCATCTTCAATCAACACTGAGCGGCAAGATGGGATGTCCATGTATGACTGAAGTCTCTCTCTGTCACGACAGAGATGATGGGTGGTGCCAGAATCTATAATCCAATCGGAGAGATCACGACAAGATGTAAAGGCAACGACACTACCTGAGGTACTGGCAGCGACAAACGAACTAGCAGAAGTTGTAGCAGCAATATTTGAAGATCCACTTGGAGAATCAGTAGACGATTGGGGCATAATATCTCGTAGACGCGCCACAAGCTCTTCGAACCGGTTATCTGGATGCTGACTGAGGCGTGACATGCTCGGCTACATGCGCTGATGCTGGGAACCCTTTCTTTGAGTAGCATGTCTCTTCTGAGTGGCTTGTTCGATGACAAAATGAACATGGCTGGCGAAAGCGACCTCGTCCACGAGGTCCACGTCCACGAGCAGAAGACTGACCACCTCTCCCATGCGATACTGCCATCGCCGATGGGGGTGGAGTAGATGAGCTGGAGGAAACATATGTGCGACTAAGCCTTTGATAAACATCCTCCATAGGAGGAATAACAACATCAGCCAATATCTGAGAGCGGGCTGCCTCGTATTCAGGATCTAGCGCTGCAAGTAGTACACCCACCATGGTTGCATTCCGAAAGATCTTTTGTTGTTATGGAGTCGCCGTGAGTGGTATGATGCTATATAGATTCTCGAACATCCCTCTCAGGGACGTGTACAACGAGTGAAGTGGCCGCCCATTCTGCTTCATCGTGAATATATCATGCTGGAGCTGTAACATCTTGGTCTCGTTCCGTACTTGGGAATATGTAGTGGCCAGAATATCCCACATTGCCTTGGCAGTGGGCTGATGGAGGACATCATTGGCAATCTCCATCGACAGTGTGCCTGATAGCCAAACTTTGGCATAAGCGTCATCGGCCTCCCACGAGGCATAGATCCCTGTCTTCTCTTCCGGCTCATCTTCGGTAAGTATATGTTCCTTACTGCTTGACTTCATGAGACTCATGAACTGCATCGCCCAGAGCTCATAGTTCGTCCCATCCATCTTGACTATTGGCGCAGGACCTTTGAAGGCGCCTATGGAGGGCATATCGACTTTACTTTCTGACATTTAGCCGGAGATGAAAACTGGCGTTTTGTAGACAAAAGATGGTGTCTACATCAACCGAATAGGATTTGAGTGCATATGTAGACTTTATGCACTCAAACCCATGTCAATATGTCGGCCGGTGAGTGGTTAGGTTGCCGGCAGGGGACTTGTGCCGCTGGTTGGGGCGCTGGGAGGGGCCCGACGGAGTGATGACATGCCCGGCGGAGGGCTGGAGCCCTGGCGAAGGGTTGGCAAGCTCAGCAGGGGCTTGTGGTGAGGTAGGGAGGGCCTGACGGAAGGCTTGCAGGCCCGGCGGAGGAGGGGAGGACCCGTCGGAGGGGTGGGGAGAGCCCGGCGGAGGGCTGGGGGGTCCCGACAGAGTGCTGGAGGGTTGGGGAGGGTCCGGCGGAGGCCTGGAGGCCTGGAGAGACCCGGCGGAGGGGGGTAGCGGCACCGCCGAGAGTAAGGAGAGAGAGAGGGTTAGGGTTTTGGCTCTGATACCATGTTGGTGGAAAAGAGAGAATTGTTATTCCATAGAACCCTAGGCTCTCTTATATAGGAGAATAGCCTATGGGTAAATTACATAAGAGTCCAGAGAATAAGTACTAAATAAGAAACGATACATAATATCATAACATAAGTCTCTACAGCTCCCTTATATAGAGAGAACCCATGGGTAAATTACATAAGAGTCCAGAAGAAATATAGAAAATATGAAACGGTACATAATAACATAACATAACATAACATAAATCTCTACAGTTTCGATACATGAGCTCTGATGTAGGACCGTCGCTTTGAAACCATGTTGGGAAAATAGAAATAGATGTTTATTCCTTGGGCTCGAGGCTCTCTTATATAGAGAGAAGCCTGTAGGTAAGTTACAGAAAGTGAACAGAAGAACATGAGAATAAATAAAAGATACACATATATAAAATATATCTCTACACGACATAATTTGAATTATCATGATATATCATTGTTATATAGTTGATATATATCTTCATGTAGGGGTATCAATATTACCTTGCATATACCTTTTTAGGATATCATCTGATATATTGTTGATATGATTTGCAATAGTCATCCGAATAGGCCAATTAGTCAAAGTTCGACAATTCTATTTTGTGGGGTTGACTAGACGGCCAGCTGTTGAAAAAAAGATAATATTTATTGTTGTAATTATGTCATTTTTTAATAATTTTCTTCTGTAAAGTAAAAGTTAACTAGTGATAATACATATACAGGGTTGTAAAAGTCGTCCGACTGACCCGACTAGTAAGTCCGACTAGTCTAGTCAGTGGGGTGGCCGACCGAGTACCGGCTAATTCCGATTAGGTACACTAGTCGATCAATCTTTTGCTTATAGATACCATATTCTTATATGTTTTGCTTTTTTTATAAGCAAACTTATTATAATATGCTTAGTGTTTTATTTAAATTCAATTACTTTTTTTATTTTATTATGTTAGTATAAAAATGTACAAAATCTATGTAAATATATGTATAAAAATGAGCTATATATAATCATAAAATTCAAAGCCGATTAAAGTACGACTAAATCCGATTAGTCGCCTGACTGCCGATTAATCCTTGGTCAGTGACCCAACCGATCGAGTACTGACTACCGACTTTTGCAACCTTGTACATATATAAATATATAAGATTATATGTATTTAACATACTTATCTTATTTAAAAAACTAAAGGGGTTTAACTGAATATTTCCAATTAGTCACATGAATACTATTTATTTTTTATGCAGGTGACCCTTTTGACTGAAAACTGAATTCCGAATTTTGCAACATTAGTGAATCGTGATATGTTGTCTCGTACTGGTGATATCAATAAAATATGAAGTTTTTAGTGTAAAAATTTGACTAATTGACTGATATCGTCGATATTATGTTGATATCGGTGCTTTAACATCGATATCCCACATATATTACTTGATTTTACTGCTTGTGTATGGAATGGAATAATCTCAGAATGTTTTTTTTGTTTTTGAATCTTTTAAAGGTCAAATTTCATTGTTTTTTGTATAGCTACCCAGTAATAACCTATTTGGATACATATCTAACATAAATGAATATTCGGATTTATGATTTTGTTTCAAGTGTGTTACCCCCAAACCTCTGCAAGGGGAGCCCATCTATTAACCCTTGACCCTTGGCCCCGTTTTTGGTGATGTAGATCATAAGATTCTAAACTTGATCGAAGAAAATCCATTTAAATGTATTATACATTTTATATACTAATATTCATTAGTTATTACGTAAAGTATTAGTAATATGGTTATATGGATCCAGGTTGGGCTCCAATTGTTATTTGATTATATTTTGTAGAGACAGATATTATTATATGTTATATACATGTTCGTAATTTCTTATTGTTCTCTGGACTACTATGTATTTTACCCTTGAGGTCTCTCCCTATATAAGAGAGCCTAGGGTTCCCTTGAATAACAGATCACTCATTTTTCACAACATGGTATCAGAGCCTAAACCCTAGGGCTCCCTCTCTCCCCACCCGCCGCCCCCTCCCCCCCCCTCGTCTCTTTCCACCGCCGTCGCCGTCCTCTCGGACCCCTCTCTGCCAGGCTCGCTCGTCGGCCTCCAGCCCCTCTCCGCCACCCTCCTCTCGGGCTCCTCTTCGCTGCCCCCCTCCCTCGCCGGCCCCCAGTCCTGGCCCCGGGATCCCGCTGCCAACCCAGGGGCTTTCGCCTCCACCTCCCGGCCGTGCCCTAGCCAGCCCCCAGTCCCCGCCCTAACCGGCCCCGCCACCCGTCGTCGGTCGGCTTTTGTTCTAGCCGGCACCGCGACGCCTCCTGTCGTCTTGATCGTAGTCGTCTCTTCCTCCAGATCTATGGATTTGGGTACGTAACGTCTACATACGCACTCGAATCCTATGCAGTTTGTGTAGACATCTGTCACTCTGTCTACAAACCCTAGTTCTTCTCCAGCGGCGATATGTCAGAATCAAAGGTTGAAATGCCCTCCATAGGCGCGTTCAAAGGTCCCACGCCAATAGTAAAGATGGACGGGTCGAACTATGAGCTCTGGGCAATGCAGCTCATGAGTCTCATGAAGTCGAACAGTAAGAAGCACATTCTTACCGAGGATGAGCCAGCAGAGAAGACATGGATATATGCCTCGTGGGAGGCTGATGATTCGTATGCCAAGGTCTGGCTGTCAGGTACACTATCGATGGAGATTGCCAATGATGTCCTCCATCAGCCCACTGCCAAGGCAATGTGGGATATTCTGGCTGCAACGTATTCTCAGGTGCGGAATGAGACCAAGATATTACAGCTTCAGCGTGATATATTCACGATGAAGCAGAACGACAGACCTCTTCACTCCTTATACACATCCCTGAGAGGAATGTTTGAGAAGTTATACAGTACCATTCCACTCACAACGAATCCTGAGCAGCAGAAGACATTTTGGAATGTCACCATGGTGAGCATTCTACTTGCAGCCCTAGATCCTGAGTATGAGGCTGTCCGCTCTCAGATTTTGGCCGATGCAGTTTTTCCTTCAATGGAGGATGTTTACAGGAGGATCAGTCGCATATCAGTTTCTTCCAGCTTATCTACTCCACCCCCATCGGCGATGGCAGTATCGCGTGGGAGAGGTGATCAGTCTCCTGGTCATGGACGTGGACCCTGTGGTAGGGGTGGTCGCTTTCGTCAGCCGTGTTCGTACTGTCACCGCACAGGCCACTCGGAGGATACATGCTACTCTAAGCATGGGTTCCCAGCATCGGCGTGTGTAGCCGAGCATGCTCTGCCCCAATTAGCATCCACTGTAGACAATCATTTCGAGGAACTTGTGCCACGTCTATGTGATATTATGCCACAATCATCTGGTGATTCTTCTGGTGGACCTTTAGATGTTGCTGCTACAGCATCTGCCAGTTCCTCCGCTGCTGCTAGTACCTCAGGTAATGCTACTGCATTTACGTCTTCTCATGATATATCTGATTGGATTATATATTCTGGTGCCACACATCATCTCTGCCGTGATCGAGAGTGACTTGAGTCCTACAAGGACATTCCCCATGACCGTTCAGTACAGATCGCGGATGGTACTCATTCCCCCCTGGTTGGACAGGGGGAGGTCTTCCTATCTCCTTCTATGTGTCTACAAAATGTTCTACATGCTCCTGAGTTCTCGATGAATCCGTTGTCTATTAGTCCGATTACGAAGGATTTGCACTATCGTGCTATATTTGACCCATCTTCTCTTATTTTTCAGGACATACTAACGGGCAGGGTGATTGGCTGTGGCTCTGAGCAAAATGGTCTGTATCGGCTGGTCCTGAATTCTTATGCTGGCGTCTCTTCTCATTCTGCCGAACCAGTATCTCCGTACGTCTGGCATCTTCGATTTGGTCATCTCCCGCTCCAGAAAATGCGACCTCTTCTGCCTCAGATCTCTCCCAGTTCTTCCTTTCGCTGTGAAGCGTGTCAGTTGAGAAAGCATCATCGGTCTAGCTTTCCTACTCATCAGAGTCAGAGCAGTAGCTCCCCGTTCGAGTTGTTTCACATTGATATCTGGGGTCCAAGTCGTGTACCCGATCATCAGGGACACAGATTCTATCTAGTGGTAGTGGATGATTTCTCTCGTGTATCTTGGGTCTTTCTTTATAGAATAAATCTGAAGCAGGAGATGTGATTAAAAATTTGATTAATGAAGTGCATAATGTGTTTTTCTCTACTGTCAAATATGTTCGTACAGATAATGCTCTAGAATTCTGCACACGGTCCCTCTCTCAGTTTCTTTCGTCGAAGGGCATTATTCACCAAACCACTTGTGCTTACACATCTCAGCAGAATGGCGTGGCAGAAAGAAAGCACTGTCACCTTCTTGACATTACTCGAACTCTCCTTATTCAGAGTTGTGCTCCTATCTCTTTCTGGGGGGATGCTGTTCTTACCGCTTGCTACCTGGTCAATCGTATGCCATCTTCTGTTCTTGGTGAGAAAATTCCTCTTTCTATCATTTTTCCTGACAAGGAATTATTCTCACTTACTCCTCGTGTCTTTGGTACTATTGCATTTGTTCATCTCCTGACTCCTGGACTTGACAAACTCTCTCCTAGAGCTGTCAAGTGTGTCTTTGTCGGTTACTCTCGGACTCAGAAGGGCTATTGTTGTTATGACCCCATAAACAAGAAATACTTTGTCAGTGTTGATGTCACGTTCTTTGAGTCTGTTATGTATTTTTCCCCTGCAGGTGACATGCTGGTACCATCCACTACCAACGATGATGTTTATGTCTCTCCGCCTCCTAGTTGGAGTTCACCTGAGTCCACTCCTGCTCCAGTTACTACGTCATCTTCACCACCACCACCTCCACCACCAGCACCTCCACAACCTCCTATTCCACCTTTACCAAAATTCTATACGCGTCGGTCTGGTCCTGCTCAGGCTACACGTCAGACATCCATCACGCCTCAGGTATGTTCTGATGACATTACTACTGGAGGGTCAGATATGGTACATGTCCAGGATTCTTCATTGCAGTTGGAGACTACACCATCCAGTACAGTGGACGATGACCTTGATATTCCTATTGCTATCAGGAAGCAAAAGCGGACGTGTGCATCTTATCCCTTTGCTTCCCAGGTGTCTTCTCATCGCCTCACAGGCGTCTTTCAAAGATTTGCTACAGATTTGTCTTCCGTGGACATACCACGGACCTATCAGGAAGCTATGAAGATTGATTGCTGGAGAATGGCTATGGAAGACGAGATGCATGCCTTACAGTCTCGTGGCACATGGAGCTTGGTGAGTGCTCCTCATGATGCATCCATTGTTAGCTGTAAATGGGTATTCACAGTTAAATACCTCGCAGATGGCAGTCTAGATTGATACAAGGCACGACTGGTCGCGCGAGGTTTCACACAAACCTATGGCGTGGACTATATGGATACATTTTCTCCGGTGGCTCGTCACTCTACTCTTCGCATTCTCTTATCAGTTGTTGTGGTACGTGACTGGACTATATCTCAACTTGATGTCAAGAATGCCTTCTTGTATGGAGATCTGCAGGAGGAAGTCTACATGCAGCAACCACCAGGGTTCACTGCTGAGGGAGAGAAGCATATGGTGTGTAGACTTCACGTGGCAATTTATGGCCTCAAACAGAGCCCAAGGGCGTGGGTCCAGAAGCTTTCCCATCTGATTGAACGACAGGGGTTCAAAAGATCGAATGCAGACCACTCATTGTTTATTCAGAAGTCTTCTGCAAGTACGATTGTCATCATGGTCTATGTTGATGATATTCTGGTTACAGGAGATGATGTTCAGGGAATAGAAAGGGCAAAAGCATTTCTAGGCCGTTAGTTCGTCACGAAGGATCTTGGAACCCTAAGATACTTTCTGGGGTTGGAATTTGCCAGGAATGCACAGGGTCTGGTGATGACCCAAAGGAAGTACATTACAGATTTTTTAACTGAAACATGCATGGTTGAATGTAGACCATCGAGTATTCCCATGGATCCAAGCATGAAGCTGTATGATGATGACACTGCTGAAGTAGACAAGAGGAGATATAGAGAAATGGTGGGTAAGCTCTTTTATATTACCATAACTCGACCTGATATTGCCTTTGCAGTAAGCCGGGTGAGTCAATTTATGAAGCAGCCAAGACAAGTTCATATGGATGCTATATACATGATACTGAGGTATCTAAAGTCGTCTCCAGGTTCATGGTTGCTATTTCGAAAGGGCACATATTTATCTATTTCAGCATGTGCAGATGCCGATTATGTAGGATGCCCTAAGGATCGAAAGTCGACCTCGGGATTTGCCATTTTTTTTCGGAGCTCTCTTGTTTCTTGGAAAAGCAAGAAATAAACTGTTGTGGCAAGGTCCAGTGCTGAATCTGAATATAGGGCCATGGCGCAAGCAAGCATGAAGATGATGTGGGTTCGATATGTGCTAGAGGATTTACATATAGCCGTACCTTTACCTATGCAGCTTCAATGTGACAATCAGGCAGCATTGTTTATTGCCAACAATCCAGCATTCCATGAAAGAACAAAGCATATTGAAGTTGACTGCCACTACACTAGAGACCTGATCCAGAGAGGCTTGATATCTACATCTCACGTGAGCTCAGGGGATCAGACTGCTGACGTATTTACCAAGCCATTGCTCAGAGGACCCTTCCAGAGATGTTCTTCCAAGCTGAGCATGATAGACATCTATGCTCCACCTTGAGGGGGAGTGTAGAGACTGATATTATTATATGTTATGTACCTGTTCGTAATTTCTTATTGTTCTCTAGACTACTATGTATTTTACCCTTGAGGTCTCTCCCTATATAAGAGAGTCTAGGGTTCCCTTGAATAACAAATCACTCATTTTTCACAACATATTTAATTCAAGTGGAAAGTTTAGTTTCTAATCTATTTTTTCATCTTCTTTCTTTCAAATTTGTGGGTATTATGAATGATATACTTTAATATTTATTATTGTACCCGTTTGTTTTCCTTATTGATTGATTACCAATATGTCTCGACTTTTTATGCATAATATGCGATAAAATATAATATCAATGTGGTAATACACATATTTTATGGTTATAAGTTGTCATTACATGCATATATTATTTGCTTTACATGAATTTATTCTTTGCTTTTTTGATATATTTCAGCAGTCAACTTGTTGTATTCCTTTCCATACTTATCGATACGATATCGATATCTTGAACCTTAATATTCAACATGAGGGAGCTTCATGGCTAGAGGATTGTCCTTCCAAGATTCATATTTTCCTATTTTCTCCTTAGGCTTTGGCTCTTTCAAGACATGTTTTCACGAGTCACCTTAATACTCATGTTGTTGATATGCCTTGGATCATAACCATCTGACCCAGGTTGAAGAACCGTCGTATGCACTCTCTCCTGTTGTATCATACCCCCGACAAGATGAGGGTCTCGTTGTATGGGAGGAGGTGAATTCTTCTATGAGTGGTTCTATTTGTATTCAGGTATATGGATCCGTTTGTAAGAGGGATCCGTCTGTACTAAACTCCCATAGGGTTAGGGCTTTCTGTATCATATGTATTCCTTCTTTCTCCACATAGTGAAAACCCATCGCCGCCGCCCAAGGACGTAGCCCAATTACGGGTGAACCTTGTAAATCAGTGTGTCTTCGTGCTTTTTTGTTTAATCATTTGTGTGTGCTTCCACAATTCGCGACAATACTCATGAACTATATTGACCAAAGCTTACCGTTGGTCTCATTCTTATTGACTACTAGGTCAAGATCTTCTCTCGCCTTGGTTGAATGAACTAGTTGTTTCCTGATTTGGAAACTCATCATCCTTGGTATTTTCCGTCAAAGGTGGGAAGAGAGTTGTGAATAACTCTCATGTTAGAATATAATATTCAACAGCCTCATTAGGCCGGATGTCACTTATGTAGTAAATGTTGTGCGTTTATCGCTACTCACTTGAATGATGTCTATTATTTTTTTTGCTATTTGAGGGGGATCTAGGAAAAAGTATTATTCAGTATTTTAGGGATGTAATTGTTGAAGTGTATACGAGTGTGGAATGGGTTGGATTGGTTGACGACTATCGCTCTAGTTCATTATACTTCTTATACTTGAATAGGAATCTTGTCATATTGCGGAGAAAGAAACAAGTTGCAAGAGGAGTGTACAGAATTACTATGACATGCAAGAGGAGTCGACGAATACTATAACCAGAGTTTGCAATATGGCCTTGTTTTAGAGGAAATCAAGCGGAGTATAAGTCTGTCAGATGCTTCCGTTTGGAGGCATCTGTAGGTAGTTAATGTTACTAAGACATGCGATGAGTTGAGGAAGAGAGAGAACATTGTACAGAATTACTGTAAGAATCTTTTCTCCACTTAAAAAGCGAAAAATATATTGTACAACAATGCATTGCTAGAAGGCCGATTTACTCTGGTTCTTCCCTTTCCTAAATTAGTTTTGCTATTTCATTATACTGATTATTCTTGGTTCCAGGAAGAAAGTATGCTTCAATGGCCCAAGATTCTGAAGCATCAAACCACCGTACGTCTGCTGTGAATGGCATTGCAAGGGGAGTGTGGCAGACTCCAGTTGACGCACCTCATTCTCCAAGCAGAGTTCGTGCCTCTGGCAATTTCCTTCCTATAAACATTGGTCGGGCTGTCACCACTAATGACAAAGTCACACCGAAGCTTGAAAATGCAGAGTTATAGGGAGGTTTTTAGTCTCTAAGCTCTCCTAGTCTGTTATTTCGTGAATGCCTGCCTGCTGTATGGTCTAGTGTCACATCGATGATTCATCGATCTGTTTTTACCTGCCCATTCTGTTAATGATATTTGTATTATTTATGTCATATTAGATCTGCTTCAATTTTTTTCCCAAGAAAATTTGTTAGGGATGGAAACATGCCTTGTGAATAGCTCAAGCATGTCAGCAAGTAAGGTTCTTGTTGAGGTACTGAAGTTTCGACGCATATTTATTCTTTGCAGTTGAAAGAAACAAGCATGTGGAGAATCACAAAATCCAAGGGCTTCTTTTCAGGATGTGATATGTTTTAGAAAGATATTTCTTTGTACTTTATATAAACTGACATTAATTCATGAATTGCTTTGATATTTTTTTCCCACTGCTTAAGACACCTTTTGTTTGTAATTCAGAATCCCCTTCAGGAAATACTCAAGGAGTTCACACGGTTCCGACTTATATTTTACTATCTGTGAGATTGGAACCTATGGGAGGTCAAATAGGGGCGGGAAGTTAGTTTTTTTTGCAATCTATAAAGATGATCTCCTTTGAAGATTTTCAACTATTAGCAACTGGTATCTGAATTTTAAATGTGTATGTTTTGAAGCGGGGCTTTAAAAAACAAGCAGGTCAGAAAACATAACCCTGGTCTATGACTCTATGCTATGGTGGGAGAAGAGGGAAAGAAGATCCACATGCCCATTAGCAGTCCGCTTCCAATGAGGTATGACTTGATCCAAGTTTAGGAATTATTAGGCAGGCTGTTCTAAATAAGCAATGGAGCATCATACTATGGAATGATGCATCAGAAAAAAAAAACAAATGCTTGCAAATGCATGCAGTGATTGTTAATTTGAATCACTGTCGCGTCGATGCATGCAGTGATTGTTAATTTGAATCATTGTCGCGTCGTTTTCCGTTGTTTCCGGACGTAGAAAAGACCATCCACATCTACGGATATCCAGCAATAGTACATCAGGTATATGCTATTAATATTTTAAATAAAAAAATTAAATAGTAAAGTATCTGAAGTCTACAGTTGTCAGAATTACAATGGACGGCAGATTTAGAACAATAGTCCCAACAAAAGGAAAATAAACAGCTACATGGCAAAATCTACTTTGAGAGAACCAACATTCTACAGGGCTTGTTTGGTAGCTGGGTTGGATTGGGTTGCTTTACTCGTTCATAAGTCCGGTCAGCGTCCGGTCAATGAACACGTCAGCGGATCATATTGAATACTGCGTCATGTTAGATTCACACCAACAGCATCACTAATTCTTGTTCTATTGGTTTAAAGGATGAAAAATAATCTACTACTATAAACACAGACGTAATAGATCGTAAACATTATAGATAATGTAAATATGATGTTACCATTTATTTTGAGATAGATATGTAGAGATAATGTCTCAGGATAAGAAAATGGTATCTTGCTATCATACAGGGTTGTAGTTACCTGTAAGATCTTGTTCAGGTGACAAGTGAGGGATATGAGATGGTGAGGTCATCCCACATTTCTGGTTGACTAAATGATATAATTAAAATGAAAGATATTATTTATTCTCCATTAGATTCTGAAAAATGATATAAGGGATGCAAGGTGGAATTTAGTTTTGTTAATTATGGTTTGTCTGAGTTCAAAAGGTGTATGTTTAGTAGTTGATTTTAAATTAGGATTATATGTGACATGATCATTGACATCTTTTTTATATAATTCTTACATAATCAATCTTCTGACTACTATATATGAAGTCAACACACATACACCATTATTAGTGACCACAAGATATGAGTTTGGCCATAGACATCTAATCTTCACGAAGGTGATTCTATCATTTTGTTTAGCACATTGCAACCATGAGAGTGCATTTCAAGAATCCCTATATGACAGGGAATGATATATTTGTTAGTCACATGAGCATATGGAGAAGCATTGTACAACAAAAATACTATTACTATATCATTTCGTTATCTTTGTTAAAATATAATTACATTTGCATTGTTAGTACAATAGAGATATGTATAATCGTCATCTTGATATCATACATTTGTTGATTTAAAGACTTAGAACGTAGAGGATAATGAACGGTTGTAGATCTAAAGAGTTAGATCGAGGAAACAACTTGCATTTCAAAGTTATAATCAAGGAGGATCTTCAATTTGAGAAGAGATGACATTCTAAAGATTGATATTTAATTGTCTCTCTTGATGTGGGTACACTGCATAGGAATAGAAATTTGGAGTGTTGGTGAGATGATTTAAAGCATTAACTTGATGAGATCGAGATACTAAAGACATGTATCATATACGATCACAAACACGCACACATTTTTTGATTGGAGAAAGATATACATCTATATATTTGAGTGTGTACATTCGGTAGATTGAAAGGTTGATAGCCTGACAAGGTCTATATATCGATGAGCTGGTGTAGATACAGGGGAATATGATATGTATGATCTCTCAAAGGAACTAGGGATGCTAAGAAAGCTCACGATGAGTTTGTCTCGGACTCAACTCTATAAGAGCTTGCTAGGCTTAAAATGCTATTGAGTTCAAGTCCGAGTCAGATAAATGACTTGTTAGGGTTATCAAATCGAGTTCAAGTTAAGCATGCTGAACTTGCTAATTTAACTCGATAACTCGATTTGATTTTATTATTATTTTTAAATATTTTCCTATTCATATGGGCATATGTGATGCATTAATACGAGGAGGAAATGACGCATCACAAAAAATATTTGGACTTGTATGATGTTTAGCTATTTCATGATAATAATAGGAAACAAGTTGGATATTTGGTACGTTTCTTCACCTTTTACTATTATACTTGTATTATACATCAAAAATTTATAGTTATTACCAAATGCAGAAAAATATATACATTTATAAATATTATCAAAAGAACTCAACACTATTATTAATGAGATTAGTAATGACTTCCATTACTTCTTCAAAGACAGTTGACAAATAAGGAATGTTGAATCAACCTACTACAAAAGTCTTGTCAAAAGGCTCGTGAACCAAGTCCAACTCAATAAATTGGAGTTCGAGTCAACATTCCAAGGCTCAGAACTTATTGAGTCCGAGTTTGCTTATTGAGTTTTAGTCTGAGTCAGAGTCAGATTCGGGGTTGAGTCAACGTGTTCAACTAGATAAACACCCTTAAAAGGAATCATACATGTTCATACAAACCAAACCAAAACATGGGAGCTCACTCGTAAGATAGTAGGGACATAACGATTCCATCGATGTCTATCTTGTTTATAAAACAAGATAAAAATTCAAGAATATTAATATTGACTTGTGGAAAGCATATGATTAATATTGTAAGATGATAATCGATTGAGAATTCTATTGATAAACCATGTTAGGAGGAAACCGAATATGAGATTGAACTTCGAGTTATTCGAAGTCTTCTAGTATGTAGGATGCATGGGTATTAGGAAAACTTGAGGTCGATGTGATTGTAAAAATTTATATATTATGGCCCTTATATTTCAAGAGAATAATAGAATCAGATGAATTTTAGTGACTCCACTTAGAGGTCAAATGAATGAGTCGATTAATACTCAATTCATAAAAGCATATTCCAGATTCAAGGAGTTGGAAATTGATATGAAACTATTCAGAGTTAATTGGATAAATGGATCGATATCTAAGTCTATCGGATAACACATTGTAGTTTGAAACCCAATAGATGTGATCTAAGTACTAAGTCACTATACTTGGTCTATAGAATCTCCCGGATATTATTTTCAAGTATTCCCGAATGCAACATATGAATACTAATTGGATTAGGAGTTCTACATCGATAAATTGACAGTTGAGGTAAAGGAATTGTTAATTACTATTACTATTAATTGATATATGGAAATATATTAATAAGATCCACATAATCAACATTTTAATTAATGTGTATATGCAGAATAAATAAATATAATGTGAATGTGATTCACATTTAATATTAAGATTTATGTGAATATGATTCATAAAATAATTAATATTAATGTGAATTGGATTTGCATTATTCATTCAATAAAGGGTAAATTACAAAAAAGGAGTGATATTTACATCGATTCCCAAATTAGGGAGTAGTCTTTGGTTTGTAACAAATAGGGGACCGAAGTTTAACTTAGTGTTCTAGTCCCCAATGCCGTCAATGGGCGGCTTAGCCTATGACTTTAATTGATGAAAATACCCCTAGCGATAAGCACTCTCCAGTCTCTTCTCCTTCCCCTCACTATGATCAAATGTGGGGAGGGTTCAACTATTGTACGAGGCATCCTCTCGGAGGAGGGTGGACACCGGTGGTTGAGAAGTTGGGGTGCGGTGGCACGCGGTGGTTGTACATCTCAATGATCATGCCATGTCCCTGATGAGGGATCTCGTTGGAACTTCGGGGACTTCGAATGGCTTTTTGCAGTTGGGGGTCCTCCGCTGGAGACGAGATGGTCTGAAGGATCCGAGGTCTGATGGGGCTTTTGCTGGTGACGCATCTTGGATCTACAGAGGAAGACAAAGCTGAGGTGGATATTTGATATACACCTGCATGTATTGAAAGAAGCTTGACCTCGATGGTCGGCTGATGTTCTGGTGGCACAGGGCTTCAAGTATGAGCGAAGATATGTTGCGCTTCCTTATAGGTTATAGATCGAGGAGCATGGCTTCAACCGGAGTTGGTCACTAGCATCTTGAGATCATCTTCGATCAATGATTCACCATAGCCACATAATAACACCAAGGCATCAATGTCGTCCATGTGGTTCACCTCACCAGATCTCCACAGCCACATGTGAGTCTTCCCTGTGCTCCACTGTCTTTGATTCACCCTCACTTGTCGAGCAGCAAGTCCCAGAAGCAACAACTCCTCTGTTGGATGAGAGGAAGCAATCAAGAACCATGCATCTCCTTCATCTTCATGCCATCCATAGCGAGGGTAAGGAGAAGAGTCTGGAGGGTGCTTTTCGCTGGGGGTATTTTCGTCAGTTATAGCCAGGGTTGAGCCATCCATTGACGACATTGGGGACTAGAACGTTAAGTTAAATTTCGGTCCCTTATTTGTTACAAACTAAAGATTAGTCCCTATTTTGGGAATCGATGTAAAGATCAGTTCCTTTTTTGTAATTTACCCTTCAATAAATGTAGATTGTATTTACATTTTATTGGACTAATGAATTACATTCATTAATAATAGTATGACTTGAAATTTATCCTGCGATAACTTGTGATATTTAAATAAAGAGATAATTCCACAGTTATCAAAGAAATAGTCTGTGAAGGACTTGAATTGAGGGGTGGAAGAGTAATAGAGAGCACGAGAGAGAGAGAGTGCACGAGAGAGAGAGAGAGAGTTAAGACTCCTACTCTATAGGATCATCCCCCTTGGCTAACAAAGGGAAGGTTTGGCATATTTTTCTCAATCATTCAATTCAAGCCTTGTAGTCCTAATTCCAAGGACAGAGAAATATAGAAATCAAAGTCTCTACTCCCCCTATAATCCTCTCCGTACACCCAGTAGTTGTCCATCTCATCCTCTTGCTCTCTCCATTGGCACTCTTCATTGCAAGAAGATCCACCTTCAACTCCATGCTTTATTCTCGAGAAGGAGTTGATTTCATGAAAAGCAATTCATTTAAATTGTGTTTGGCATAGACTAGAGATAGAGAATCGTTTCTTAAGTTCGTTGTAGGATCAGGATTCACACCATTCCCATGAGTGAAACATTTCTAGATCGAGCTTTAACATGAGGTTTCTTCTTTGAGAGACTACACAATCAAAAGTATAATACTCTTACTTGTATGGTTCACGAAATGATGTAGAAATAATTTCCGTGTCCATGTGGCTTCACGTTGCACTCAATTTTTTTGTTCTAGGATTGATATATCACTCAAATGATGAGCCTAATATTTATCAAATTTGATTTGTTTTTCCTGTGTTTCCATGATGTGCGAGGTCAAACCTCGCATAAAATGGTGTCAGATCCTAGTTCGGAGGATCATATTGCATTTGGATTCAAAGAACAAAATGCCATATTTTATGCAATTATAGCTACATTATTTTCTATGATGTGATATTTCGTAAATGATTTAGTGACATATGATATTGTCGTTGTCTGTCCTTGTTTTGATCCATATTTTTCTACTTTAGATGTCTATATGGTCTGAACACATCCTCAAAAGACACTTCAAAAGTTGGAATCGTTCGGGCGAAGATTTATATGCACAAATTATCCGCATACTCCAATTTACTTTATGGAGCTTTTCACAACTTATTTTGAGTCATATAACAAATTAAAGTGCTAATTAATATATCATTAATCATTGTAACAATCAGCATGAAATCACCTTTTGTGATTATGAGAAATTAGATTTCTCCATTGGCAGAGTTGTAAGAGGACTTGATAAAATGCAATAACCTTTTTTGTTTTGAAACTCAAAATAGATGTGAATATATTTGATATGTTCAGATCAGGAGTTAGACCTAATATTTATGAAATATTTAATGTCTCATCGAATTTTAAGTTCACGTTATATGGTGTCATTTGCTTTTGAATTTGGAACCCAATATCAATTTTCTTCTTATTTAGATATATACAATAATTAAAAGTTCTATTTATTTCATATTCTGATTTGAATATATACATTCATGGTGAATCATTAATAATCAAAGAAATTGTTTTAGAATTAAACAACTAATAATGGAAAACTTTGTTACATAGTCTAAACAAGGAGTAATAAAACAATATAGTCCCTCATATACAATATGAATGGATTCGATTACATGCCAATATGAATAACATAAATGTGATTTATTTATCATTATGGCAAGTAAATATGTTTCATGAAATCATGTGAGTGGGTTGCATTGTAATTCTAAATGAGAATGTATGAGTGTCCATGTGTTACAAGTTGAATGCGCATGATGTATATTTACATGTTCTATGAGAATAATTGTGTTATGTATGAAACACTTAAATTAGAATAGATAATTTGGATTAATCCTAAATTCAATCGGATTAAATAATCTAATGATCTATTGGCCACAATAATGATGGATTTTACTTTATTGATTAATTATGAGAAATTGATTCAAAATAATTAACCATCAATTCAAACGTGATATGGATTGTCATAAGATGACATCCATGATCTCCTACCATTGTGAAAGGTACCATCGCTATAGACTATATTTTCAGAGTAACTTCCGCAAAGACAGAATTCCAAAATACAAGCGTACATGGATTTGAACACTTCATTTCTCAAAATAAATGGGTCGTATACATAGTGACCTCATAATTGTTACTCATACAATTAAGGAGGTATTGGATTGCGAATAACCTATAATTTTCTCATTGATGATTGCTTTACTTAATAGCATGTAAATATTGCCTATGCAATGACAGGTATGTGTATGAAAGACCGAACCTTGGAAATGCAAGTTGGACTTGTAAAGTAGAAATTATTCCTACTTTTTTCGCATTTATCATATTTTCTTACATTATTGGATTGTTTCTAACATGGAAATGATTTTTCAATTTCTCTCGAGGTATTTGATTAGTATGCGTCATGTTTTGAAAATGGAAAAGGGAATGATCTTTCAAAATACAAAAAATTGACAAAATGCAAATTGTTTCACCCTAGATAATCGACACTTAACCCAGCCAAAAAAACTTGATATTAAGTAGTTTCCATATATTAAAATCATGATTTGGATACAATACTTACTACTAAACAATTTATATATGTGCTAACTGATAAGACTTTCACTCATCATGCCAATTCCCACTAAAATACCTAAAATGTTGAGCAAAACACGCCTGATTCTTCTGGGTTAAGTTTTAATTCGCACTATCTTACCACTTAGTATCTCACAATGAATTGATATTTAAACCTATGTAGAAGTCGCACATTAACAAAATTTCAAGAAAATACATCGAATCCAGATATCATATACCCAAGGAATCACTTGCTTACATATGAGCATATAATCCTACAACAACAACAAAGCATTTTTCCACATTAAGTAGGGTTAGTTATATGGATTCTTCACCTCCATTCAGATCTATCTTGGGTCATTATCGGGCTTAGATCAAAAAAATAAGATCCTTTCGGATAGTCTCATTCCAACACTTCTTAGGCCTTTATTGCCCTCTTTTAACCGGCTTAACCTCTCAACACTCACATATCCTAACTGGAGCATCACTTGACCTCCTTTGCACATGACCAAACTACCTTAAGCAATTTTCTCACATCTTATCCTCGATCGGAGCTATATCCGATCTTTACGGTGTGTGTCCACAAATCCACCTTAGCATTTTCATTTATGCTACTGCCATTCTCTACACATGTCTATGATTCACATGCCAACATTCAGATCCATAGAGCATAGCAGGTCTCATAGTTGCTTTGTAAAACTTTCCTTTGATTTTCAAAGAAATTTTCTTCTCACAGATAACAAAAGAGGCTCATCTCCACTTTAGCCAACGAACATTTACTCTATGTGTAACACCTCCATCAATTTTTCCTTCAAAATAAATCCCAAGTATCTAAAGGAATATATCTTCTGAATGGTATCATCACCAATCTTAACATCGATTCCTTCACCATTGCTTCCATCAAAAGTATGCTCCATATATTCAGTCGTAGCCCTTCTTATACGAAATCCTTTAGTCTCCAATGCATGTCTCCAAACCTCAAGCTTCTCATTTACTCCATCTCTAGTCTCATCAATCAACACAATATCATCACTGAATAACATACATCAAGGTATCTCATCCTGAATGTGACTTGTTAGTGAATCCACGATTCATCGCCTTTATTCTTTTATTTTACCTTTATTTCCTTATTCAAATACCTGTAAATACCCACTAATTTCATAAAATTACCATTCAGCATGCATTTGTTAAATATGCATTTTTAAAATAAAAAAAATAAAGAAGAAAAGAAAAGAAAAGAAAAAGAAAAATAAAAGATGTATTTATGAAATAAATGCAGACTGACCCAAACCCCGAGAGAAGGTCAAAACTTGACCTGATCCCACGAATAAAGTAGAGGAAGATATGGTCCTTAATCCAAAAATCCAAAAATCCAAAAATACTTATAAATATTCTTCCTTTTTATTTTTGAATTTAACCAGAGCCGCCAACCAGGCTAATATATAGTAGTAGTCGACTTTGGGCCTCGAACTCGCACCCTTTCATTTCCACTCCTCACTTTCTAATGCGATCTTCTTCTTCCCCACTGTTCAAGCGGTCAAGCAAGGTGGGACTCGACGGATGATCAGAATAGAGAGTAGACTATTGGGCCCGGTTTATGGATGAATTTCGACCAAGGATAGGACTGATATACGCGAAGAAGAAGAAGGTTGTGAGGCAGCTGCAGATTGACTGAGGAAGGGCCTCGCTTCCCCGACTGCATAGGAAGGTCAGTCGAATGCTACGAGAGTCAGTATCTGGTGGTCAAAACCGTCAAGAAGATATAATGCAGGCGATCTTGCTAAGAGCTCCTCTTCCCGCGGAATGCTAGTAGCAGATTCAGGATTTATCAGAATGTCAGATGATAGCTTTCGCGCCTTGCCTTGAAAGCAGCATTATTTCTTCCTATATATCTGGGCGTCGATTTTCCTGGACTCTGATTCTACCTCGCAACGCGATAACTAACATCTGCAGGCTCGTTCCTAGCTCCGGCGAGCGGGGGGAAGAGTCCTTCCTTTTCCCATGCTCTACTATATGAAGAAAGAGCATTTGCCTATTTATTCGAAAGGCCTGATTTTGCCGTGAGGGTTTGGCATATCTCTACACATTTCTCGGGTGACCTAAATTGAGAGTCAAAGTTCTCGAAAGGATTGTGGCCACTAGAAATGAGAGAATCCCACGGTCAAGAAGCCGCCATTGATTGAATTCAAATGAAGGGGGGTTTGACTTCCGATTTTTTGATTGACTCGCTCGGCAGCTTAACAACCAAGGCCTGTCGCGATAGACGTGCAGCGGATTTGTATATTTATATAAAACTTACACTATTTTATTTGTAGATAAATTGACCTCAAATTAAATATTTTCTTAACAAAAGTTGTAAATAAAAATGTTTTCTAAAAACTAAAATTAATTACAAAGTAAAACCAAGTATAGAGTAAAAGCAACCATACTCAGAAAAAACCGTAAATTGACAATTGAAAGACCAATTCTAGCTACATACGAACTCAAATTGAATCAAACTCACTTCCATTGTACTCTAAATTAAATTATCTTTAAAATTATTGTGGTTTCATAATTTTTGGAGTTACGGTTGAAAAGTCGGTTTTCTGTGGCGGTTTTTGCAATATGACAAGTTATTTATTGTATTTATTATTTTTTTTATAAATATTTTTAATCATTGTAAATATTATTCACAATAATTTAAAGTAAATAATTTATTTAAAATATTCTTGTATGTAACTTTATTTCCTTATTTGTGCATATGTATAATGTACATTATGTATATATGTTATGTATAAAATTAACATCCTTATGTAAAAACCAACAAAAAATTATTATATAATATTAATTAAATTAATATAATTATGGATTTTTTATATTATTTTTTTATTTATTTATTTGATTTGAAAACCTACCATGTATATAATATTTGATTTTATACCTTAAATAACAACCATTAAGGTGGCTAATCAACTTTTTTAAAATTATTTATTTTAATTATTTTATTTAGTTAGGAATTTCATTTTAAATTTATTTATTAATTTATTAATTTATTTTATTTATTTATTTAACCACTAAATACCTTCCTTTTGTAACTATTTTCCTTTTTGATTTTTCTTCTCCTTTTTATTGAGCTCCTCCTTCCTCATTTCTGCTTGATCAATCTTTGGTGGAGAAGGAGCATCATTCCCGAATATTCCGCCGATCAATAGAGGAGCCCAGCCACCGAGTCGTCCGGTGACAACAGATCGGTTGTCGTTGAGGCCATCACGACGCCTGCCTCCCTTAGATTTGATCCATTTTATTTCTCGTATTCCATCTAGGATAATTGTAGTGTAATTCTTAGTTTTAATTTCACAGTCAATTTTTTTAGATCTATAATCGTAGTTAATCGCCCTTAATGTTCGATTTGATTCCGATCCAATCTCATCACCTCATTCTCAATCCCTAAACGTTCACATTCTACCTCACGCGATCCATCACTTTGGCCGCATATGGTGGCTGGGTGATAGCCGTCCCCTTACCCTTAGTTAATTCGGTCAAATTAATGTCCAAATTAATGTTAATCGTTCGTTGCAGTCGGATACGAGAGGCTAGTCAAAAACCACTTTAATTTAATGGCAAGCGGTAATTTTTTTACTTGGTGAAGTCCAAGGTCGATCTCAGGGAGGCATCTGTCTCCTTAGGTGAATTTTAGCAAGTATCCGAGTGTTGGATTTTCGAGGAATTATTTTTTTTGTCTTTTTAATTTCTATGCAGACTCGTGCAAAAATGCAGGCCAATTTAACGTTTAATTCAATTACAATATCAAATGAAGTCCGAAAATTCTAAAAATTGGCCAGATGATTAATTATGATGAAAATGAGTTACCCTAATTTTTTTTGGATTTTTCAGACACTAAATGGATTTACTGGGAATTAAATATGCAGATAGGGTGATTTTCACTATTTAATTATTAATAAATAACAAATTGACACTAATGATAAAATTATCCTAGATGTGGAATAAAATTATCCTAGATGGCACTAATGATAAGGGATCCAGGAAAATTGACAGATCTAAATTTCAATGTGAAATGAATTTATTGGAATTAAAATAAGAAAATCACTCAACAATTTATTTAGGCCTCGATATGTGTGCAAATGATATGAAATTTTTATGACATGTTAAGAATACTGTCCTTAAGCTACTATGAATTTTTGAGAATTTTTGGAACCACAGAGAATTAACTACAAATTAAAAGGTGTCACTGGGCAAAATATTTCAAAAATATACCAATTAATTCATTAATAATTCCACTGAAATTACAAAAATGTGACACGTGGACTAATAGACAGAGGACAAGTTTCTCAACAAAATGTAATTTTTAGATTTGAAAAATGATGTACAATGCAACCTAGGGATGCGTGCAAACACAGGGATGTAAATGCAATACAGGAAAATAAAAATACATAAAGCAATTATGCGGACAGGGACTAAAATGCAATTACCTATTATGCTGGGGATTCAAGTACAATTTCTCCAACATGCACGTGCTCCTCACGTGGGCTCAGCTTCACAGGGACCTTTTTGCAATATTGGAAAGCTTCAGGGGCTCTGTGTAAATTTCCCAGGCCGCACGTGCTCCTCACGTGGGCGGCCTAGGCTCGGATGGCTGTGGAGGCTCGGAGCTAGGCTCGGGCACTTCTGGAGGTCTGGAGTGAGGCTCGGACGACCCGAACCTAGGCTCGGAGAAGAGGCTCGGGCTGAGGCTGCGTGGCAAGCTGTGGACCGTTCGATCAACGTGATCGAACGGATGGCGATGTGGACGCGTGGCGTGACCTCGGGCCTTTGGATCGATGTTGATCCAACGGCTACTGGGCTCGGTGGAGACGGCGACGTGGCTGGAGATCCACCGCTAGATCTGGTGAGAGATCGACGGTTGAGAGCTGCTGCGGAGGGAAGACGCGTGGCGCTCTAGGCGCCGTTGGATCTAAGTGAATCCAACGACTCCTGCGAAGCCCGGTAAAGAGGCGACGTGGCTCTCTGAGGGCCATTCGATCAACATGATCGAACGGATGCTGTGCGTCTGCTCCGACGATCCTCCGCCGCCTGCGGAGGAGATGGCGGGGCTCCGGCAAAGATGCCTTAGCTCCGCCCGTCCTTCCTCGTGTCGATGACGCTCTCCGACTTGTCGGAGATATCCCAGAAGACTCGTGGCGATGCGGCGGAGATGCTGGTGGTCTCAGGAGCGGCAGAGGGCGGTCTGACGTCGATGGCGATGAAGCTCGAAGTCGTCTCCGGCGAGCTTCCATTCTATGAGCAGAGGGGCACCTGCAAGTGTTAAAGATAGAGACGGAGCTCGTGCGTGCGCTTTTGGAGAAGTGAAGGTAGTCGGCGAGGCCTAAGGAGTGATGGAGATGGGTTGGCGATGGTGCTCCGGCCAAGTGGCGGAGCTGGAGCTGATGGAGGATGAAGTGAGTCGTCGGTGGGCGTAGAGGTGGCCGCGAAGATGAGAGCTCCGATGCGGAGCTCGGAAGATTGGAATGGAGGCGTGGGAGTGACCGGAGGCGGAGAATAAAAAGAGAGAAAATCGACGAAGAAAAGAAGAGAAGATCGGAGAAGAATGGAGGGTTCACCTGGGGGTTGGAACTCCTTCTTGGGTTCTAGGTCGTCGCTCGAGGGACCGATGGTGTCCCGAGCTCAAGCAGCTGCTCGGAGGAGTGGCTGCAATACGACGGTGGGCCGAGGATCTCGCCGGAGAAGATGACCGGTCTTTGCTCGAGGAATAGGTTGCTTGCTGTCACCAAACGGTTGCTCCGAGCTCGGGGTATCTCTCAGGGGTGGCGGATAGGGCTGAAGTTGGCCGGTGGTGGAGTATTTAAAGGGTGGAGTAGAGGAGCGGCCTGGTGATGGAGCGAAGTTCGTGGAGGTAGTGGGGTGTAGCTGGCGATCGACGTGGGAAATGAAGTGGCTGGCGAGGATGACGGATGAGTGGGGAAGGACGTGGAGTGATTGGTGGTCGGAGATGGTGGTAGGCGTGGTGGCGAAAATAGAAAGGGGGCGGCTTGTTTCGCAAGGGCGAGATCGTGGGAGAGAGACGATCGGAGGTAGGAGACGAGGCCCTGGCCGTTGGATCTTGTGATCCAACGGCCTAAGTCAAAGCGCGAAGGGACGTATGGGATTAGATCAAGGCGCGGTGATAAGAGGCCGTGATGGCGCCACGTGGAAGCAGCTGGGCGAAGCGCGAGCGAGCGGCTGGGATCAAGTCAAGGCGATGCGATCTGAAGGTGCGGAAACTGCCACGTGTCGTGGTGAAGCAGCGGCGCGAACGAACGGTTTGGATGAAGGGTTGATGTTAATCGAAGGGACGAGGGGCGCCAAAGGAAGAACGGCTGTGATGGAAGGATCGCGGGCTTGATCAGATGGTGTACACGCCGCCACGTGGCGGGCTCTGGAAGAGGCGCGGACGGGCGGATCAGATGAGACAAGGGGATGATCTGACGGTGTGGATTTGAGGCGCACGTGGGAGCAGCCAAGACGTTGGATCTAGAGCGTAATCCAACGGCTGTGGCTGCGGGCGGATGAGGCAAGGGGTGCGGGCCACGTGGCGCAACCAGAGGGCGCCACGTGGCCTGCTGTGAATGGCTGGAAGAAAATACATGTGTAGAGAGAAGAGGGGGCCGAATTTGGAAAAACTCAAAACATGAAAGTTGTAGATCTCGATGAGATCTACAAGTTTCATGTTGACCAAAGACGGAGATGAGGTCAAATATGATACATAAATACAAGGATACATATATACATATATGTAGTATACAAAGTGGCCCAAAAAACCCAACTTTCTCATACGAGCTCCAAATTGGATGAAATTAGTCTCATTTTAAAGGTCTTTTAATGTGTAGTATTCTAAGAGTAAGCAGACCTATTTCGGAGTTTGTATGAGGGCTTTATGTGCGTTTTAGTGTACAGGGGTTCTGAGGCTTTATTGGCTAAATTACAAGGGGGAATTTTTGGCCTTCTTCCCTATATTATTAATTAAGGAGTACATATTATAAAGAAGAGGTTATTTTAGTGAAGAGGTATTTTACAAGGGATTTTTGGCTTCTTATTTGAATGCAAATGGACTGCTAAAATGAATGTATTATGTGTGTATGCATGAATGCTATTTATGCATTATAAAGGGAAATATGCCTCTATTTACTCGGGAACAAGGCTCTATTTTTGACTTTTGAAGTGATGAATCACAGACTCATCAACCCCCTATACTTAAACCTTGCTCGTCCCCGAGCAACTAAATGAAATGCAAGTGTGAAATGATTTTGGGTTCCATACCAAGGTCATGAACAAAAGTTAAAAATGGAGCTTGACTTGACCTTTGGATTAATTGTGTGGCGGAACCTTATTGGGACCTGAACTTAAGACCTAACAGACTTCAAGTTCCACAAGTCTTCTATTCAAGACGCCTCAACAGTCAGGTCAGAACAAATCCTCAAACGCAAATTTCTAATGACTATGATTCTTACTTGTACTGTGTAAGTGATATGTAACTCTCCACATCAGAAATGGCTCGGAACCAGCCTCCTCTAACAAGGTAACTCAATAACCCGGTCCAGTAACTCTTTCCTCGAGGAGCGGGGTATTCCCTTCTAAGTTCAAGTGTGACCAACTCAAGAGGAGGGGGTAGAGAAGAGAATGGACGGTAGCCAGTGTAGTTACCTATCCCGGGAAGCCTGACCAGTGTAGCCAAGTCATCCAGCTGCATTTCTTTACTAGTATACATACTCCGACAGGTATTATTATTTTCTCTTGGACCTGTCTGATTTTTTTGGAGTTTTTGCATTTTTTTCATAAAGTGCAGCATGTACATCAGGAGTTTTTCCTCTTGAGCCAGTAGACTATCCCTTTTTTGAAGCATTATTGCAACCCACAGCATCCTGTCCTTAGATGTCAACATCACCAGACTAGGTTGAGATGCACTACCCTCCCTAGAGGAGGACGGATGTTTCCACCCGTGCGCTACTCCAAGCTAAAGGATTCTACCTCCTTACCACCTCATCAATGAAGAGCTACGTGCATTGTGCTTGTCCAAGTTAGGTCATTATCTAAAAGAATCCTGCGTATGCCCGAGATATTCTATTTAGACTAATCAAGATGACATGTGAACATAGACTTGCAGACTCAAAGAATTAAGTCACTTGACCTGAGAAATCTTAACTCCAGTTCCTATAAGGTTCCTCTGAAATTAGGTGGATTAAGGTCAAATCAGGTCAATCCTCAATATCTACTCATAACTTGGTTCAGAACCCACTAGCTTTTCACTTTGCATATGCAAGATATGCAGATGAGGTGCAGATGACATGCTATGTAGATGAAATGCAAGACTTTTTTTTTTGAAAACGCAAGATAATATGCAAGAGTAAATAAGAAGCCTTTTTGTTTTATTTTTCTGGTATACAACAATTTTTACAAAAAAGTATGTTTTACAAGAATTTTACAACTTTTTATACAAGTATTATACATATAGTACATATTATACAAGTATACGAAATTTTAATTTATTTTTTTTTAAAATTTTTACAAAAGGTTTACAAGTATTATACAAGTATACAAAAAATTTTTTTTTTCGATTTTACCCACCCATAATTATTGCAAAATATATACAAAAATACGCGAAAATACGCGAAAGTATGAGCTATGGGTAAAGTATATATGTAATATATTCATGCCCCCCTATACTTAGCGTGTGCTATGTCCTCAGAGCACGAAAGCGACTAAAAAGACATAGCTCGGGCTAAGCGTAGGAGAGCTAAAATTACAAAAGTATAGAAGTCGTCTCGCCCCCTATACTTAGGCTCTGACAACCTAAGTGTAGAAGAAGATCAGAAAATGGGGCAGGCGAGGGAAAGATGAGAAGTGGATGAGTATACAATGCGGGCATCGGTCCCCCCTTTACTTAGGCTCAGGTCAGCCTAAGTATCGGTAGGACATGAGTATGAGGACCAATGTGATCTAGAGAATGTACAGTGAACCGACTTAGGTGACCCTTCCCCCCTATACTTAGGATATGGTTATCCTAAGTATAGTCCAAGATAGTGATCTAATGAGGCGGGGATGGGGTTACTAAAGTCGCGGGAGAAACGTGATAAGACTGATGGTATACACAGATGAGTCGGTCTGAATCTTTAGAGATGCTGCGGATAGCTGGAGTTTACTGCTGCAAGGTCTCATACGTGGCTTGAGGTGTATCTGCTGTATCTGTCTCGCGCATGAATACAATCTCCTCAACATGGACTAACTGCTCATTGGATTCGACGAAGTGCTTCAACAGCTGTCCATTCACTAGGAATGTCGGTGTGTCATCTGCGAGATCTGAGATCTCGACACATCCAACCTAGCATTGAACAACCATACCTTCTGTCCAGGAACAAAGGTCTTTCGTCTGATATATCTATCATGCCAACGCTTCACCTTGTCCTTGTACACCAAACTGTTGTCATGTGCGCGGTTTCTGACTTCCACAAGCTCATTCAGATCCATGTCTCTCTGCTTCTGTCCCAGGTGTGTGTTCCAGTTGACCTTCTTGATTGTCCATTCAGATTTGTGCACTAACTCTGCGGGCAAATGGCACGGCTTTCCGAATACCATGGAACGGGGAGGTGCCTAACGGTGTCTTGTAAGTCGTCCTATACGCCTAGAGGACTTGATCCAAGATCTGAGACCAGTCCTTCCTGTCCGGGCGGACAAGCTTTTGCAATATGATTTTCACCTCCCTATTTGACACCTCAGCCATACCATTGGTTTGTGGGTGGTAAGGACTCGCGACACGGTGTTCGATGCCGTAGTCCTTCAGGAGTTTCTTCACCTCCCGATTCACAAAGTGGATACCCCCGTCTGATATCATCATTTTGGGGATCCCGAACCTAGAGATTATGTGCTCTCTGATGAATTTACAGACAGTCCTGCTGTCTGCGGCTCGGGTCGGGATAGCCTCCACCCATCTGGACAGATAATCTACAGCAAGAAGGATATATTCGAACCCGTGGCTGACAGGGAATGGGCCCATGAAATCGATGCCCCAGGTGTCAAAGACATCACAAATGATGACCGGCTGCATTGGCATCTCATCCTTGGAACCAACGGTTCCTCCCATTCTCTGGCAAACTGGGCACGACTTCACGAAGGCGGTGGCATCGCGAAACAGAGTCGGCCAGTAGAAGCCACACTGAAGTACCTTCCATGCGGTCCTCTTCTCGGAGTGGTGTCCTCCTGCCTCCAAGCTGTGGCATAAAGAAAGGACACTCTGGTGTTCCTCCTGAGGAATACACCGTCTCCAGACACAATCCGGTCCTTCAAAGAAAAGGATCGGATCCTCCCAATGGTAGTGTCTAGCGTTCGACTTTAGTCGGTCGATTTGTCTCTTGGGCCAATCTTCGGGAACTTTCTTGGAGACAAGATAATTCACGATATTGGTGTACCATGGAAGTGAGTCAATAACAAAAATCGACTCGTCAGGGAAGGAGTCTCGAATTGGTGAAACCTCGGAAGTATTAAGATCTTCGAGACGAGAAAGTTGATCGGCCACTACGTTCTTCTTTCCAGGTTTATCACGGATATCCAAATCAAACTCCTGGATAAGTAAAATCCATCGAAGAAGACGCGCCTTCGCGTCCTTCTTCGCCATCAAATACCGTAGTGTCGTGTGGTCAGTGAACACAGTTACCTTGGATCCGATTAGGTGAGATCTGAATTTGTCCAAGGCAAACACTACCGCAAGCATATCCTTTTTCGTAACTGTATAGTTACGCTGAGCAGAATCAAGCACTTTGCTTGCGTAGTGAATTGCAAACGGGACGCCATCTCTTCTTTGTCCCAACACAGCCCCAACAACATACTCAGAGGCGTCCGTCATGATCTCAAAAGGTAGAGACCAATCTGGGGCTTGTAGGATGGGTGCGTCCATAATCATTCCTTGTAAAAGCTTAAAGGCCTCAAGACATTTGCGATCTACAACAAACTCCATGTCTTTGCCTAAAAGCTCAGTTAGCGGTCGGGCAATTTTAGAAAAATCTTTAATAAATCTCCGATAAAATCCCACATGCCCGAGGAACGACCGCAACTGCCTTACGTTGGTTGGTGGCTGGAGTCGTCTGATCACGTCCACCTTGGCAGGGTCAACCTCCATTCCTCTCTTGGAGATGACATGCCCCAACACTATGCCCTCCGTTACCATGAAGTGACTTTTCTCCCAGGAGAGCACCAGATTAACCTCACAACATCTTTTGAGGACTCAGTCCAGATTCCTAAGACAGGAATCCAAAGAATCGTTGTGGACCGAGAAGTCATCCATGAAGACTTCCAGGAATTCACCGACCATTTCGGCGAATACAACAATCATGCACCTTTGGAAAGTACCTGGAGCATTGCATAGCCCAAAAGGCATGCGCCTGAAAGCATAGGTACCAAAGGGGCATGTAAACGTGGTCTTTTCCTGGTCCTCTAGAGCTATGGCTACTTGATTGTAGCCTGAGAACCCATCTAGGAAGCAGAAGAACTCTTTTCCCGCTAATCTTTCTAAAATCTGATCAATGAACGGTAGAGGGAAATGATCCTTCTTCGTCGCGGCATTCAGGCGTCTGTAATCCACACAGACGCGCCACGACGTGGGTACTCTCGTCACGATCTCCTCTCCGTCCTCGTTGGTGGTCGTCTGAATTCCCGACTTCTTCAGGACAACATGGATTGGGGCCACCCACTTAGAGTCGGAGATTGGGTAAATGAAACCCGCGTCGCACCATTTTTCTATCTCTTTCTTCACAACCTCTCGTAAATTTGGATTCAACCGGCGTTGGAATTTACGAGAGGGTTTGGCTTCATTCTCCAAGTAAATTTGGTGCGAACACAGAGCGGGATTTATCCCGTGGAGATCGGAAATGCTCCAGCCTATCGCCTTGCGGTTCTTTTCCAGGATCTCTAGCAAGCGAGATTCCTGCTCCTCGGTCAATTGTGAACTGATGATGACCGGGAATTCCTTGTCTTGGCCCGCAAGGAAGGCATACTTTAGAGTTGTGGGTAAGGGTTTGAGCTCAGGAATAGTGTGATTGTCTAAGAAATCTGGCTCAATTTGATCTGGCTCAGTGTTGGAAGTGGCTAGATCGTTCTCTGTGATAGCTGCCACCAAGTTCGGCTCTGGAGTCGGATCGTCAAAGGTCTCCATACAATCGGCAAACGTCTCGTCCGACTCGTCATCCTCATCTTCCGATTGTCCTAGAGATGTAAGGACTGACAGGCCCAACTGGGCCTCTACGTCATCGAAGATGTAGGGCGATGCAGGCTCAGAGCTGTACTCGTTCCTGAGGATCTCGCAGACTGACTCATGCACTGGATCATCTTCGGAGGAGATGGACATATCGGTGCTGGCTGGGTTCTGTCTCCATGGCCCAACTAAGTCTACATGCTCGCAGTCTGTTCCGGTAGAAGAGTACTCGGTGCTGGACTCTGAATCCGGTCTCTTCCATCTTGTCTGCTTCATTTCAAGTTCCTCATCTCCGCCTGGAGTTTGGAACTGTATCTTCCCATTCTTATAATCAAATAAGGCCCCTGCTGTTCTGAGGAAGGGCCTATCTAGAATGATCTGGGAATCTCTCCAATTACGAGGGGTTTCCATATCCAGGACAGTGAAGTCCACCATGTATTCTTGCCCCTCGACTTTGATCACAATGTTCCTTAATTCTCCTTGGGACCTCTTGGTTGATTTGTCAGCGAACTGTAGAAGAGCTCTAGATTTCCTAAGAGGTCCGAGATTAAGCCGCTCATAGAGGGTTGTAGGCATCAGATTGATTGAGGAACCATTGTCTAGGAGAGTGCGTGCAAACGCGATGTCATCAACATGACTCACTACATAATGTGCACCCATGTCTCTTCGTTTCCGAGGAAACGAGTTCTTTATTGCACAAGTCGTGGCTACTGATAATACGTGTTTCTCAACACGGCTTTTGGTCTTCCTGCTAACCCTAGTAGGTGTGCATCTTACCTTAAGGTATTTTTGGAATGCAGGGGTCATTTCCACGAACTTGTCAAAGGGGATTGTGACCTTGATGTGTTTATTGCAGAATTCAGCCATCTCAGGGTCATCTTTTTGGATTTTTTTGTTTTTCTTCTTTCCACCTTGAGAGCTCGGGGGAAAGGGATTATTGACTCCCACTCAGGTTCGGAAACTGAAATTTTCTCATTAACTTCGGGAACTGAGTTCTTAACAGGACTCTGACTCTGATACAAACTAGGACTTTGACTCTGACTGAAAAGAAAATGCTGAGGCGAAACCGGTGACGCTTCTTCCGCGACTGCTGGACTATCCTCCTCAGATGGAGGTGCGGGCTCTTCATCGGTTTCGTCTGACTCCATGCAAATGCGAGAATGCTGCTTCGAGGACTCAGATGTCCTCTTCTTCTGCCGACGATGATGGTGGTGATGCTCCTCCTCTTCTTCCTCCGAGTTCTCCTCAGGTAGAGTGTCGGAGGCTCTTTCCTTCTGCGCCCGTGCCCGATCAGGTATGGTCATGGTCCTTCCACTCCTGAGGGACATATGATTTACATTATCATATGAAAGGATCTCATGTTCAGATAAATAATTATCTGAATAGTATACCTGATCTCGAGGTCGGTTCTGGCCATGGTGTAAGTTGTTCGGGTTGGCCTGAACCTGTGCGGGAATTGGGCTCTTTGGCGCCATGTGTTGGTCCTGGGCATGAGAGACCCGATTGATGTCGGTTCTCATGTCCAGGTAGTCATTCTGTATCTGCTGGACCCTATCAGACAGGGTCTGGATCGCCAAGGTGAGAGACTCCAATTCGGTGGGCTGGGCTTGCTGCTGCGTAGATGCGGTTCTGTATTGGCCCCGCTGGCCATGCCGATATTGCTGCTGCTGATGGGACGGTGCTGGCCCCTGTTGATAGGTGCGCTGATGCTGCTGGTACCCCTGTTCTGGCCTGGACTGGAAGCGCGGTATGGGAACGGGCCTGGTCTCTTGGTAGACTGGGGATGGGCGGTATGGTTGATCCTTCCCCATTTCGATTTGCCTGACCATCGGGTCACGGCTATACCAAAGCCCGTTGATCTCGTACACTGGTGGAGGCTCCTCGTATCCCGTCTCCACTTGTGGGGGTGCATGCTGGTTCTGCTGGTTGTAAGTCTGGTCCCAGCTACTCTGAGACCCCGGGTCCTGTTCCTGTACAAGATGGACTCGATGTACAGGTACAGGTGGTACAGAAGGGGTAGGTAGCTTGATCTTAGCTACCTTCTCAGAGAGTTCCTCCACTTGCTTCGGTAGGTTCGAAAGAGACTCCATTTCCGCGACTCTCTTGTGGATCTGCTCGACCATGGTAAGCTTGTCGGCAATCATCCCCATGCTGGGAATGAGGTCCTCAGTCAGATCTGCTACAGTCCTTCGGGTTGTCTCATTGGATAGGATTGAGGGAGACAACTGATAGGCCCTTGTGGCCTGCGACCTGCCGGTTTCTGCCATCTGCTCCAGGATCTTCCATACGGCATGCTCGTTCTTGTTCAGATAGCTTCCTCCACAGGCAGCACTGACTAACCCCTGCATCTCCGGGGTTAGACCACAGAACATGGTCTGGACTAAGATCGCCTTCGAAATGCCGTGGCATGGGTATTTCTGTACTAAATCATTGAACCTGTCCCATGCTTCATGGAAAGGTTCACTAGGTCCTTGAGCGAAGCTGGCGATCTTCGTTCTCATCTGGTTAGTCCTACTGAGAGGGTAGAACTTTTTCAAGAATAGATCCTTGAACTGCATCCAGGTAGTACATACCACCCCCAAGTTCTTCAGCCAATGAGCAGCCTTGTCACCTAAGGCAAAAGGGGTGACCTTCAGCCAGATATAATCTTGGCCAACATTGGGATGGCTAAGATTATTGCACACCAGTTCGAAGTCACGGAGGAAAGTGTATGGTTCTTCAGTGAGGTTTCCGTTGAACTTCGGAAGCAGACTAAGGAAGTGGGGCTTCAACTCAAATACCTGGGCGGGAACTGCGGGTGCTAACCAGTTCTGAATCTCGTTCTCCGCCGGGTTGTAGGTATCGACCATTGGTCGGTCGATTCCTCCAGCTACAATAATCTGTCCCATTCGCGCCGTAAGATCTGCATTTTTCTGTTCAGCTTCGGCAAGGCGAGCAAGAATCTGTCGTATCTGGTCCTCATCCGGTGGAATCCTTGGCGGCATCTTGTCCTCTAATTCTGGGGATTGGGAAATAAGATCTGTGTTAGAGGGCAAATTAAGGAAGGGATTACCGAGGCAATGGTCTTCCTTGGTAATCTCGGAGGAGATGAAAGGGTTGGTTTGAGAGTAACCACCCTGAGCATGAGGGAACCAGGACTCAAGAGGGTCATGAGTCCTGGGTGGTCCAAGGTGCGCTTGGACCGATGAAGACGAGTTACTTGGGGGACTCATAGAGAGATTGGTGAATAATGCGTCGAGATCTCCCCAGTCACTCATCTTGATGAAGCGAGAAGAAGATAGGATTTTACTCCTACCTGAAGCCAGCAAAAATCAATCCAAGACCCTGGGTTCACACTCAACTCAGTGAAGGACTTGAAATCGAGTCCAATTAATCTTGTAGTTTTTAAGTGTGATTTTCAAGCAAAATAAGCAAGGATTACGTGGCCTATAGGGAAGTCGGCTCAGAGCCGGATGCGTCTTCCCTGTTTAACCTGTCGCCTAAGATACCGCCGCTCCTTCCTTTCTTCGCTCATATCCCAAGCCGATGGATTCAATGACCACGCCCCTATCTACCTGCAAGCAGGCGGAGGCTGACAAGGCCGGAACTTCACCCCGGGGGGGGGGGGGGGTTACTGGCAGCTTGTCGCGAAGTACCGCAATTTCGCCCCTATCTACCTGAGACAGGCGGAGGCTACTTGGTACTAGTCAAAGAATCTGAAATTTATTCGACTTGTGATATTTGCTAGGATCGGTTAGAATGTGATATGGAAGGCGGGGATTTTGGCTCTGCCTTAAGGTGTTCTCACACACTCAAGTACCCTCACTCAGCCTGGATACAAGGTCGGGGATTAATCTCCCGCAAACAATTTTCAAATTTTATTCCTCTTTTTTTTGGTCAATACTGTTTAGCAGTCCGATTTTAAGTTAGGTTCTCACTGTTTAATCCAACCACACAGCACGCTTATCGAACAGTCCCAATTTCCGTTTAATTTAGATGTGAAAAACAGAGGGGGAAATCGAGAAAAGCCGATGCACGAGAAACTATGATGTGTATGCTGAGTAGAGAATACTTACAGTGATCCCTTCGCTTTTTTATGCAGGATGCAGAACAGAATTGAAAACTTTTTAATCTAAATGCAAATGCAAGCGATAAAAGCCGCTCCTAGACAGGCAGTTCTATTAGCGTGAAGAACAGGTTAATTTGGCTAAGTATTGCGGTCTAAGTGCGTCTTTTAAGTGAGTTGTGTGGTCCTAATGATTACGAGCACAAGCACTTCCTAGATTGGCTCGAGGAGCCGCTAGTGCAAGCTAAATTACAATTCACCCACACAGCACACGGGGATACGGTTCCACTATCTTTACAGACGCGAGAACCCAAACGGGAACCGCTGGAAATGATGCGAAAAAGAAATAAAATAAATAAAAAATACAATGCCTCTCTTTCACTCAATAAAGTTAAAATGCTAGATCCTCGAAGCGTCGTCGACTCCTCGCGTTCCTCGCACAGAAACAAATTGAGGTCAGAGAGTGACATACAAAATAAAATAATGCAAAGAAATAAAGGAGAGAAAAATAATTACAAGAAAACCGGGGGTCAGACTACCGGGGATAGAAAATCAATCACTTAAAAATTCACTAAAATTTAGCCTAAGCCGTTCGATCCCCGGCAACGACGCCATTTTGATAGTCGTCCCCTTACCCTTAGTTAATTCGGTCAAATTAATGTCCAAATTAATGTTAATCGTTCGTTGCAGTCGGATACGATAGGCTAGTCAAAAACCACTTTAATTTAATGTCAAGCGGTAATTTTTTTTTACTTGGTGAAGTCCAAGGTCGATCTCAGGAAGGCATCTGTCTCCTTAGGTGAATTTTAGCAAGTATCCGAGTGTTGGATTTTCGAGGAATTATTTTTTTGGTCTTTTTAATTTCTATGCAGACTCGTGCAAAAATGCAGGCCAATTTAACGTTTAATTCAATTAAGATATCAAATGAAGACCAAAAATTCTAAAAATTGGCCAGATGATTAATTATGATGAAAATGAGTTACTTAATTTTTTTTGGATTTTTCAGACACTAAATGGATTTACTGGGAATTAAATATGCAGACAGGGTGATTTTCACTATTTAATTATTAATAAATAACAAATCATAATTTTTTCGAGAAATAAAATTATCCTAGATGGCACTAATGATAAGGGATCCAGAAAAATTGACAGATCTGAATTTCAATGTGAAATGAATTTATTGGAATTAAAATAAGAAAATCACTCAACAATTTATTTAGGCCTCGATATGTGTGCAAATGACATGAAATTTTTATGGCATGTTAAGAATACTGTCCTTAAGCTACTGTGAATTTTTGAGAATTTTTGGAACCACAGATAATTAACTACAAATTAAAAGGTGTCACTAGGCAAAATATTTCAAAAATATACCAATTAATTCATTAATAATTCCACTGAAATTACAAAAATGTGACACGTGGACTAATAGACAGATGACAAGTTTCTCAACAAAATGCAATTTTTAGATTTGAAAAATGATGTACAATGCAACCTAGGGATGCGTGCAAACATAGGGATATAAATGCAATACAGGAAAATAAAAATACATAAAGCAATTATGCGGACAGGGACTAAAATGCAATTACCTATTATGCTGGGGACTCAAGTGCAATTTCTCCAACAGGCACATGCTTCTCACGTGGGCTCAGCTTCACAGGGACCTTTTTGCAATATTGGAAAGCTTCAGGGGCCTCTGTGTAAATTTCCCAGGCCACACGTGCTCCTCACGTGGGCGGCCTAGGATCGGATGGCTGCGGAGGCTCGGAGCTAGGCTCGGGCGCTTCTGGAGGTCTGGAGTGAGGCTCGGACGACCCGAACCTAGGCTCGGAGAAGAGGCTCGGGCCGAGGCTGCGTGGCAAGCTGTGGACCGTTCGATCAACGTGATCGAACGGATGGCGATGTGGACTGACGGGTCGCTAGATACGGTGTTTAATTAGGTCACGTTGTAGCACGTGTACTTAGCGATTCTGTCAGAACCGAGAGAAGATCTCCGTGAAGAGTGTCTCGGCTTTAATTTATATCCCGGGCAAGTCCGGGGTCGAACTCAGGGAGGCAAAGGAACAACTTTGGGGTTAATTTGCAAATTTAAGATCTAGATATCCAATGCAGTTTTTTTTAGATTTTTTTAATGCAAGAAGAAATGCTAATGCAAGTTGCGGTTGAATTAAGACACTAAGAAAGCATACAACAAGGCCAAATTAATTTTAATGTTAAATTAATCCAATTCAGCCAAATTATATTTTTCCTAAAGTCCTAATCCAGTAGGGAACATAAAACACATTTTTTTTTGGAATTTTATGGGTTAAAAAGCAATAACTAAAAATGCACACTTTTTATGGGTTTTTTTCACAATTTATCACACAAACAGCAAGCAAAAATTATGAAAAAATTACTGGAATGAAAACATGATGCAAGGAAGCTACAGTAATTTTTTTGGAATTTTTTGACAAAATATGAATTTTTTATGTATTTTTTAGTGGAAACAGAGTGACAGTGAGTAATTAATTCCTAATTAATCCACGTTATCAAATTACTCAAAAAGCAAATTATCTCAAGTAGATATTTAGATGATTAATCCAAGAGACTTGAAATTTCATGAAAAGGATGTATGTAGATTTAATTAAAAATCAAATACGAAAATCACTCAATAATTTATTGTAGGCACAAGACAACTCCAATAGATGTGAAATTTGGACTGTAAGTTCATCACATATCAAGGCATCATATATATTTTTTTTATAATTTTTAGAGCAACATTGTGTGAGATATAAATTTAGGAGCACGGATTGGGTAAAATACACAGAATTTCAATTTGACAATTTTAATTAATTACCCAACTATCATAAAAATACAAGTAAATAATCACATGATAGAGGATAAGTTGCTCAACATGATAGCATTTTTCATTGAATAAAAATGTGCATAAACAAGGTCCAAATTAAAGTAAGAACACAGGGGTGTCTCTGCAAATTCAGAAAATAAAATTACAATGCAAGTTATATACAAGGACTATTATGCAATTACGGAAACATGAAATATTTATAATGCAATTTTTACAAAATAAAAAAAAATAAAAATGGACCTTCTTCCTCCTCGTTGGATTGGGTTGGGAGGAAGAACCCAACACGGACGGGGCGGCGCCGCTGGTGAGAGCTCGCCGCGCGAGGAGGAGCGGCGCGGCCTGGGCTTCGACGGAGAGGACGGGAGCACGGCGGGTGGCGCGGAGCTCCGAGGAGGTGCGGGCGGCGCTGAGGGCGGAGGGCGCGACCTGATGGTGCCGCGTGGAGGAGCGGCGCCGTGGCCGCTGGGGGCACGGCGATGGGTGGCGAGGCAGAGGGCGGCGGCCGTGGGCAGCGCGGCCTGCCGCAGTGAGGAGGAGGAGGCGGCCGTGCGGCGCTGCTGGTGATGGAGGGGGGTGGCCGGCGGCACCCGCGCCTGCTGCCTTCCTGCGTTATTTTTTTTTTGTTTTTTTTTTATTTTTTTTCTTTTTTTTCTGCTGTGATTAAAACCTTTTTTTTTGTTTAAAATTTTTAGATTTTTTTAATATTTTCAAACAGGAAATAAATGTGTACAAAAAGGGGGAGAAAAGGAAAAAAAATAGAAGGGGAAATAATGAAAAAGATGGAGATTGTTGTGATGGTGATGGGATGATGTAAAAAAAATGGTATGGTGGAGGTGATATGTGGTGGCGAAACAACAAAAAAAATGTTAGATAAAATAAGATAAAAAGAGATATGAGATGGATAACTTACCTGATTCTTCGCCGGATTGGCGGAGCAGCTACACTGAACTCCTGTTGTCGCCTCGATCCGATTGGCGAAATAAAAATCGGAGAAGCTACGCGAGCTCGACGGGGAACTCGTGACGCGGAGTGGAGCTCCGCGGATCTCACCTGAAGGAGGTCGTCGCTTGAGGACGATGCTTCGCAGCTGTCACCAACAAAACACTCCAAGCTCTCTCCTTATTCTATAAGAATGGTGGATGCGAAAAAATGAGGATGTACAAATGAATATAAAGAGAAGAGAAAGAGAGGTTAGAATGGTGGTGGTGTTGAATGGGAAGTTGTATTATTGGTGGAGTTGAATGGGAGGTTGGTGGAAGAATATGGAGTGGAATGGGAGTTATTAAAAATGATGGAGTTGAATAGAAGTTGGTGGTAGAGAAGTTATTGTAGAGAATGGGAAAAAATAAATACATAAATAATGATATAAAATATGCTACTTTAAATACAACAAAAATAAAGAGGGGAAAAAATAGTGGTGAATTTACAAATAAATACATACAACATGTACAATTTTTTTGTTTGCTTTTCTTTTTATATTTTTTTTGTCTTTTTAATAGTAGCTATGTACAATAGGAAAATATAATAAAATAGTACAATCAAATTACAAGACCATAATGATTTTTTTGGATTTTTAGTAATTAAGAAAGATAAAATAAAAAATAAAGAAAGAAAGAATATATACATAATATACAATGTACATCTAGGTCCCAAAACCCAACTTTTGCAAACGAGCTCCGATTTTAATGAAACCACTTCCGTTGGATAGATAATTTTCTAACTTGAACTTTAAAAGTGAGTTTGGTGAATTTTGAGTTCATACGGAGCGGGAATTTAGCTTGGAAGTTGGTCTTTACGGCCTTTTCCCATTGGGATCTAGGAGCATTTATTTAACGTAAAATTTGTTTTGTATTTTTGTATTTTTATATACATTATTATGAACAAGTTAGAGAAAAAATTAGGCAAAAAGGAGTTGAAATGAAATTATTAAAAATACATGAAGTTTTGGGCTATTTACAGGTATACAACTCCTTTATTTTTGCAGCTTTTTATGTGTAATTTATTTCATACAATCTAATATACAATAATTAGTGTATTTTATTTACAAGAGTCATTTTGTTAATTTATGGATTTTATGGACATTTTTCTGGGATTTTACTCGGAGATTTTGCTAAGATCAAGATATTGAGATGATGAATCGTGGATTCATCATGGACGCGTGGCGTGACCTTGGGCCTTTGGATCGATGCTGATCCGACGGCTACTGGGCTCGGTGGAGACGGCGACGTGGTTGGAGATCCACCGCTAGATCTGGTGAGAGATCGACGGTTGAGAGCTGCTGCGGAGGGAAGACGCGTGGCGCTCTAGGCGCCGTTGGATCTAAGTGAATCCAACGACTCCTGTGAAGCCCGGTGAAGAGGCGACGTGGCTCGCTGAGGGCCATTCGATTAACGTGATCGAACGGATGCTGTGCGTCTGCTCCGACGATCCTCCGCCGCCTGCGGAGGAGATGGCGAGGCTCCGGCAAAGATGCCTTAGCTCCGCCCGTCCTTCCTCGTGTCGATGACGCTCTCCGACTTGTCGGAGATATCCCAGAAGACTCGTGGCGATGCGGCGGAGATGCTGGTGGTCTCAGGAGCGGCAGAGGGCGGTCTGACGTCGATGGCGATGAAGCTCGAAGTCGTCTCCGGCGAGCTTACGTTCAATGAGCAGAGGGGCACCTGCAAGTGTTAAAGATAGAGCCGGAGCTCATGCGTGCGCTTGTGGAGAAGTGAAGGTAGTCGGCGAGGCCTAAGGAGTGATGAGATGGGTTGGCAATGGTGCTCCGGCCAAGTGGCGGAGCTGGAGCTGATGGAGGATGAAGTGAGTCGTCGGCGGGCGTAGAGGTGGCCGCGAAGATGAGAGCTCCGATGCGGAGCTCGGAAGATTGGAATGGAGCCGTGGGAGTGACCGGAGGCGGAGAATAAAAAGCAAGAAAATCGACGAAGAAAAGAAGAGAAGATCGGAGAAGAATGGAGGGTTCACCTGGGGGTTGGAACTCCTTCTTGGGTTCCAGGTCGTCGCTCGAGGGACCGGTGGTGTCCCGAGCTCAAGCAGCTGCTCAAAGGAGTGGCTGCAACACGGCGGTGGGCCGAGGATCTCGCCGGAGAAGATGACCGGTCTTCGCTCGAGGAATAGGTCGCTTGCTGTCACCAAACGGTTGCTCCGAGCTCGGGGTATCTCTCAGGGGTGGCGGATAGGGCTGAAGTTGGCCGGTGGTGGAGTATTTAAAGGGTGGAGTAGAGGAGCGGCCTGGTGATGGAGCGAAGTTCGTGGAGGTAGTGGGGTGTTGCTGGCGATCGACGTGGGAAATGAAGTGGCTGGCGAGGATGACGGATGAGTGGGGAAGGACGTGGAGTGATTGGTGGTCGAAGATGGTGGTAGGCGTGGTGGCGAAAATAGAAAGGGGGCGGCTTGTTTCGCAAGGGCGAGATCGTGGGAGAGAGACGATCGGAGGTAGGAGACGAGGCCCTGGCCGTTGGATCTTGTGATCCAACGGCCTAGATCAAAGCGCGAAGGGACGTATGGGATTAGATCAAGGCGCGGTGATAAGAGGCTGTGATGGCGCCACGTGGAAGCAGCTGGGCGAAGCGCGAGCGAGCGGCTGGGATCAAGTCAAGGCGATGCAATCTGAAGGTGCGGAAACTGCCACATGTCGTGGTGAGGCAGCGGCGTGAACAAACGGTTTGGATGAAGGGTTGATGTTAATCGAAGGGACGAGGGGCGCCAAAGGAAGAGCGGCTGTGATGGAAGGATCGCGGGCTTGATCAGATGGTGTACACGCCGCCACGTGGTGGGCTCTGGAAGAGGCGCGGACGGGCGGATCAGATGAGACAAGGGGATGATCTGACGGTGTGGATTTGAGGCGCACGTGGGAGCAGCCAAGCCGTTGGATCTAGAGCGTAATCCAACGGCTGTGGCTGCGGGCGGATGAGGCAAGGGGTGCGGGCCGCGTGGCGCAACCAGAGGGCGCCACGTGGCCTGCTGTGAATAGCTGGAAGAAAATACATGTGTAGAGAGAAGAGGGGGCCGAATTTGGAAAAACTCAAAACATGAAAGTTGTAGATCTCGATGAGATATACAAGTTTCATGTTGACCAAAGACGGAGATGAGGTCAAATATGATACATAAATACAAGGATACATATGTACATATATGTAGTATACAAAGTGTCCCAAAAAACCCAACTTTCTCATACGAGCTCCAAATTGGATGAAATTAGTCTCATTTTAAAGGTTTTTTAATGTGTAGTATTCTAAGAGTAAGCAGACCTATTTCGGAGTTTGTATGAGGGCTTTGTGTGCGTTTTAGTGTACAGGGATTCTGAGGCTTTATTGGCTAAATTACAAGGGGGAATTTTTGGCCTTCTTCCCTATATTATTAACTAAGGAGTACATATTATAAAGAAGAGGTTATTTTAGTGAATAGGTATTTTACAAGGGATTTTTGGCTTCTTATTTGAATGCAAATGGACTGCTAAAATGAATGTATTATGTGTGTATGCATGAATGCTATTTATGCATTGTAAAGGGAAATATGCCTCTATTTACTCGGGAACAAGGCTCTATTTTTGACTTTTGAAGTGATGAATTACAGACTTATCACCGGGGGGACTGGGTTCTCTTCCCTCTCATCCGTTGGAACCTCATCCACTAAATCTCTATTTTCTTAGATCGAGCCGTCGTACTTGAGTCAGTTGTTGATTTTATTGTAGGTACAAGAATAAAAAAGTTACAAAAAATTTAGATCTGTTGTTTTACAAAAAAATATAAAAATATAAAAAGAGTGGTCGTAAGGCCGCTGCCGTCTGAAGCCGCCTCCACCACGATCACGCCATCCACGCTCCAGCCACCGCACGCCACCGCTTGGAGCCATCGCTGACAACCTCACATATCCACGGCCGCATGCCTCCACCTTGCTCCTGGACCACCATCGCCTACACCCTCGCCCCCGCATGAGCTCTACCCTTCACCAACTCGTGCCACCGCTCCTCTGCTTGGAGTGGTGTATCGCCATCAACACCGTTTGGAGCTTAGAGACCCACGATCACCGAGCTCCACCACCATTTAAAGACACCAACCGCGCTCCTCTTCGACGTTCTACCACTCAAAAGAGACCGCCGCCCACCATCCAGACCGCTCAGCACCACTGCCATCTTCATTGCACGCCACCTCCGCCAGCCGCCTTCCATCTCCACCGCTACCTGCACGGAGGAGAAGAGCCATTGCCTGTCACCGCCTGCCTAGCTTGGGCGTGAAGGGAGAAAGGGGCAGTGCCCCATTTGACTTGACGAAGAAGAAACGAAGCCCCAATTGATGCCCTAATTTTTTTGGGGACAAATTACATAAAGTTCCCTGAAGTTCTCACAATTGCAAGGAAGCCCCCACCAGATTCAAAGCATGTGTGTTGCGCGTTTGTTTGGGTATATTGCACATTCTTTCTTGGAGTTCTTTGTATTTGCGAACAAATTCTGATGTTATTTATTCACGTGACTTGCAGATGCTTTATAGTAAAAATTGCGTAAAGAGACCTTCATTTATTTCCGTGTTACAAATTGCTAGAAATCTTTTTAGAAATTACATTTCAATCCTAAATTTCCAGACTTTAATTTGCATACTCATCTTGTTGAAATAAATTTTTTTCTTGCTCAATAAATTCCGCAAAAATCATCTTATGCTCCTGCTGTGTGCCTTTTCATAGTTTAAAATTTTCATTGTAATTTATTTTTATTTGATATTATTAAAAAATTCAAAAACTACATCATTTTCTCTGTCCAAACTTTGAAAAATCATAAGAATTAAATATTGTATTAAAAATTCCAAAAAAATAGATTAGGTGTATTCATTATATGTTATTTTCTGTGCAATTTTCATGCATTAATTATTTTAAAACTCGAAAATTTCAAAATACCACAAAGCTTATAAAAATCATATTAAAATGTAGAAAAATCTAAAAAGTGTGTTCTCAAGCCCTGTGTGTAGATGTTTGTCTATATTTTAGCATAAAAATAATTTACAAGAGTTTCGACCACTTAAATTAATTTTAAGTTGCACATTACTCTTGCATGTGCACTGTTTGATATTTTGAGAATTGTTTGCTTTTCAGAAAATACAAAACTATTAGAAAATTCAGAAAAATAACCAAAAATGTTTGAAAACCTCTAAAACCCAAAAATATTTTTTTTTCAATTTTGAAAAATACATTACTCTTGGTTGTGCATTTCTGAATATTTTGAAAAATATAAAAAGAGTGCGGTGTGTAAATTTCTTCCTTTGTGCATATTGTCCCTTGTTGAAATTGAAAAATTTACAAAATAAAAAACCACTAAAAATTTAACTACTAAGTTCTTTAATCGTTCTCCTTGTGTTCGACCTTGGTGGCTATACCAGGTAAATAAAATAGCGAAGACCGCTTACATTACATTTTCTTGATTACATCTAGAGGTTTTATATTCTTCTCGATTGACCGAAGTGATCGATTAGGGACAACGACTTCGTGATTTACTTTCCACCTTAGTCGATTTCGATTATCGTGTCATCACTTGTTAACTCATCCATAATCAAAATAATAAGGATTGGACTCAAAGCTGAACCTTGATGCAGACCAATGTTGATGTCAAAATAGTCAGTCTTTCCAGATTGTACCCTTACACAGAATGAAGCTTATCCCTTAAGAAAATGTTGTTTTTACGACCACAAATGTGGCGTTAAAGTGGTGGCTATGTGGTGCCAACGTAGTCGTAATCGCAATTAGCGACCACATGTAGTAACAAAATGTGTGGTCGAGCCAATATGGTCGCAAAATATCTGCGACCACACCTTAGTCGTAGGGTGGTCGTTCATGTAGTCGCACGTAGTCGCTATATAGTCACAGTTTAGTGTCAACTTTCAGCTGTACTCTAACAAAAGACACACCATATTGCGACCACGTTGCCACCACACGGAAAAATTTTCACGACTACCTAAAGATCATTTATCACAATTGTATTTACAATAACGACCATGTTACTACTACTGTAGTAGTAATATAGTCACAATGTAGTAGCAGATTTTGTTTATGCAATCACATGACTACCATTTTGCTATTACAGTGGTAGCAAAATAGTAGTTGAATAGTCGCAAACTCTACAATCCTGATAAAAAAATAACCAGCAGCCACTTGTAGTGTATATGATTCCCCAGTAGTATAATATAAGCTGATATAATCATCCAAGCTTTTTGAAATCCTTCAATCAATAATATAATATAATCAATCTGTTAACTGTAGTTACAATCAAATATAATCATCTTTAAGAAAAATCAATCTTGCTTGTATAAAGCTAAAGTTCAAGACAATAGAAAGGTACACGTTCAAGACATGACTAACATCTGCAAATTGAAGATGATACAAAGCAAAAGTTAAAAGGCTACAAGATCAAGACACGTAGCTATAAGTTGAAGAAAATAGAAAGTTTGATACATATTCAGGACAATATAAAGCTACAAGTTCAAGTGCATAAAAACTACAATTTAATGACTAACATTTAGACACTAAAGTTCTTAACATTATAAGATTCTGACAATAAAGTATCATTACATAGTCTATAGTTTGCATTAATACTTTCTTTTCCTCCATTTCGAGAAAACACCTTCCTTTGCCTTTTCCTTCCCCTTGTTCTTCTTGTCTTTGTCAGTTTTTTTGGGCACTTTTCTACTTTCTGTAGGTTTCGAGATTACAACCCCTTTGTGAAGCGAGACTCTATATGCGGTGGCATCGTCTTCGTCCTCGTCTTCATCCTCCTCCCCATCCTCCTCTTCGTTCTCATCCTCTACCTCGTGAACTTTTGGAATTGTAGTTCTATTATTTTTAAGAAGAAACCTTAAATAAATTATATCCTCCTTCAAAGAGACCATTCCAGAAGATAAATTTTGCAAACCAGAAGACATGGTGTCAATTGTGGATACTAGTGAATTCACGGCCTGTGATAGTTGTCTAAACTCAGCCTCAAATACCCCCGACTGAGATGTTGGAGTGTTATACATTGAGGTCATCCCCAAATAAGCGGAGGCTCTAATGGAATCAGAAGAGGATGCGAACTTGGGTGGTAAACCAACCAAAGTTTGCTTTCTATTAGGTCCCACTTCACGCTCTTTAAGGACTTCGTGCTATAAGCTGGCGACAAAGTCCAATTCCCCTTCAGATTCTGGGACACCAACCCTTTCTGTATACAACTCCTTGTAACGGACCTACAAGAGAATTCTTTTAGTTATCTACCAAACAACTATACTTTTATAGCAGTAGTAATATGCATACCATCACAGCCTTTGCTTCAGGTATAGACCAATCATCCCCACTTATATGCGTAGCAGTCCACCATTTTTCCAATGATGGAGGGCGATTGTCAGCAACATTATATTATTGTTCATATGTTAATCATTGGTAAAAGTTGAAACTTAAAAAAAGTATAAATACTTGTACATATCATTTCAATCCTTACAGTTCTAAAACTTTTTGATCCACTAGTGAATCTGATTGACTGCTTACCCCTATTTACCTTCCCTGCTTTATAATATTTTTGAAAATTCTCTTGAGCAAAGAGATCGCAATAACGTCTCCACCTCTCTGGAGTGCACCATGATGGACCGCATACTTTTGCCCTCTCCCAATCTTCCACATTATCGAGCTTTTTAATTGCAGCTTTTCTAGCCCTGTAAATATTGTCTTTGACTCGATCTGTTGCTAATTTCACTAGAGCTTGCTGATACATTTCTTTTGTGTGGCCCGAGGGTAAAGCAAACCAATTCTACAATTCAAATTTTGGTTACTACTAATCAATTGTATAATTGAAAAATAAAATGCTTCTTTCAAAATAGCTCTTACATATACACCATTCAAAATTTTCTCTTATTCGTCGGGAGTTATGCAACTCCATCTGTAGTCTGAGCAATCTTGCATGGAGCGGAATGTCTTACTAAGTGCTTGAGCCACTGCATGCTGATAATCAAGAGTATACCTCAATATTCAAAACGATTTTATAGAATTATATATAAAGATTAGGTTATTCCTAAAAATTCAATAAAAGAAGAAGTATGTGTGTTGAAAATACCCGTCACGTAAAAACTGCAAGATTCTACGTGGATCCTGAGGTGGAGGAGGTGCGGTCGGCTGAGAGGGTGCATGCTGTGTAGGGCCCTCAGACTCATGAGGGCTATGCCGCTGGCTGGAGGACTGTGGTGTGGGCTGATGAGTACGTGTCACATTAGGAGATGTCCTTATTTGAGGAATATAATGAGCATATTGTGGAGGGACTTGTAAACCATTCTCTTGCATGTAAGCGATAAGCTTCGCAACCTCATCACTACGTTCACCTATGGACAAAATTTGATTAATTGAAATAAACATATAACAACATATAAAGAGATAAAATTATACCGCTGGGGTCCAGGGTACGATGATCATCCCGGCATGAACTACTACCCCTAAGACCTCGACCGCGTGTTATAGCCATTTCCTGTATCCATGCACAAACTCATTACTCAAATAATTTTAAATAAAAAATTTGTTGATGCACCAAAAAAGAAAATTGATAAGAGCATTACTTTTAAGGAATTATTGCAATATTTTGTGGTGTCTCATATTCTGGAATAAGCAAATTTGTTGATGAACAATCCACATTTAATTGTTCACTATCATCGATATAAATGCTTGACATCTTCTTCAATACAGTGAGACGATCATCTCTTTTTCGTTTTTTTTCCAACATTAGGTATATAACATATTTGCTCAGCTTGTGTGCTAAAGGTCAAAGGTTCAAATCTTCGTATATACTTTCAAGGGATGACATCTACAATATTGTGTATGTGGTCAACAACCGCGCCATTTTGTGGGATGACATATTATATTCAAGCTCTAGCACCTCGTTAAGAACCCCATAGTAATTCAGGTTGTTCTCACCGTATGAAGATCCCTTAACCATCACGCTAGAGTTGTACATAATTAAGCTATTGATCGTGGCAAGGCAATGAAATCTCTACCCATTTCCTAAAAAACCATCATACGACATGATCATATAATTTGGACCGAGGGCAAAATTATTTAAAATCTTGTATATGTGATATGTTGGATCAATAAGCTTTACTTTTTCCTTAAACCAAGAAGGGAATGCCCTCCAAAATTCATTGACCACATCATCATCAGTAAAAAGAGGATTTTCCATCATTATTGTATCCCTATACTCCCTGCAAAAATAAAATAATGGTTAAGCATTGAACTACTTATATTATGATTTAAAGACAATGTGATAGATACATACTCTGCAAAAGGTGTCACTTCGTCTGTATTATCTAGAACATAAAGCTCAACGGCTTCCTTCTCCTAAGAGCTCATCATGCGTGGCTTCCTCTTTTTCAAAGGTCGATCGCATGTATGGAAGCTTGAGAGACTAATTAAAAAATCATCATTGTCGTTGTACTCATTTCGCATTGGATGATTATGCATAGTTTCAAAATCGTTGGACAAATATATTGAATAAAAGTTCGCAACTTCTTCTGACATGTATTATGCACTTATCGATCCTTCAACCTGGTTTTTATTTCGAACCTTTCTCTTTAAGAAAAATATATACCTATAGGTAGGTTAACATAAATTATTAGACCTTAACTAGGTAATTTCAATGTAAAATTTGCCTCTCAAATGGATACATCCAGTGGTATTTAACAGGTCCACCAACTTTAGCTTCATAGGGAAGGTGTGTCATTAAATGTTCCATTTATTCAAAAAAGGATGGAGGAAATATTTTTTCGAGGATACACAACATAAGAACTACACTCTCGTCAAGGCTTTCCATATCTTTGACTAACAACTTGACCAAGCATATGCATTTGAATAAGTTATTCAAATCACTTAGAACATCGTGAACTCCCTTCGGTAATAATCCTATAAAAGCAAGAGGTAATAATTCCTCCATAAATACATGACAATCGTGACTTTTCATTCCCTTAAAAATATTTTTCTTCAGATCAACAAGTTTGGATATGTTAGACGAAAAACCATCTGGCATTTTTAGTTTAGTAGCCCAATGACAGATATCTTTCCCTTGATCTCTACTTAAGCTGTGTTTTTCCTTAGGCATATAAATATGTCCATGTTCTGATTCTATTAGGCCTAACTCCAGACGAGCGCAAATTTTTAAAAGATCTCTGCGAGCGTTTTCTGTATCCTTTGTCTCACTAGTGACATTCATTACCATATGGAATACAATGTAAAATACATTCTTTTCTATATGCATAACATCTAAATTGTGTCGGATGAGTAGATTTGGCCAATATGATAGTTCCTAAAAGATACTAATTTGTCCAGTTATGATTATCTCCAAAAACTAGAAGAGGTAGAACACAATCATCTAAACTCTTTAACTCCGTTAGCCTTTTAAATATATCATGTCCCGATAGCCTGACAGGTGGATCTGAATCTTCAATTATATTTCTTTTGAATGCCATCTTCTGTTTCCTATAAAGATGATCCTTTGGTAAGAATTGTCGATGACAGTCAAATAAGCATGATTTTCGACCATGCTCAAGTTGAAATGCTTTCGTATTTTCCATGCAATATTGACAGCTTCTTTTCCCATGTGTACTCCATCCCGATAGCATTCCATATGCTAGAAAGTCACTAATTGTCCACAATAAACCCACTCTCATCTGAAATTTATTGCGAGTAACAACGTCATATGTCTCCTGGCCTTTCTCCCATAGTTCCTTCAGTTCATCAACTAATGGTCTGAGATAAACATCCAAATATTTTCCAGAATGACTTGGACCAGGTACAAGTAAAGTTAGAAACATACATTACTTCTTGTTGCACAATCATGGTGGCAAGTTGTACGGAGTGATGATAACTGGCCAACACGAGTAATCTTTACCCCAACCATGTGGATTAAATCCATCAGTAGACGAATCAATCACCACATTCCTCTTATCCATAGAAAATGTGGAAGATGACTCCAATAAAGCCCTCCAACAAGCTGAGTCAGAAGGATGTTCCATAAAGTCACCACAGATTTGATCTGCATGCCAAGTCATGTCTTTAGCAGTTTCTTTGCAATAATAGAGTCATCGTTAACATAGTGCTATAGGAAATTAATGGGTCGCCTTTTGTGGAACATTTATTTTCATATTTGATTTATATCTAGGTTCACCACATTCTGGACATTTAGTCTCATTTGTAAATTTTCCCCATAATAGATGATGAGATGGATCGGGCATGCATCAATTAACTTTTTGATAAGCCAAGTGTAATAATCATGGTTTTTACTTTATAATAGGTACCATGTAGAACATTATCTTCCGGAAGCATTCTCTTTATAATCTTAATCATGGCATTGAAATTAGCATCAGTCATATTGTGTCCAGCTTTAACTGTCAGTAACTCCGTAACAGTTAATGAGAGAGAAAATGATTTACAACAGGCCATAATGCCTCCTCATCCTTTTGTAACAATTCAATAAAATCTTTGCATTCTCCATTGAATTCATCATCACAACCCTCTAAAGAAGGGTTAAAGTCTAGACCTGCTGCGTCCATAACCATCTCAACAAAAGGATTGTCCGACATCTGTGACCTCTCTCGGTAAGTTGCTTGGACCTCTCCATGAGCATACCAACAAGTGTAGTCAGTGACAAAACCATTCTTGCACAAGTGTTCTGCCACAACGTCTCTAAATTATTTCTTCGTCAATCTACATTTCATGCACGGGCATATAATCTTCCCATCTATGTCAACTATTCTGTCTCCTTGGGCATAAACGAAATTGAGAAAGCCTTCTACACCAATTAGAAATAGCATGCAAATGGATCCATTCACTATGCGGTTATACATCCAATCCCTAGTCAAACTCATTGCTCTACCTGCAACGAGATTGTAATAGTTATTTAGACACATAGTTTGATATGATGAAAACTTATCCTCTAATGAAGAAAAAGCAACACTAACATACATACCCCCATTCACGCTTACATACCCTCATACCCTCACACATGTTTTCCAAGATATATATGCTTACATACCCTCATTCCATTCACCATATATATCAAAAGCACAAAGAGATGATACTTCTTCTACCTATAGATATCACTAGATAGATTTCTATTCATTATTCATTTTCTGAACATAGTTTCATCAATCTTTATAAGTCTATGATGTGACTACCTTCTATGCAGTAACCAGTCATCTCTTTTTTTAAACAAATTAATCAGAAATTAATTTTGAATAGACCATTCATACCTACTTTGGTTTGCTTAGTAAGATGTCAACTAGAATTCATTAGAAGTTAAGCACTTTCTTCTTTTTTATTATTATGTAAAAAGTTTCTGATATATGACCCCCCGTAATTATTCTTCGACTATGTAATTAATATGTATATGGCCAATTGTAGGTATCTCGCATGTGCAAAATCCCATCACCCCCCAATCTTTAGGAACCTAATGTATGATCCTCGTCCCCGATCTAACCCATCAGTCATCTCATCTATCCCCTCTAACCAACACGATCTCAAAGCTATATCGGATATCTAGAGTTTGTTTCATGTCAATTGCAAAAACCTATAGAGGGTGAAGCTACTCAAGTTGAAGAACCATTGTATGCACCCTCCTGTCGCATCATACCCTACCATTACGGGGGTCTCTCTGACCGGTCTGCGAGCCTGGGGGGCTAGGGTGGCCCAGGTTGGCCCCTCCTTGCGAGGGTGCAAGGACAATGTTCCCGACCCGAAACAAAATACATAAACTTTAGCATGCTAGATCCATAAAGATGATTTAATGTGACCTTGCAACAAGGGTTAATTGAATACAAGATGTATGGAAATTATTTAGAAACATGCTTCATGAAACCAAAGTGTGGTTTATAAATACTAAGAATATCAAATGATGCCTCATATTTGGTTCATTACGACCCTTTTTTATTTCTAGCACATTGTGCTTATAAAGTGTTGGATGCGGATATGATACAGTGAAATCAGAATGTTAAAATAACCTTTACAATCAATGGATAACACAGAATGCAACAAAAGTAAGCAGACATGATGTGTATGTTCAACGCCCACTTGGATCGAAGAGGCGTGGAACTCATTGTTGGTTTCATTGGCATTGGTGCTCTCTCGTATATTGAAACCAAGGAGGCAGAGAAAGCGATGAAGAGAAAATTAGAGGGATAAGAACGAGGACAATCATCCACTGCAGCATCAAAACACCTGGTATGTCTGATCTCCCCGATGACTTCTTTGATTCACCTTGGGGAGGAGGTGTTGGGGGCGGGGGGTATTGTTGATGATGAGATTTGGGACATGAAGAAGTGGGTGCGCTTGGCGTAAAAAATATGCAAGATCCTGATACCCCCATGGCAGAAACACCTACAACAACAGATGTCGAGGCACCAGAAGTTGAGGTTCCTGAAGTTGAGGCTATTGAAGTTGGTGATGGTGGTACAATTAATGATGGAGCACCTGTGGTTGTTGAAACACCAAGGACACCTAGAATGCTCCACAAAATAGTGGTTAGAACACCGAGGTCTGCAAGATAGAAGGCACGAAGAGAAGAAATAGTGAACGAAGAAACCATACGATGCTGATCTCCGAGAACATTGAGGAGCGGTGGTGGTCAACCTTCACCTGCCATTGGGAGGTCACCACAATTTTCTGCTAAGAAGGAAATACAAAGCATTTCATCCATAGCACAAGGTGTTGACCAAGCAGTGTCCATTCCCACCAAGAGGAATAGAAGACATAGAACTTCATCCAAAGTACACAGCGAGGACCTTCGAAAGTCCCCTCGAGCAGTTGAAAAGAAAGAAAGAGATCCACTAGAGCAACTTCGAAAGAGAGAAGGCGGTCCTTGAGGAAGAGTGTGATGCGAACCCCCAAAGTTGAAGATGTATTCAGTGTCGCTTATGAAGTCGATGACGAATCAGATGATGAATGGATTGCCAATTCATCCGAAGAACATATGAAATTATTGATGGGATTTATGCTAGTGATTAGGGCTTCGACTTAGAGATTGAAGACATAGAAGACTATGAGGGTCAAAATTTTGAATTAGGGAACCATGACTTCATTGTGGGCAGTGATTTTGCAGATCATGCAACATTTCACTTCAAGCTTGTTGCGTACTGCCTAAAGAATGAATTCAAGTTGAAGTTTATCAAGTTAGATCCAACATGAATCACATCTTGGTGTGCCAACGATGGTTACAGGTGACGCATCCATGCATCAAGGCTCGAAGGAGGAGTCACATTACGTATCAAAACGTTGTCAGGACATCATACTTGCAACAGTATCAACATAGTTGATACTTGGATGGCAAAACAAGGGTGGATTGCAAATTTTTGTGAGAAGTGGTTGAGGGAAAATCCCACTTTATCTGCGTATCACATTTCAGGTCCAATATTAGAGGAATTTAGTGTGGCATTCCCTATCTTGGAATTTACAGGGGAAGGAACATTGCACTAAACTCAATTTTTGGGAAGGTAGAGCTTACCAACCCAAAGGTGTCGAGTTTGATCTATAAATTAAACTTAAGGAACATGAGATCCATGATTGATTACATTACGGAGAAGGATGATGCATTCCTAAGAATTTTCATTTGCTTCATTGCTTCCATAAATGTGTTTAAAAATGGTTGCATGCCATTCCTTGGGCTAGATGATTGTCATCTGAAAGGAATATATCTTAGGACCTTATAGGCAGCCACGACACTTGATGGAACGAATGGCCTATTCCCCGTTTCTTTCTACGTCTGCGACGATGAGTCCAATGATTTTTGGGCATATTTCATGGAGAAGTTACGTTTAGCGATTTGGTTTGTATGCGGGAGAGGATTAGCAATCATTTCCGATGCACAAAAGGGTCGTAAGGGTGCAATAATGAAAATTTCCACGAAAGTATAGCATAGGGCATGCATGATACATGTCTACAAGAACTTCAAAAAGGAATATCCAGGAGAAGACCTTGAGAGGCTTGTTTGGTCGATTGCATGCACACTTGAGAGGAGGCATTATTTAGGAAACATGATCGAGATTCGAAAATTATCAAAGAATGCCTTTGATTATTTAGAGAGACTTTCTTAAAAATGGAGCCACCATAATTTCCATGAAGCAGCACAATGCTCTTACATAACCAACAACTTGAGTGAATCATTTAACACTTGGATCTCAAAAGCACACCATCTTCCCTTAAGCGAGCTGGTGGATTGGATACGACAGAAGATTATGACAATGATGGATGAGAGAAGATGTAGAACAACTATTCAATGTTAAATATAGAAGAGATTGTGGCCTTACTTTATTATACCTTGTTTGTTGTATCCCGTGTTCAGATAGAAGAGAAGGCGACAAGGATGCGGCTCCAATCCTAGCAGTGGCATGGTGAGGAGGAGGATCGGTGGAGGCCGAGGAGGAGGCAAGAAGCAATGGGGAGGAAACAGCTTGGATACGAGGAGGAGGTGGTGGAGAGGGGAAGGAGGCGACAACTTGGAGATGAGGAGGAGGTGGTGGAGAGGGGGGAGGCGGCGGTGGTGGCCTTGAGATGAGGAGGAGGTGGTGGAGAGGGGGCGGTGGTGGCATCTTGGAGACGAGGAGGAGGTGGTGGAGAGGGGGGTAGCGGCGACGTCTTGGAGATGAGGAGGAGGTGGTGGAGAGGGGCAGCAACGGCGTCTTGGAGATGAGGAGGAGGTGGTGGAGAGGGGCAGCGGTGGAATCTTGGATACGAGGAGGATGTGGTGGAGAGAGGGAGGCGGCGACGGCGATGACTTTGAGATGAGGAGGAGGTGGTGGAGATGGGGAGGAGGCGGCGGTGGCTTAGAGATGAAGGAGAGGAGACGATGGAGAGGAAGCACGATCAGGAGGGTTTGAGAGGGATTGTGACAAGAAAAATTAGGTTTTAGATTGGCGGGCCCGCGTAAAATTTCCCAAATTTTACCACCACATTACGACCACAATGTGATTGCAATTTTGTCGCAACTATTTGCGGCTACAATGTGCTGGTAGTCTAGTCGCAAAAAAGTCGCTATAACAATTTCGACTACATTCAAACCGAGTGTAGTCGCAACAGTATAGTCGTAAAAACTGCATTTTCTTGTAGTGTATCATACATATCTTTTATGAGGTACGTGTATCTTCTCCCAAACTCTCCATAATATCTCCTGTGGGACATAATCATAAGCCTTCTCTAAATCAATAAAAATCATATAGAGGTACTTCCTTTTAGCTCTTTATATCTCCGTTGTTCTCCTCAGCAAGTGAATGGATTCAATAGTTGAGCGACCAGACATGAATCCGAATTGGTTTTCTTTTATTTTGGAAACTTGCCTCAACCTTCTTTTGATCACATGTTCTCAAATTTTCATATTGTGACTCATCAGCTTGATACCTATGTAATTTGAACAATTGTAAATGTCTCTGTTGGTCTTATAAAGAGGCACCACGACGCTTCTCCTCCATTCTTCGGGTATTTTCTTATTTCGCCAAATAACATTGAGTAAATTTGTAAGCTAAGTCAAACCAAGCTCACCTAAAACTCTCCAAACTTTTATAGGAATGTCACCAAGTCCTATACCCCATGTCTCATAACCTTCAAAGCCTTCCGTACTTCCTTCTTTTGTATTCTTCTATATCTTGCACGATTCAAGTAATTTTCACTACGAGCTAGATTTTCCAAAGTGATCTCTCTATTTCCTTCCCCAATGAAAAGTGTATGGAAGTATTACTTCCATCTACTCTCTATATCCTCCTGAGTAACAAGCACGTGACCTTCCCCATCCTTAGTGCATCTCACTTGAGAAATATCTTTGATCTTTCTTTCTATTACTTTAGCCAGTCGGAATATATCCTTATAGCCCTCCTTAGAGTCGAGATTTTTGTACAAAATTTCATAAGCTTTTGACTTAGCTTCGCTTACCGCTTTCTTTGCTTGCTTCTTCGTTGTTTTGTAGTTTGTGACAATTTCATCTATTCTATTCTTAGACATAGCTTTAAAGCAAGCTATTTTAATTTTGAGCTTCTCTTGCACCCACCACTCCACCACAAAGCCTCCTGTTGGCATGGATCTCCTCCCTTGACTCGCCTAGCATCTCTTTGACAACCCTTCGGATAAAAGATGCTACCGCCTCCCACGTCTCATTAGCACTTCTGTTACAATCCCAAGATAATTCTTCTAAAACATTCTCCCTGAAGTTCGATTGATTCAATTGAACATTCCACCATCTAGTTCTAGTGATTTTGAAAACCCTTTATTTTTTTACTAGCCCTTTTATTTGCACATCCATGACTAACAAGCGACGTTGGGTGGTCAGACTCTCTCATGGGATTACTTTGCAGTCTTTGCAACACAACCGATCTCTTCTTCTCAACACAAAGTAATCTACATGTGTTCTAGTCAAGCCACTATTATATGTAATTAAATGCTCCTCCCTCTTCTTGAGGAGAGTATTTGCAATGAAAATATCATAAGCCGTTACAAAATCAAGAATGATTTTTCCATCTTCATTTGTAATGAGCATATAATCATATTTTAAGAAATATATATTATAACCTATAAACTCATAACATCGATAAATGTAGCCAAGCAATATATATTATATAGTAATTTCAACCAAATCCTAGTAGATATATTGATTTATATACTATGCAGAAAGCCAAACGTAAGTTATAAAATTTCATATAATCTAATAAATAGAAAGTCTAGCCTACTTGTGTTGTTTTATGTTCTCATCATGCCCTCTCCTTTTTTATGTTCTATACTTATACTGTTATTTTCCAAGATGCAAAGAGATACAATCATCATCAAAAGCAGGAGGCAGAGGAGCGAGAGGTACCTGCAAATCAACCAATATAAGAATGATGGGTTAGGTTCAGCTCCACATCACATGAAGCAGCCAAAAAATCGACGACGATAAATATAAGCCCAATATACATAATAATGGGTTATATATCGAGCCCAATATTTCAGGGCCCAAGCAAAATAAAAGAAACCAACAGAACATCAAACCCTGATTTAAAAGCTAGGCCTAAAAAATGTCCCTGAGTCTAAATCTTTACTCTTGACTTTGCTTCCTATTGGCCTCATGTGTATGGATCCTAGTTTGAAGGACATGCCAACAACAATGAAAAATAGGTCGCTTTGAAAATGAGTAGAGAGATTGAAACACCATTGCAGGATATGTAAAGAGAAGATCCTTGGAGATGCGGTGAACCTCATCGACAAGTGGTTCTCGTGTTTATAATCCAAATCACCTTGAGGCAAATTTTTACGAAGACGAATTAGTTGGGTATATGTAATAATGGGAAGAAGGCACCCTAGGCAGGTCAAATAATCATCACCCAAAGGGGTTCATTTATGCATTTTTTAGCAAGAATCTTCCATAAGTATTTTGCAAGTGATGCTAAGTTCAAAGCTCTGATGTTGATAAGGCCCCATCCCCCAAATTGTTTGGTATTGTAATAGCATACCATCTTGCTAGGTGTAGTTTCTTCTTATTTGTGGAACAACACCAAACAAAATTTGTCCTTATTTTGTTGAATTTCTTGATGATAAAACTATGTGTTTGCACCAAGGAGGATGCGTTTGTGATTATGGACGTAATAACCACATTAGAAAAGGTGTACCTAGAGGAGATAGTAAGGTGGACATTCATCAAGTTGGTGATCTTTTTCTCCACCTTTTCAATGATCCTATTCTAAATTTTCGTAATTGATAATCGAATAATCGAGCTGATTAAGGTGGATGAAATTAAGCAAGTATCGTTGTCTCAAATCAACCAAATTCGATTAACTAGAAGATAAACCACTAAGAGATCAAACAAACAAATCAAGCTCCTTTGCTACTTTTATTAACCTGGTATAGCGACTAGGATCGGACACAAGGAGCACAATTATACACTAAGTAGTAGATTTTAGAAATTAAGATCTTTTTTATTGGTTTTTAGTTTTTCATTTTTAATTTTTCAATGTGGAGGAAAACACAAGGAATAAAAGTATGCACATAGGATCTTTTTGTATTTTTAAAATAAGTCAAAAATTCTCCCAAAATTAAAGTGAAAATAGTTTTTGGTTGTACATTTTATAGTGTTTTTGATAATTTTTATGTATTTTAGATTTTTTGTGATTTTCTAAAAATCAAACAGTGGTAAAACACGAAAACAGTGCACAACAAGAAGTGTTTTGCAATTTAAAAAATAGATAACAAGCTCAAAATTCTTAGATGTGAATTTTATGATAAACTATAAATAAATGCCTACAAAGAAGAACTGAAATTACTATTTTTGATTTTTTATGATTTTATATGATTTTTATAAGTTTTTCGATATTTTGTAAATTTTTAGGTTTTTATAGGGTATTTTTCAACAAAATTTATACAAGAGCTAAAAGGTAACAAAAGGCAACTATATAAATTTTATAAAATTTTAAAATGATTTTTTAAATTTTTATATTTTCCAAAACAAACAAGGACTATTTAGGGTGTTTTTGAATTTTTTATAATAGAAAATATATGAAAATCAACAGAAAAAAATCACCATAAATAATACATGCTAGCAGGAGTCATATAATTCTTTTGGAAATTTTTAGAGTTAATTTGATATTTATTGTAATAATAAATGCTTGCAATTAAAAATAGTGCATAGGTACCAATCTGTAAATAACTTAGAAGTTCAGGGAAAATACTGCAAATATCCCAGAAAACACGTGAGGTTACACGTGATACAACTCAGATGGACTAAAATGCAAATATAAAATTATAGGGTCTTTAATGTAAAATTTCTTAATCATAAACTATTTTTTATTGGACTAAAACGAATTAAAAAGACATGTAAAGGAAAAAGGGAAATATACCCCTCACAACACGTGGCATGCGCTCGTGGTGGCTCTAATGTTTGGTCTTGATGCTCCTCTAGAAAAGGATCTGATGGTTCAGGGGATGTCAGGGACGTATGGCTCAGATCTGACACGCCAGGGTCTGATAAACAGTCTGCAAGGCTGCTCTGTACTGTAGCGTAGATGGGGTCCATCTCTAATCAGAAGGCTAGGAATTGGGCGCTATCAGGTGGCCCTGACAAAATCTGGAGCTCCATCTCCAGATCGAACGGTATGGGAGGATCCTGGAAGAACTCAGCTTAGGCGAACTTCACTCCGGTGTGGACGACGGTCCACTGGCTTGATAAGCTTGCTATGGGGTCCTGCAGCTTCATGCAAGTATTCCGCGTCGACTGGGATCTTTAGAAGGGGCAGTGAATGGTCGATGACGGTGACGGTGCTCCTCCTCCTGAAGTTGCTCCGCCTTAGCAGTCGGAGCACAAAAAGGGTCTACTCGCGCATGCATGAACCTGCGAAGGGTAGAGGGACATGGGGGCTTTGCTTCGGTCTGGTTATTGCATATAAACAAAGAGAGAAGCGACGAGGGAAATGGTGCTCTGGTTCCGGTGAAGGCGGAGGAAGGAACCTAACCTAATCTTGCTCCGATGAGCAGGATCCAAGGGGATCAGGATGCATTGGAAGATGGAGGATGAGCAGGTGGTGTGATCGGAACAGATAGATAGGCGATAGGGGGCTTTTACCGGCTGGTCTTAGCTGATGAACTAACGACGGAGAGAGTGAAATAGATCAAATTGAAAGTGGAAATGCAGGCAAGATAAGAGGTACCTGAAGCTCCTTATGGACTCAACAACGTTAGGCGAGGTGGAAGGCGGGATTCTAGCCTCAACCGAGCTGTGACAGGCTAGGGAGGCTTAACGCAACGGCTCTACTCCGGCCATGTATAAGCAACGTGCACCCGGTCACCAAATCAACCTCCTAAGGACATCTATAGGATATTGTCACGATGTTGGAGGTGCCAAGGGAAGGAAGGTGGCGCGAGGAATGAGTTGTCGAGTAAGGGTGGCAGAGGCAAGATAGGATGAGGGAGCGAAACCCTAGGAGGATCCGACTCCTCCTAGGGATCTGTGAGGATCACGTATCCTAGGAGGTGAATTGGGCACTAAAATTAAAGTAAAAGTTGACCGGACTCGATCAAGAAAAGTGGGAGAAATACGGTCCGACGACACATTTGTTGGGATGGGTCTGGTGAAGGAGGGGTTGACCCGGGTCAACGGACCTGGGCCAGCCAATCAAGAAATTCGAAATAAATAAATCAAAGAAAAATACAAATAAAATAGTAAATGAATTTAAATAAAAATGGTAAAAATGAATAAAATATTTATTATTTTTCAGACTATTTTCTATGATTTTTAATTATTTTTTATGAAATTATGTACATAGTATATACATGATAATGTGTTATGTATAGGTATACTATACATATGTATTTTATCCTTTTATTTTTATATTATTATTTTTACATATATGTCCTTTATTTAAAAAAATAATTTATTTATTTACAAAATAATTTAAGGAGTTTAAAATGTTTTTATTTGATTATAAATTAAGTAAATATATAAAATAAATAGGTGTTTATAAACAATATGCCAGTGTATCTTTTGTACAATGAATCTTTGATTTTATTTTTGTTTTCTTTTGTGTTTTCTATTTTTTTTATTTTTAGGAATATGTACACTTGTTTATAAATATAATATACACAAAGTATAATTAAATATAGATATTTACAAGTATAGGTGTCAAGTGGCTATACAAGGACCCTATCTCTCCCTACTTTATTCCTTGTCGATCAGGTCAATTATTGACTTCTCTCGAGGTTTGGGTCAGTATGTACATATTACATAATTACATCCTTATTTTCCTTTTCTTTTCTCTTTATTCTTTTATTTTGGAAATAATGTGTTAATTGTGGAATATTAACAAAGGCGTATGCAATGTTAACTTATTGTATTTGAACATATTTATAGATGTTTTTGCTAAAATATGAAGCTAAAATAAAAGAATAAAGAATGAGAATCATAGATTTATCATCTACCCTATCTCCCCTACTTTATTCAAGGTCGACAAGTCAATATTGACTTGATCTCGGGGTTTAGTGTCATTCAGTGTCTTTGATGCTTCATTTCTTTTTTCTTTTCTTTATTCTTTTATTTTGGAATTAAATACCTTAATTTAGACACTATATGAAGGTCAATTATTGAGTGTTATTTGATACAATTTATTGTTATTTACATGCATTTAACTTGGGATCTAAGAGAAAAATGAAAGAACAAGGTGATGAAATGGAGTTCATCAGTTGTCTCCTCACTTATTCATACTTTGTTCTATACTTAGGGACACTTTATCCTAAGTCTAGGGAGAGACACGTAGAGTCATTGATTTGTTCATTCTAATCCTCGATCATCACTGATTTATGTACATACTATTATACTTAAGATTAGTTGGTCCTAACTATGTGGGGGGGGGACACTCGACTTATTTTATCAAGTCATTGTAGTATGGACTCCTTTATACTCAGCACTAGTTTTATCTTCCTTTCTACTCTTTGAGCACTATGAGGACATAGTGTGTGCTAAGTATATGGGGGTCGTATATACTATGTATATACTTTAGCCATAACTCGTACTTTCATATTTTTAATAATATAACTTTCAAAAAATAATAAAAACAAATAATAATGGGCACGGGTATATAATTTACATATAATCAATCTCTTTATAAATATGCCTAATAAATTGGTTTTAAAATATTTTGCAAATAGATTTGAAAAATGGTTGTAAAATGTCTTGAAAATTCTTTTGAAAATCGTTTGAGAAATATTTTGTAAAATGTTTTCAAACCTTTGTAGAAATTCTTTTGTAAATGCTTGCAAAATTTTATTTTATTTGTTTGAAATGGTTGCAAATATATTTTGAAAATTTATCTATACCTATGAAAAATATTGGCAAAAATGATTTTTAAATTTTTTAAATGCTTATAAAATGTTTGTAAAAATTAAATTGCAAAATAAAATTTTCAAAATGTTTTAGAAAAACATTTTCAGATAATTTTGAGGATCTTATATGTAATTATCAAATAAAATTCTTTATACATATATATCATGTGTATATAAAATTGGTAAACAACAACTAACTTCTTTATAAATTCCCATTGTAAATTCTACAATCAATTATTGTAAATATGCATGCACTCATGTGTCAATATTTGTACATACTTCTTTTACTAAAAAACGCTAAAAATTTCAAAACATTCAAAATCCCATAAAACTTTGTAAATTTTTTTCAAAAAATGCTGGCAATTTTTTTCAAAAACCCATAAAAAGTTCAAAATTAGAAAATTGTTCCACAAAAAGATTTTCTTGCATTGCATGTGCATCTACATTTTCGGAATGATCATGATAATTGAACAAGTCTGAATAAAGTCTGAAGATTGGAGCTTGGTCTGCTCGTCAACCCACCTGCACCCCCCACGAGTAGAAAGAAGAGCTGAGGCCTAGGGCGCTTTTGCTCCCGGCACCTGAGCCTCCCAAAATAGAGGATTGAGGATGAAAAGATAGGGATCAACGGTTAACTAAATAAGAAGAACCCGGGAGCGACAGTCCTTTGTTACACGGACTATAATCCACTTAATCAGAGGAACATGTTCAGGACCTGAATTGAGGCGCTTTAGGTCACTATGGCTTAATTCTTTAGATTTCATGAGACTGTTTCATGAGCCAATTCAATGTGTCTAACTAGAATCCTTCATGTCATCCGTATGACTCTTGAGACAACGATTTGACTAGAGACCTCACACTTAACACTTAGCTCAACCTAGATGGATAGTTGAAAGATCTTGGAGTCTAAGCTGAGAATATATTAGGACACTTAGTTAATGGTGGCTCAAGAACCATTCTTGGAGAATGCCGAAATCAGTACTTCAACCACTTCCTCTAATAACATGGACATCTAACACCTGGAGACTGGATTGAAATAAAGCTTCAGATGAGTAATGGTCTGCTAGCATAATTTTTTCTAAGACCTTAAAACATGGGTGTAATAAAAGATTCTATATATGTCGGGGCTAAACAAGAATACGTAGCAATGCCATAGAAATAAAATATTAAAAAATAAGCCTACACCAAAAATTTCAATAATCTCAAGCTTCCATAAAAGGCAAGATTCTTGGTGGAGGCCCGGTTACACTAGTCAAGCTTCATAAGGAAATGCGACTACACCAGTCCATTTCCACTTCTTTTCTGTTTCTACTAGCTCCCCCCCCTTCGGTTGTTAATTATCATGCATATGAACTTAGTAGGAAATATCCATATCCTTGAGGACGAGTTACCAGAGGAGGAGACCACTTGATAGTTCATTGATTTTTCTGGGAAGGGCTAACACAATCCACACACATGGTTCCTATCATTTCAAGGTTGCGAGAGTATACATCTGAAAGGATGGTTCTGACTAGGATGTGAATTGAACTAAATAGAGGAGCATGGAACCTAAGGTCTGTTATGTCACATTTCCTACCCTAAGAGTGGTTCTGAACACGCATAAAATCCAAAGGTCTTAAGTGAGCTCTAAACTTTGATTTTATAAAAATAAGTTTAAGAGTCAAAGTTATTCCAAGTTCTTTCTTTTTCATTTCTATATTTTCTTTTTCTGCACTCATTGGCATAAGTGTTTGCTAGGGACTAACAAAGGTAGGTGATGAGATGAAAATCATACGCGGTCGAGATGTGTAAAATAATATAAAAAATGTGTCGTTGTTCTCAACCACTCGAATCGCTCAACGAGAAAAAATAAATAAACCACTCAATAGAAGATCAATCAATAAAAACAATGTAAGCGGTCTTCGTTATTCTTTTTACCTAGTATAGCGACCAGGGTTGAACACAAGGAGCACGATTTAAAAACTATGCAGTCAATTTTCAGAGTTAATTTTTAGTGGTTTTTGAATTTTTATATTTTTTAAATTTTTCGAAATAAGCACAAAAGATAAACAACATAAAACACCACTCTTTTTGTATTTTTCAGATTGGTCAAAAATGCTTATAAAATTTAAAAGAAAATGTTTTTGCATTTTATAAATTTTAAAATATTTTTAGTAATTTTTTCGCAATTTTCTGATGTTTTTATTATTTTTTAAAAATCGAACAGTGAAAAACAGAGCGAACTATGCACAGTCAGGAGTATTTTTCAATTTAAAAATCCTTTAAATGCTCAAAAATCCTGAAATTTATTTTAAATAGAAACTACAAGACAATATCTACAATCAGGAACTGAAATCACAACTTTTTTTTTATATAATTTTCTACAAGTTTTTAAAGAATTTTCATTTTAGCAATTTTTTGGAGTTCTATAAATGATTTACGCACAAAAATTGAATAAAAATTAAAAATACAACAAAATACACCTACACTATTTTTTAGAATTTTTAGGTGAATTTTCGAATTTTTATGAATTTTGCAATTTCGAGCTGACAAAATAACACAGTTTTTTATTTTTTAAATATATCAAAGGGCAATAAAAAATGATTAAAAATTTACACAATGAAGAAGACCATATCAGGAGTCTACATAATTATTTTGAGAATTATTAAAGTACACATAACATTTATTCCATTAAAAAGATCAAGCAATTTGTTGTTCTGGATAGAGAAGGATTTATTCGTAAATAATTAATATTTTCACATTAAATAAATGACAGGAAACAATATTGCGATAAAAATAGCAATTTACCCAAGATCAGGGGGTGCAAAGCATGTGACTTGAAGTTGGTGGGGCTCTCTGCGCAATTTCTGATGCTATTAGGGAGAAACTTGTAATTTTTCCAATCTTATATTCAAAAATCCCACTAGGGTTCATGGTCGTTCTCTTCTCAAATGGGGAGAATCAATTGCAGCCGCCGATGGCGTGCGGGGGTGATGACTCGTCGCCCTCCTGCGTTTATTTATTTTTTTGTTTATTTTTTTTACTTTTTTTGTTTTTTTCTTTTATACTGTTAACTGCATATATATATATATAAACTTTTTTATACATGTAAACAAGAAATGAAAGATTTTTTTGTCCTGCAAAACAAATGTTAGAGGTAAGAAGAAATATTCTCTTTATGTTTTTCAGCAAAACAAAGATTAGAAAGAAAATAAAAACAAATTTTTTTATTTTTTCCTTCCTGCAAAAACAAATGTGAGATAAACATGAAAAATGATTTTATATTTTTTTATTTATAGACAAAATAGGAAAGTCTGAATGGGCTGATCTTGCGATATGGAAGAGAGATCCGTAACTCCGACCACCGTATGTGGTCGGAGGTGAGAGGTTATGCGAGGTAGAAAAGAAATGTAGGGATCACGATGTGAGATGAAAAATCGATCTCGAGGTGGAAATGTGTGTGGTGAATTTTGCTATGATTTTAAGATCTAAAGACTAATCAAATGGGAATAAAAACTAAACCTACGATTTACCTAGAGAAAAAGATGGGAAATAAATTGGATCTCACATCGAGGTTCGGAAATGCCATGATGGCCTCGACAAGGACCGACGCGCTGTCACCGGATGGCTCGGGGGCTACGCACCCTTCTTCGACAAGATCGCTCTCGGAGATCGGGCTCCTCTCCACCAAAGAATGATCAAAGAAGAAATGAGGGAGGAGGAGCCCATTAAAACGAAGACAAAAGTAAAAAATGGAAGCTATTTACAAATAAGGAAAGTGTTTATTGGTTAATTAAATAAAATAAATAAATTAATTTCGAAATTCGGGATTAAATTAATTAATTAAATAAATAAATTTATGGAAATCAATTAACCACCTTAATGGTGGCCAATTAAGGCATAAAATCAAATTTTTACATAAAAGGTAAGTTTTCAATTCAAATAAAAGAATAAATTAAATAATTAAATATAAATTTAATAATTAAAATAAATCAATTAATTAATGTGAGATAATTAAATTTTTGGTGGTTTTTATATAAGAAAGTTTGTTGTATACACATATTATACACATATAATACAATATACATAGGTACAAATAAGGAAATAATTTTTTATAATAGATTTTTTAAATTTTTAAATTTTATTTTATTTTCAATGAAAACAATATTTATAAATATATATATTATATAAAAATAAATATTAATAAATATGTACAACATAAATTGGTTAAACTGCACAAAACACCCCAGAAAACTGACTTTTTAATCGTAACTCCAAAAATTATGAAATCACAGCCATTTGAAAGTAATTTAATTTATAGTATAATGGAAGTGATTTTGGTCGATTTGAGCTCGTATGGAGCCAGAATTGGTGTTTCAATTATTTATTTGCGACTTTTTCTGGGTCCGATTAATTGCCATATATACATTATTTTATTTTACACTTATTTTTTTATTTATAACACATTTTTATTTACAACTTTTGTTTACAAAAATAATTAGTTTGAGGTCAAATTATGTACAAATAAAATATGGTAAGTTTTGTATAAATATACAAGAAAAATATTTACAAAATATTTTTGGATTTTCGACAGAAGACCCTATCTCCCCTACTTTATTCCTGGTCGATCAGGTCAAGTCTTGACCTTCTCTCGGGGTTCGGGTCAGTCTGTATTTATTGCATAAATACCTCCTTTCTTTTCTTTTTATTTTCTTTTTCTTTTCTTTTTTATTCTTTTATTTATGTACAAAAAGTGTTCAAAATGCAATTTTAACAAATGCATGCAAAATGGTAAATTTATGCAATTAAGAGGTATTTACAGGTGTTTGACTAAGGAAATGAGGCTAAAATAAAAGAATAAAGACGATGAATCGTGGATTCATCATTTCCCTATACTTTATCTTTGCTAGTCCCTTAGAAAATACTTATTTGGAAAATAAGTGAAAACAAAAATAAAGAAAAGAAAAAGGAAAGAAGTTAGAACAATGTTGACTTTTAAACTTATCTTCATAAAAATGAGAAATGGAACCTTGTCGGACCTTTGAATTATTAGTGTGTCGGAACCTTAATGGGAAATGGAATTAAAACCTAATAGACTCTAAGTTCCATAAGACTCCTATTCAGGTCTCCTCAACAGTCAGATCAGAACAAGTCTACATACACAAATTCTTATGACTATGAATTCTTACTTGTACGTGTAAGTGAAAGATAGCTCCTCATCTCAAAAGTGGCAAAGAAACGGACTCTCTCAACAAGGTAACTCTAATCCCTCGGTCTAGCAACTCTTTCCTCGAGGAGCGGGGATATTCCCTTGTTCAAATACAACCAGCTCAAGAAGAGGGGGTGGAGAAGAGAATGGACAGTAACCAGTGTAGTTACCTATCCTTAGATGCATGACCAGTGTAGCCATGTCACCCGCTGCAAGCTCACAAATATTTGACTTTGAAGCTCTTATTCTTTTTTTCACTTGTATATACACTCCAGTAAGCATTTTATTTTTCTATCAGGCATGTCCACTTTTGGCAATTTTGCATTTTTTTTGACAATATATACAAGGTGCAACATGTACATAAGGAGTTTTTCCACTTGAGCTAATAAACTATCCCTCTTTTGAAGCATTATTGCAACCCCACAATATCCTGTCTTTAGACCTCAACATCGCCAAAAACCAGGTTGAGACGCACTTCTCTCCCTAGAGGAGGACGAGAGGTTCCGCCTAGATGTACTACCCTCGTATGCTACCCCGAGCCAAAAGATCCTGCCCTCTCACTATCTCATCCATGAAGAGCTACGTGTAGAGTGCATTGTCCGAGGTAAGCCACGGTCTGAAAGAATCATGCGTGTGTTGTTAAATATTCTACTTAAACTTATCAAGATGACATGTGAACATCGTCTTATGGACTCAAAGAATTAAGTCACTAGGACCTGAAAATTCTTAACTCCAAATCTTATAAGGTTCCTCTGAAATTAAGTGGATTAAGGTCCAACTAAGCTCCATTCTTTAAATTTATTCCAGACTTAGTTTAAATGTCAAAATCATCCTGAAAAATGCTCATGCAAATGCAAATGCAAGAAAGTATGTACATACAAGGACAAGAAAACAAAATCTTTTTGTGAAACAATTTTCAAAATTTTGAAATTTTTATGGATTTTTTAAAAATGATGCACATGCAAAAGTTTTTTCATGCAAATAGTTAGTAATATATACAAGTATATACATATTTTTTTTTGGGATGAGATACATATTTACACAAGAGTTAGTCAATTATTTTACAAGAATCGGATTCAAGAATTTACAAGTTGAGTAATTTATATAGGTATGTACATAAAGTTGACTTTTTATTCATTTTTTTATTTTTGTGATGCATATATTCCTGAAATTTATTTGAAAATAATTTTACAAATAATTTTGAAAACAATAGTCCATAGTAATTTTTCAAACACAATTTTACAAACATTTACACACATTTGAAAACTATTTTGCAAACATTTTTTCAAATAATATATATAGATTTTAAAGATAATTTTTCAACCAATTTTCCAAACATTTGTAAATAGTTTTTACAAAATAATTTTATTTCACACAAAAAGGAAAAAATTTACAATCCACAATATTTTTACAAAGGTTGAAAATATTTTTCAAATATTTTTCAAATAGTTTTTAAAAGATTTTTCAATTAGATTTTCAAACTACTTTCAAAATATTTTTCAAGATATTTTAACCTGATTTATTAATCAGTGTATACAAAAAGAATTTTGAGGAAATATCTACATCTTTTTTATTAGTTAGTTAGTTTTTTTACAAGTATTTACACAGTATGTTAGCATATTAAAAAAATATGAAAGTACAAGTTATGGCTAAAGTATATATACAATATATACGACACCCCCTATACTTAGCTCGAACTATGTCCTCATAGTGATCAAAGAGCTAGAAAGAAAGACATGACTCGTGCTAAGTATTGGGAAGCTAAAAGAATATTATGCTATAACGACGAACAAAAGAACAAAATCAATAGGAGTCGGTGATCCCCCTATACTTAGGATCGAGTAATCCTAAGTATAGAAGACTGTACACAAAGGGAAAATCGAGGAGTAGAATGTACAGAGTCTACCTCCCCTATGCTTAGGGTAAAATATCCCTAAGTATAGGCAGCAAAACAGAGGTAAAAAGAATCAAAAGAATAATCACAAGTCTGACACCCCCCATACTTTGGGTAAAGTACACCCTAAGTATGGAATAATCATGAGATGGAGATGGGGTGTGAGACAGAAAGAATGTATGATATGGACAGAGTGGGTCTATACAGATGTGAACAATGTTGAGGTGCCTCTCAACAAGCGCTAGAGTTTACGCCCCTAGCTAGGTACAAATGTTAGGATAACGTTGTATCAAGGTTCAGGACGGCATCTGTCAGGCGAATACCATACTGTCATTGCAATCTCGGTGGGAGAACCACAACGAACTCAACAGAGTGGATGATGATAACACCCAGATAAACAGTCAGGCGGGTGTTTGCTACCGGGTAAAGATATGGGCATATGAAGTCGGGCTCCGGTAGCACAAAAGAAATTGTCGGCTCAAGATCTGTATGGAGTGAAAGGGCAGAGCCGAAGAAGTCGAACGTGGAGAAGGAATGATCTATCAGTGAATCCTCCACGACAATCATAGTCTCAAAAAGGTACAGAAGGTCATGATCAGGAGACTCATTAGAAAGGCTGATATCCGATTCATATAATGTAGACAAATCAGTGAAATCATCGAATACCTCAAAGATCGGGTCATCCTCGCGAGGGTCATCCAGGAGAGAATCATCAAATTCATTATCAAAAATATCAAAATAATCGGTCTCATGATCCGACAGATCGGACACACTCTCAAAAAGTGAAACCGAGTACATATGGTCCATGACATCCTCCTGCAGATAACCCTCAGGAAGTAATGCCGAATCATCAGGGAATTGGGGATCAATGCTGTCAAATGTCATGTCCTCCAAAAATGTATAGACCTCATCAACTGGAGGACACATGGCTCAAATACAGAACTAGCAAGGTCTGTCAAATCAAAAATCGATCCCTCATCAAGCTCTCTATGCTAGGATGAATCCAAGTATATCTCCGAATCTGAGAAGATCTTATGAAGAATAGACACGGAATCTACTGGACAAGGACACTAGAATAACTCAAAGGATGGTTGAGAAGTGGGCTCCTCCTCTATTTCGTGTGATACTAGAAGATCTAGAATCCAAGAATCATCAATGTGGAAGTGCAGGACTGGCTCACAATCTGATTGTAAATCCAGTGAAAACTCGACCAATGTCCGGCTCTCAGAACTCACAACAGTAGGCAACACATCCGTCATATGAAAAGTATCAGCATCCATATCCTCTGATCGATGGATGATGTCTGAATCAGAATGGTGTGTCACACACTCAACTGTTGTCATCTCTCCCTCATGTGTTGTCCCGAATAAATCATCTTGTGAATATGGAGTGTCTGAAAGTGAATCCAAGATGGTCTCAACTAAATCCAGGTCAGGACTGTGGTGTGAACCACCACACGAGGAAATGACATATGCAATCCGCTCTGTGGTCCTCCCCCTCTTGGCGATATGGATAAGGTCAGCCATTGAAAATCCATGATCCGTAAATCGCCTCAAAAGTTCTCGTAAACTCAACCATGAATCTATCAATGGCTTCTGGGGGTTAACTAAAAAATCACGAATACAAGACCGCATCATCTCTGCTCTATGCTGGGGGTAAATTTCTGCAAAAACAATGATCGTAAATCTCCCTACGTATCGATCTTCCTTCCCAATCGTCTGTGACAACTCTTGGCTCTACTCTGAAGTGTAAATGGGAAGGTAATCAACATCATGTCCTCAGAAGTGATATTCGAATATGAGTGTGATCCACAAATATCCTCAAACTCATCGATATGCAAATATGGTTCCTCGTGCACTTCCTCAAAGAATTTTGGAAGTATATCAATTAACTCTAAATCCAGGAAGAATGGTCTCAAAGTAGAAGTGGACTGTGCTTCATGATTTGTGTACTCATCCAATGTCCTAGGATAGAAGTCATCTAAAGCTTGCAACTGCACCATATGATCGCCTATGGGATGCACTCTCATCTCAGCAATGTGAACACTTGTGTCTCGTATTTGGTCAATCTGGTCTCTTCGGGCTTCACTCACAGCATGTCCCGAATGGTAGGTTGGGTAGGGAGAAGATGGGAGATCGGGCGGAGTTCCAACCTCCCAAGGGAGTGGACGGGAATAATGGGCGTGAAATGAAGAAGCCGCAAAATTCGGCTGGAATGGAAACTGGCCCATCGTGACGAGAGGGAAATGAAGGGTGGGAGGGTGGGTTAGAAGAGAGAGATAGAAGGGAGGGAGGAAAGGTGACTGCTAATGATTTAGAGAGGATGAACGTAACCGACTCACGCCAAAGACATTCAAACGCAAAGCAAACCCTCAATTCACCAACTCTACGCAATGTGAAGACCGTGAGATCTGGTCTTTTATCTTTTCAATTTTAGAGTTATGGTGATCAGACAAAAGTTGTACAAACACTTAGGAGGCTTGATGGGATTTGGGCACTACTCCTTAGTGTGTACGCGAGCAATTAAAAGCGCAGACAATGATGGGGTTGCTCTCCCAAACAATGAAGTGGTCAATTACGTTTAATTTTAAAGTCAAGTTCAATTAGCAGTCCTAATTTTTTTATTTTTGATTTTCTATTTTTTGAATTTTTTCAAAGATAATGCCTACCGAGCTTTCTGATTTCCTCTTTGATTGATTTGGATCCAAGAAACAGGGGAAGGAAGTCGAAAAAGCCAATGCACGGTCAAACACAATTATGCATGTAGAGATAGAAAATGCATACCTTACTCCAGCACTCTACATGCAATATGATCCGTACAGAAATTAAATACAGAAATTAAACTACCTATATGATGCACCAAGAAAACAGCCTTAGGCGAAAGATTTCTACACGCGAAGCACAATAACTAGTAAGTCAACTAGAGAGGTCGGAGTCCGGTCTCTGATGTCGATCGGTGTCCGCCACAACGAATCCTGCCAACACTGTATACGGCCTCTAGCGGCACATGACCTCTCAGGTAACCTAGATTAGCTTTTTCTTTGTGATTTAATTAATTAAGTCCAGTTATCGATCTATAGGCGTAGGCAAATAATTAGGCTGGGGCCTTAATCAATTACGTCACAATCAATATAAAAATCCTAAGTCTAGGAGCCAAATTCTGCGTGAATCAAAAATAAAATAAAAATACGAGAAAACAAAACTGGCGAAAAACAGCGGTGAGGTCCCCTAAGTGCACCGACACTTGACGAAACAGACCCCGAATAATGTCCAAGTGTCCACAGTTCACAAGTCCTAAATTATTACAAGTATTTGTTCTCTCTCAAAAATAAAAAATCTTCTTCAATTTACTACAATTCCTCATGTGTGGGTCCTCAAAAAGTAAACTCCACGTCGTTCTCCAAGCAGTTCCTCGCAAAGATTTCAAAGAGAGAAGGTCAGAAAATAATTATAATACAGAGAGACAAAATAGAAAAAATGACCACAAAGCCATACTCCCCGGCAACGGCGCCATTCTGATGAGCCGAAAATCGAGATGTGTAAAATAATATCAAAATGTGTCGTTCTCAACCACTCGAATCATTCAACGAGAAAAAATAAATAAACCACTCAATAGAAGATCAATCAATAAAAATAATGTAAGCGGCCTTCGCTATTCTTTTTACCTGGTATAGAAACCAGGGTCGAACACAAGGAGTACGATTTAAAAACTATGCAGTCAATTTTTAGAGTTAATTTTTAGTGGTTTTTGCATTTTTATAGTTTTTTAATTTTTTGAAATAAGCAGAAAAGATAAACAACACACAACACCACTCTTTTTGTATTTTTTAGACTGGTCAAAAATGCTCAGAAAATTAAAAAGAAAATGTTTTTGTGTTGTATAAATTTTAAAATATTTTTGATAATTTTTTCGTAATTTTCTGATGTTTTTGTTATTTTCTAAAAATCGAACAGTGAAAAACAGAGCGAACTATGCACAACCAGGAGTATTTTCAATTTAAAAATCCTTTAAATGCTCAAAAATCCTGAAATTATTTTTAATAGAAACTACAAGATAATATCTACAATCAGGAACTGAAATCACAATTTTTAAATTTTCTATAATTTTCTACAATTTTTTTTATAGAATTTTCATTTTTAGCAATTTTTTGGAGTTCTATAAATGATTTACGCACAAAAATTGATTAGAAATAAAACACAACAAAATACACCTACATTAAATTTTTTGGAATTTTTAGGTGAATTTTCAAATTTTTATGAATTTTGCAATTTCGGGCTGACAAAATAACACAGTTTTTTATTTTTTAAAATATATCAAATGGCAATAACATTTATTCCATTAAAACGATCAAGCAATTTATTATTCTGGATAGAGAAGGATTTATTCACAAATAATTAACATTTTCACATTAAATAAATGATAGGAAACAACATTGCAATAAAAACAGCAGTTTACCCAAGATCAGGGGGTGCAAAGCATGTGACTTGAAGTTGGTGGGGCTCTCTGCGCAATTTCTGATGCTATCAGGGAGAAACTTGTAATTTTTCCAATCTTATATTCAAAAATCCCACTAGGGTTCATGGTCGTTCTCTTCTCAAATGGGGAGGATCAATTGTAGCCGCCGATGGCGTGCGGGGGTGGTGATCACCCGTCGCCCACCTGCGTATATTTATTTATTTTTGTTTTTTTTACTTTTTTTGTTTTTCTTTTATACTGTAAATTGCAGATATATATATAAACTTTTTTTTATATATGTAAACAGGAAATGAAAGATTTTTTTGTCCTGCAAAACAAATGTTAGAGGTAAGAAGAAATATTCTCTTTTTTTCAGCAAAACAAAGATTAGAGAGAAAATAAAAACAAAATTTTTTATTTTTTTCTTCATGCAAAAACAAATGTGAGATAAAAAGGAAAAATAATTTTGTATTTTTTTTATTTCTATACAAAATAGGAAAGTGTGAACGGGCGGATCTTGCGATATGGAAGAGAGATCCATAACTCCGACCACCGTGCGTGGTCGGAGGTGAGAGGTTATGCGAGGTAGAAAAGAAATGTAGGGACCAAGATGTGAGATGAAAAATCGTTCTCGAGGCGGAAATGTGCGTGATGAATTTTTCTATGATTTTAAGACCTAAAGATTAATCAAATGGGAATAAAAACTAAACCTATGATTTACCTAGAGAAAAAGACGGGAAATAAATTGGATCTCACCTCGAGGTTCGGAAATGCCATGATGGACTCGACAAGGACCGGTGCGTTGTCACCGGATGACTCGGGGGCTACGCATCCTTCTTCGACAAGATCGCTTTCGGAGATCGGGCTCCTCTCCACCAAAGGTTGATCAAAGAAGAAATGAGAGAGGAGGAGCCCATTAAAAAGAAGACAAAAGTCAAAAATGGATGCTATTTACAAATAAGGAAAGTGTTTATTGGTTAATTAAATAAAATAATTAAATAAAATAAATTAATTAATTTCGATATTCGTGATTAAATTAATTAAATAAATTAATTAATTTATGGAAATCAATTAACCACCTTAATAGTGGCCAATTAAGGCATAAAATCAAATTTTTACATAAGAGGTATGTTTTCAATTCAAATAAAAAAATAAATAAAATAATTAAATCTAAATTTAGTAGTTAAACTAAATCAATTAAATAATGTGAGATAATTAATTTTTTGGTGGTTTTTATAAAAGGAAGTTAAATGTATACACATATTATACACAAATAATACAATATACATAGGTACAAATAAGGAAATATTTTTTTATAATATATTTTTTAATTTTTATTTTTTTATTTTATTTTTAATGAAAATAGTATTTATAAATATATACATTATATAAAAATAAATATTAATAAATATGCACAACAGAAATTGGTTAAACTGCACAAAACACCCCAGAAAACTGACTTTTTAACCGTAACTCTAAAAATTATGAAACCGCTGCCATTTGAAAGGTAATTTAATTTATAGTATAATGGAAGTGATTTTAGTTCGATTTGAGCTCGTATGGAGCCGGAATCGGTGTTTCAATTATTTCTTTAAGGCTTTTTCTAGGTCCGATTAATTACCATATATATATTATTTTATTTTACACTTATTTTTCTTATTTACAACACATTTTTATTTACAACTTTTGTTTATAAAATTAATTAGTTTGAGGTCAAATTATGTACAAATAAAATATGGTAAGTTTTGTACAAATATACAGGAAAAATATTTACAAAATATTTTTGGATTTTTGACAAAAGACCCTATCTCCCCCTACTTTATTCCTTGTCGATCAGGTCAAGTCTTGACCTTCTCTCGGGGTTCGAGTCAGTCTGTATTTATTGCATAAATACCTCCTTTCTTTTCTTTTATTTTCCTTTTCTTCTTTATTCTTTTATTTATGTACAAAAAGTGTTAAAATGTAATTTTAACAAATTCATGCAAAATGGTAAATTTATGCAACTAATAGGTATTTACAGGTGTTTGACTAATGAAATGAGGCTAAAATAAAAGAATAAAAACGATGAATCATGGATTCATCAGTAGGTATGGGGGATGATGTATCTCCATTTCATCACCTTTATTCTTTAATTTTGCCATTAAGTCCCCAGCTAAATGCATGTATATGGCACTAATTTATACAAAATAACATTCAATATTTGATCTATGAATACTGCATATATATATAATTCCAAAATAAAAGAATAAAGGAAAGAAAAGAAAAGAAAGTTCCAAAGACACTGAATGACCTTAGACCCGGAGATCAAGTCATCACAGTGACTTGGTCGATAAGGGATAATGTAGGGGGAGATAAGGGTCAAATGCATTATCTAGAAACCCTCATTTTTATTTTGAAAATAGTCATTTGTGAACCATTTTATTATTTACTTTATACACCCCAAATAACAAAATGTTCAATATGAAATTTATGCATATTAATATATATAGAAAATTATAAAAATAATTACCAATAAAGATAATGCACTGTGCAACTAGGATGCATGAATGAAAAAGCCATAATCCGAACTACATTGATCAATATCTACTCCATATGAACTCAAATTAAATCAAAATCACCTCTATTATATTTGAAATTAAATTATCTATCTAATAAAGGTAGGTTGCATTTAAAATGGAGTTAAGATTCAAAAGCCTGCTTTTCGAGGTACCATTGTCTTGGAGCATCTATATGTAAAATTATTTTATTTAATTCTTTACATTTTTACTTCCTTGATATAATTGTATATACTATATAAAACACATTATAAATTAAAATGTTTAAAATAAATCCAAAATAAGTAATGAAATATGAAATTAAGATAAAAAAATACACACAAATATACTCAAACTTCAAACATTTGTACTTCTTTTTATACAAATCTTATTTCAATTATTTTTTTGCATTAATTCAATAAAAACATATATAAAAATATAAAAATATTATAAAATAACATCGTGAATAATTGATAAATGGAGCAGCTTCACCTTTTCTCATATATGCATTTAATCCATATTTTATATCTGGATCATATGAAGTCCCATGTACCCCAACTCACTCTTAAAGTCCATCATTTTAAAATATTTAAATTTTAAAAATACTTTGAAAGTGGTTGGGACTCATTTATGAAAAGTCGATTATGAGACCCATTTGTACAATACTTATAGCACTTTCTTTCTTTTGTATAAATTATATTTTAACTCCTTTTCTTTTGATTTCAATTTTATTTTATTAGTTGTATAATATATTTATATTTAAAATATAAAACCAACAATAAAATATACACAATCAAAAAGATACAAAATAGGTTGTTTCTATACAAGTCAACTTGACTCGTATTTTATCTTTAGCACTTTTTTCAACTAAAAAAACAACAAAAATATTTCCATGTATATTATATTATATACTATTATTATAAAATATAATATGGTAGCATTATTAATAAAAAAACTAAACTAAAAATCATAAAACTCTAAAACAAGTATTTTATATCTAAAAAATAGGTTTTTAATTTGTATCTTTTATTCTAAACATATTTTGGAAAACTTTCTTTTGTAATATTTTAGATAAATTTTTTTGAGAAAGTTTTGTGTTTTGAGTTTTTTTAAGTTTCCTACTATCTATTTCATCCATATTTTTATTGAGAAAATCTCTTTTTTTGTGAACAACCCACATGGACTCGAGGGCACCCACTAGAGTCCAAAAATTTTAAAATAACACACTCCCATTGGTCACACCAGCTTACACCTTCTCGACCTCGATTAGTCCATCTCTAATATCCATCATCTCCTCCTTTCCTCCACCAAATAAAAAGAGACTCAACTTTCATTTTTTGAACCCATCCACCATAGTTGCAAGTGTTCGCTATCTCTCCATCTCCTTTGTGATAGAGACATTGAGGTTGTGGGCCACGATAAGATCTTCTTTCCATTGGTGTGATCCCTTGGTATTCTTTCTCCATTGTACCATGAAGTTTGTCTCTATCAAGCCTCTTCCCCACTGGAATCGAGGCCAAGACCGACCAAGCTCTCCTGAGCGCATGTCATCCCAGACCACTTCATCCACTTGATGTGTTTTTATTGTTATAGTGAAAAGGTAATTTAGTTTTAGTTAGATTTTGCTTTTAGTATTATTAGTGTAAGACCCACCATCACAGTTTGCTCCATCCTCCATCGTCGGGGCTAACCACCTCACTGCTGCCCTCATCCACTTCTTCGCACTACCTTCACACAACCCTAACCAACTCTGACCACATACGGTGGTCGGAGACCTTATCTTTCTCCCCATTTTCGCAGGAGAATCCATACATCCCATAGATTTTATGTGTGTAACGCAAGCTGGGCCCGTGCTCGAGCTCTCATTTTTCGTTGTAGGTCTTCGTCGGAGAATGCCACCCATCATCGGCATCCCTCACCATCGCCCCTTGCTGCCATTCTAGTTGAAGACCTTAGCCCAGGCATGCCCCTCTTGCTGCTGCAGAACTAAGAAAAATGAAGAGGAGAAGATGCCATTGCATTGAGCAGTTCTCATTGGATCAGGCTCTCCTTTTCATCTCAACCACTCGTTTAGGGGAAGACAATAGTCCTCATATCAAGGATCCCTTTATCCATTATCATATGCGCATGCCACGTGGATTAGTGGCAAATAATACAAGAAATCCCCCGTATTTGTGGCATATTACTGGAAGTTCTCACAGTATTTTTGAACGGCATGTTTGCTCTTTCCTTTTCATATATACCCATGCACTCAAACACGTATTAATCATTTATCTAAACTCCATTTTTGTGAAATTTATTTTGTTAGAAAGTTGATCAACATATCTTCAGTTTATTTAAGTTTTAGAATATTCTGATGGATGAACTATTATTGGTGAATTTTTGAAGTTGATGTAATATTTTAGTTTTTTCATTAATAATGCTTTAAATTTCTGATATATCTTGTTCATTTTTTAGTATGTTGTAGAAGTATATCAGGATAAACGAGCATTCAAGTTTCATCAGAAGATCTTTTGATTTGTAGCCTATAGAATTTCAACAATATTTTTGTGTGATTGATTTATTTCTAGAGCTCCTTTCATCTATTTGAAAATTTAAAAATATGGTCATGTGCCCCTGATCTTCTTTATAATCATGGATTTTTGTTGTATTTTTATTTTATTATATGGATAGTCTAAAAAATCAAAAACATCATTTCAGCCTTCCTATGATATTTTGTTTTTAGTTTATTTATTGCATCTCAGAAAAATATCGAAAATATTGTAGCTTGTCCTCGCCTATATCTATCATATATCCAAAGGACATTACGTGTTATTATGTTTAGAGTCTAAAAATCTACTTCAAACATTGCAAATATTATTAAAAATTGAAATAGTGTCAAAAATAAAAAAAATAAGGTCCTATTTTTTCTGCATATTCTTATCTATCTGAGAAAATATAGACATAATTTTATGACTTCATTTTGAGCTATTTGTGTCATTTTTCTGAGTGTCCTATAGGTCTTATTTTTCTAAGTGTAGGAATATCTATTTTATTTTATTATTTGTATTTTCTTATATCTAAAAATTTCAAAAATATTCGAATATCTTCTAAAAACTCAAAAATATTTTTTTCATATTTTATTTAGTTTCCTTGATTTTTCTTTAGTTGATTACTTGTGTTGTGTGTCTTTTATTCACTTTCTGTCTCTTATATTTACCTTGTTACCGTGTGATGCATATGTACGTGTGATTATTTGTCTTCATTTTATGTTTGTGAGTGAGTTTAACACTTGATATAAAAATCAATTGAAAAGAAAACTTCTTAGTTAGTGCTCCGTGTGTTCGACGCATGATTACTTCCTCCTAGTTAATAAAAAAGAAGTTAAAATAAACTTGTTTACTAACTGTCTTAAGTGGGTACAACTTGACACTTTTATAATATTGCTCAAAATAGTCAACACATATCCTGCTATTTTTCAAATTTTGTGTTATTCGTACAGAAATTTTTAACTAAAAAAACAATGACAACTAGCTCAAATTTTGAAAAATAGCAACATATAAGCGTTGCTAATGATATAGCAATTGATATGACTTTCTTTGCTAATTTCGAATGTAGAAAATCGTTAAGCAATAGATAATATTTGTCATTATATATTTAACAACTGATGATATAATGATAGATTTAAAATAAATGTCACTATAGACCCAATTTATTTTAGTGTGCATGTAAATGTCATCATCGGTTAAATGTCTGCAGTGACTAATTACGTTGTTTTTTTAAATGAGTCAAGTTTCATTCATAGTTAAACCAAGAAAGTATCCCAACATCCCCAAAAGGAAACAGATCACATACGTGACTAAGTTCTGATTAAAAAGGGATCAAGGGTCACACAAGCGCATGGCTGAAACGGCTGATTTTTTTCCCCAGCCCATATTTCCTTTTTTTCCATTTGTTTTCCAGCCATAGTTGCCTTGTATTTCTCCAATTAAGAGATGTGATTTATTTCTAAAAATTAATGGCATTAGTATCCCATTAATTGGCCTTGTTGGAGGCATAAAATCCCAAGGGATTCCCCCCTAGCCGTCACTTGTTTTTCAAAGAGAGAGAAGGAGAGAGTAAGGGCTAGAGAGAGAGAGAGAGATCTCACCGAGAAGTGTTCTCGTCGCAGAGAACGTCGGCGTCGTCTTGGTGGAGGAGAACATGGGTTCGGGAGCAAGAAGAAGGCATAACAATCCGGTAGATACGAATCCGTCAACTTGAGGTATGTGTCGATCCCTTAGGATTACGATGTGATGAATCGGTACATGTTATCCGTCAATAATTGTGATAAAGATTTATTTAGTTTGCACAATATACAATCTCAAAATATAAGTATCGGTTTAGGATTACAATTTTTGAATGTATGTGTCGAACATATAGGAATATTATATCGTAAGACAAATATTGTTATACACATTATTTTGTTGTATTTCTTGCTTGGTGTTGCTAACGTACTTAAAGTAATAATAGATTTTGGTTTTCAAAAACATTAACCTGTTGATTCATGAAATATAATGTTATTATATTGCATATAACAAACATCGAAAATGTGTACCTTCAAGTTCTTATATTTCGTTTCATGCCTTTCTAAATATATCGATTTTTTTTTGTTATTTCCGAACCTACACCTAATTATTCTGTATATAGGTCCAGATTGTATTTTTCATTGGGATTTGATCTATTTAAGAATATCACGGATATCGTATAATCACTAGTATTAATTAGTTAGCAAAAAAAATAAGTTGGCATATTGAATTTCTTGGTCTATTGAAGCATTTCTCTGTAAACAAGCAAGTCAGCTTATCTGCAATAATAGGCTATCTTTTTGTAGTACGTTGAGAATATGTGAGGTATAAAATCATGTGTTTTTTTTTTACAAACCTCTTTAGAGGAGAATAAACGGATGTTGTTATCAATAAAACATGTCCATATATTAATAAAGTTGTGTTGGACTTGACCATATCCGTTGCACACTAAAAGGAATATCTCACATGCATATCATTCAAGGTCACCAATTAGTCTCTGTCTATAACGTAATATTTAATGGATATGTCCATACTAACTTGTTACTGCAGATATACGAATGATATCCTTGTAACCTCAAATACATTGCATTATTTCTTGTATCAGACAATGTTATACACTTTGTCACGTCTTAGAATTTAATTAATTATTTTCTGATAAAATTTTTAAGTACTGTTGGATGGTTTAAGTGTTGTTCAAGGGTCATTGGAGGTATTAAGTCATTAAAAATAACAATTCAGTATTAGCACCAACGTAAATTAGAAAGAGTTATTCTCAACATCATGGAAAAGGAAAAAGATTGGAAATTTCTGTAATATGAATGATGGCACGATAACGATAAGAAGAGCTAAGTGCTACACGTAATGGTGGGAGCCACCTCTAGAGTCCAATTATCGTAGGCCAAAGGGGCCAACGCCTCAAGGAGGCATATGATTTAAAGAACCGATTGAGGTGAAAGATAAGTCCTCTACAGTTGTAGCTACACTGTCATGTATGTCATGAACCGCTTGTGCCAGCGGAAAAGCCATCAAAGCCAGCAAAGCCACCAAAGCCATTAAGAAGTAACAATCAAGACAACATTAACCACTAAACAAAACAATGGTATGTGTACAGTTTCTGAAATTGCTAAGGCACATGTGTGCAACTATGGCCAAGTAACGGCATTATGCACTTGTTATGATTGTTCTGGGGCATATATTCAACTACAGAAAAATTCCGAGGGTATAAGTGAAAATTATGAAAATGTTAAAGTGTATATGCAAATATGGCAAACTTTATGGGTATATATGTAATTATGGCTTTAACGAAAGTCTTCACAAGGAATACCTTCTGTATGCATGTTTATGTGAAATTATGAGTCGCATGATGATGGAACATGAGAACAAGTTAGTTTCATATGCAATCAGACACTTATGCAAATCGTATAGTGGTGTTGATAATTGATTGGATAGAAGATATTATGTTATAATAGTTTAAAGTAGCATAGGAAGACTTGTTTGCTACGCTAGCCGGCTTGACCCCAACTCGGCACATACTGAGCGTTAGCTCACGACATGTGGTGTTGTTTTTTTTTCAGGAAAGCACGAGCTGTGATCTAACGTCTAGTTCAAGGCAACTACCCATCTTTGTGAAGATGAACCGGTACAGACTATGATGGATTATTTACGGAAGGATGTCTTTATGCCCACTGGAACATTGTTATGTTATTTTATTTCGTAGTTCATTTTGCATTTTCCTTGTTGGAATGTAATAATGGAACTCTATAGAGTAATGGATTTTTTTTAGAATGATTATTTTATCTGCTCATTGAATACCATGCAAGTGTTCTGTAACAGTTCGGTCGTGCGATTTATAATTGCATGCTTCCGCCGGTCGTCCCGACCCGTTCCATTACAAATGGGATCAGAGCTAGAGTTCCTCTGGGCATAAGATATCCACAATTTATAATGATGTAGATCTAGACATTTAGAGTGAATTAGCCTCACACAATAACTCTTTGATGCTGATAGATTATTTACGGAAGGATGTCTTTATGCCCACTGGAACATTGTTATGTTATTTTATTTCGTAGTTCATTTTGCATTTTCCTTGTTGGAATGTAATAATGGAACTCTATAGAGTAATGGATTTTTTTTAGAATGATTATTTTATCTGCTCATTGAATACCATGCAAGTGTTCTGTAACGGTTCGGTCGTGCGATTTATAATTGCATGCTTCCGCCGGTCGTCCCGACCCGTTTGGCCCGCCCATCGAGCTCTGGAGGACTTACTTTAAAAACCTTCATCCAGCATGACCCATCAACCTTCAAGGGTGAGCATGAGCCAGAGAAAGCCGAGCACTGGCTAAAAGATGTAGATGGCTTTTGAAGCAACTGAGTGCCCGGAAGAAAAGAAAGTTATCTTTGGTACTTTTCGGCTATGAGATAGTGCTAAGGAGTGGTGGACTTCCAGCAAAGGAATTCACTTTTCGGAAACTCCGATCATCAGCTGGAGTGATTTTGTGGAGCGTTTTTCTGAGCGTTACATCCCTGATCATGCTAGGGATGCTAAACGCCAAGAGTTCATAGATCTTCGCCAGGGAAGTATGACGGTCCAAGAGTATGCTGTAAGGTTTCAAGAACTGGAAAAATATGGCAAGGGCATCTGTGCAAATGAAAAGCAGCGAGCGAGGAAGTTCATGGAAGGCTTGAATGGCGGCTTGAGCCTTAGAGTACTCACTAGGGGTCCCACGACCCTATCTGATGCCATTGCTGCAAGCGTAGAAATTGATGCAGCATATCGGAGGACGCAACAAGTGAACCCTCGAAAGCGCCCTCACAAGCCAAGCTACAATGACAAGAGGCGTCATAGTGCGGTAAATGTCAAGAAGACAAGAACTGATGAGGCTCCAACAAACAGGAAACATGTATTAGATGTATGACCGCATTGTGATAGAAGACATCCGGGCGAGTGCTACAAATTTACAGGAGCATGCTTGAGGTGTGGAGAAAAGGGTCATTTCATTAAAGACTGCAAGAAAGAGTTCAAGGATCAGAGGAAACCATTCGAACAAAAGAAGAAGATACCAGGAAGGGTATTTGCCCTTACACATGAGGATGCTAAGGATGTTTACACCACCATGGAAGGTACCCTTATCATTGCAAGTCATTTATGCCATTTCTTTTTGATTCTGGAGCCCCGCACTCATTTATTTCAAGTAGTTTTGCAAGAAAACTGAACTTTGAAGTTGTTGAGCTTCCATACACACTTACTGTTTCTTCACCAATGGGTGATATTAGAGCAACGGGTATGTACTTAAAGGACATACCAGTCATGATAGGAGAAGACTCCCTCACTGCTAATTTGATCCTACTGCCCATCATAACCTATGATGTCATCTTGGGCATGCATTGGTTATGGGAGAATTATGCTGCAGTTTATTGTAGAGAGAAGAAGGTGGTCCTGAGCAGACCAAATCATAAGGAGATAGTCGTCCGAGGCACTAATAAGAGCGGACGATTGGTTATCTCTTCTCTGCAAGCAATCCAGCTACTAGCCGAAGGTTGCACCGCATACCTAGCTAGTATAATAAGCACTGAAGTGTTGCACGCACGTCTAGAAGATTTAGATGTGGTCCGAGATTTTGCTGATGTATTTCCAGACGATCTTCCTGGACTACCTCCTCACAGAGAGGTGGATTTCTCAATTGATATTATTCCGGGGACGGCACCGATATCTAAAGCTCCATACAGAATGGCCCCTGCAGAACTTGAGGAGCTAAAGAAGCAGTTACAAGAACAACTGGATAAGGGATTTTTACGTCCCAGTGTTTCCCCATGGGGAGCATCCGTTCTCTTTGTGAAAAAGAAAGATGGATCTCTCCGACTCTGCATTGATTATCGAGGTCTGAACAAAGTAACGGTGAAGAACAAGTACCTGCTACCTCGCATCGACGATTTATTTGATCAGTTGCAAGGAGCAACAGTCTTCTCAAAAATTGATTTACATACGGGTTACCATCAACTCCGTATAAAAGAGGAGGATATATCAAAGACCGCTTTCAGAACGAGGTACGGCCATTATGAATTCTTGGTCATGTCGTTTGGTCTTACTAACGCACCTGCAGCTTTTATGGAGCTAATGAATAGGGTATTCCGAGAATACCTTGACAAGTTCGTCATCGTGTTTGTAGATGACATTTTGATATATTCATCTGATCCGGAGCAGCACCGAGTGCACCTGCATATTGTGTTTGAAACCCTGCGGCAACACCAGCTTTAGGCAAAATTCTCTAAGTGTGACTTTTGGCTGAATAAAGTTGCATTCCTTGGTCATGTGATATCCAAGGATGGCATTGAGGTAGATCCAACTAAGGTAGAAGCTGTGATGAATTGGAGTCAGCCTAGAAATATTTCTGAGATCCGTAGCTTCCTCGGCTTGGCCGGATACTATCGACGATTCATTCAGAATTTCTCAAGGATCTCGCTACCATTAACGAAGCTCACTCGAAAGGATGTGAAGTTTGTTTGGTCTTAGGAGTGTGAACGAAGTTTTCAGGAATTAAAGCAGAAACTGACTACAACTCCGATTTTGGCTTTACCATCAGGCAGTGGAGGTTTTGTGGTGTATACAGATGCATCAGGCACGGGACTCGGGTATGTCCTTATGCAGAATGAGAAAGTCATTGCCTATGCCTCACGGCAATTAAAACCGCAAGAGAGAAACTACCCTACTCATGATTTGGAGTTAGCAGCGGTAGTCTTTGCTCTTAAAATTTGGCGTCACTACCTTTATGATGAACAGTTTGAGGTGCTCAGTGATCACAAGAGCCTCAAATATATTTTCTCTCAGAAGGAACTTAATTTGAGGCAGCGATACTGGCTGGAGTTCCTAAAAGACTACGACTTTTCCATTAACTATCATCCTGGAAAAGCAAACGTCGTTGCTGATGCATTAAGTCGAAAGTGGGAAGGCAGGCTATCTAGCTTGAAACTGCAGTGGAAGATGATGAAAGATTTTGAAGACTGGAAACCTTTCTTAAGTGAAGAAAGGAAGATATCTTTTGCAAGCCTTAGAATCCAACCCGAGGTAATTGGGAAGATCACGGCAGCACAGAAAATTGATGTTGATCTTCCTAAAATGATAGAGTCATCTAAGAAAGAAGGTTCTGATTTCACAATGGGAATCGATGAAGTTATAAGGTACCGAAACAGATTATAGGTTCCCAATGATGTCGAATTGAGGCAGGAGATTCTCGATGAAGCCCACAGGTTGATGTACACCATCCACCCAGGTACGACAAAAATGTACAAGGATCTGCAATAAAATTTCTGGTGGCCAAAGATGAAGAATGACATCGCAGTCTTTGTTTCTAAATGCTTGGTGTGCCAGCAGATCAAGATTGAACACCAGAGACCGGCAGGTCCTGTTCAACCCTTAGAGATACCTGAATGGAAGTGGGAGCACATAACGATGGACTTTGTTACAGGTCTACTCAAGACCAAGAAACATCGTTATGATACAATATGAGTGATTGTTTATCGATTGACCAAGTCGGCTCACTTCTTACCTATCCGCTTGGATCAATCGATAGACAGTTTAGCTGAATTGTACGTGAATGAAATCGTCAGATTACATGGCGTTCCTGTATCAATTGTGTCAGATCGGGATACCTGATTCACGTCCTGGTTGTGGAAAAGTTTTCAAGATGCTATGGGAACTTAACTGAGGTTCAGCACTTCATTCCACCCGCAGACTGATGGTCAATCAGAAAAGACCATCCAGACGCTGGAAGATATGTTGAGAGTTTGTGCTCTAGATTTTGCAGGCAGCTGGGATAGACATCTTCCATTAGTAGAGTTTGCTTATAATAACAATTATCATTCGAGCATCAAGATGGCTCCCTATGAGGCCTTGTATGGGAGACCTTGCAGATCACCCTCCTGTTGGAGTGATGTTGGTGAGAAGCACATTTTGGGACCGGAACTAATCCAGATCAGCAAGCAAGGTGTTGAGCTAATCAAGAAGAGATTGTTGGCAGCTCAAAGTAGGCAGAAATCTTATGCAGATCGTCATCGAAGGGAGTTGAGTTTTGCAGTTGGAGATCACGTGTTTTTAAAGATTTCCCTAACCAAGGGTGTATTACGATTCGGCAAGAAGGGGAAACTTACTCCTCGATACATAGGACCTTTTGAGATTCTACAACGAATTGGAGAGGTGGCGTATCGTATTGCATTACCACCACAATATTCAAAGCTACATGATGTTTTCCATGTGTCTATGCTAAGGAAGTACACTCCTGATCCTTCGCACGTTATCGAATATGAGGTTCTGGATATTCAGCCTAATCTCACCTTTGAGGTGAAACCTGTTCGCATAGTCGATCGTAGAGATCATCATCTTCGTCGACGTATAGTTCGATGGTCAAGGTCCTCTGGCATCATCACCAGAAGGAGGAAGCCACCTGGGAGCTGGAGAGCGAAATGCGGAAGAAGCATCCGCAGCTTTTCGGTATGTCCCTTTTTCTAAGAAATTTCGAGGACGAAATTTTTTTAAGGAGGGTAGATTGAAACGGCTGATTTTTTTCCCCAGCCCATATTTCCTTTTTTTCCATTTGTTTTCCAGCCATAGTTGCCTTGTATTTCTCCAATTAAGAGATGTGATTTATTTCTAAAAATTAATGGCATTAGTATCCCATCAATTGGCCTTGTTGGAGGCATAAAATCCCAAGGGATTCCCCCTAGCCGTCACTTGTTTTTCAAAGAGAGAGAAGGAGAGAGTAAGGGCTAGAGAGAGAGAGAGATCTCACCGAGAAGTGTTCTCATCGCAGAGAACGTCGGCGTCGTCTTGGTGGAGAAGAACGTGGGTTCGGGAGCAAGAAGAAGGCATAACAATCCGGTAGATACAAATCCGTCAACTTGAGGTATGTGTCGATCCCTTAGGATTACGATGTGATGAATCGGTACATACTATCCGTCAATAATTGTGATAAAGATTTATTTAGTTTGCACAATATACAATCTCAAAATGTAAGTATCGGTTTAGGATTACGATTTTTGAATGTATGTGTCAAACATATAGGAATATTATATCGTAAGTAAGACAAATATTGTTATACACATTATTTTGTTGTATTTCTTGATTGGTGTTGCTAACGTACTTAAAGTAATAATGGATTTTGGTTTTCAAAAACATTAACCTGTTGATTCATGAAATATAATGTTATTATATTGCAGATAACAAACATCGAAAATGTGTACCTTCAAGTTCTTATATTTCGTTTCATGCCTTTCTAAATATATCGATTTTTTTTGTTATTTCCGAACCTACACCTAATTATTCTGTATATAGGTCGATTCATACATGCCTGACCACATATTGTATTTTTCATTGGGATTTGATCTATTTAAGAATATCACGGATACGTATAATCACTAGTATTAATTAGTTAGCAAAAAAACTAAGTTGGCATATTGAATTTCTTGGTCTATTGAAGCATTTCTCTGTAAACCAGCAAGTCAGCTTATCTGCAATAATAGGCTATCTTTTTGTAGTACGTTTAGAATATGTGAGGTATAAAATCATGTGTTTTTTTACAAACCTCTTTAGAGGAGAATAAACGGATGTTGTTATCAATAAAACATGTCAATAAATTAATAAAGTTGTGTTGGACTTAGACCATATCCGTTGCACACTAAAAGGAATATCTCACATGCATATCATTTAAGGTCACCAATTAGTCTCTGTCTATAACGTAATATTTAATGGATATGTCCATACTAACTTGTTACTGCAGATATACGAATGATATCCTTGTAACCTCAAATACATTGCATTATTTCTTGTATCAGACAATGTTATACACTTTGTCACGTCTTAGAATTTAATTAATTATTTTCTGATAAAATTTTTGAGTACTGTTGGATGGTTTAAGTGTTGTTCAAGGGTCATTGGAGGTATTAAGTCATTAAAAATAACAATTCAGTATTAGCACCAACGTAAATTAGAAAGAGTTATTCTCAACATCATGGAAAAGGAAAACGATTGGAAATTTCTGTAATATGAATGATGGCACGATAACGATAAGAAGAGCTAAGTGCTACACCTAATGGTGGGAGCCACCTCTAGAGTCCAATTATCGTAGGCCAAAGGGGCCAACGCCTCAAGGAGGCATATGATTTAAAGAACTGATTGAGGCGAAAGATAACTCCTCTACAGTTGTAGCTACACTGTCACGTATGTCATGAACCGCTTGAGCCAGCGGAAAAGCCACCAAAGCCAGCAAAGCCACCAAAGCCATTAAGAAGTAACAATCAAGACAACTTTAACCACTAAACAAACCAATGGTATGTGTACAGTTTCTGAAATTGCTAAGGCACATGTGTGCAACTATGGCCAAGTAACGGCATTATGCAAATGTTATGATTGTTCTGGGGCATATATGCAACTACAGAAAAATTCCGAGGGTATAAGTGGAAATTATGAAAATGTTAAGGCGTATATGCAAATATGGCAAACTTTATGGGTATATATGTAATTATGGCTTTAACGAAAGTCTTCACAAGGAATACCTTCTGTATGCATGTTTATGTGAAATTATGAGTCGCATGATGATGGAACATGAGAACAAGTTAGTTTCATATGCAATCAGACACTTATGCAAATCGTATAGTGGTGTTGATAATTGATTGGATAGAAGAGATTATGTTATAATAGTTTAAAGTAGCATAGGGAGACTTGTTTGCTACGCTAGTCGGCTTGACCCCAACTCGGCACATACTGAGTGTTAGCTCACGACATGTGTTGTTGTTTTTTTTCAGGAGAGCACGAGCTGTGATCTAACGTCTAGTTCAAGGCAACTACCCATCTTTGTGAAGTTGAACCGGTACGGATTATGATGGATTATTTAGGAAGGATATCTTTATGCCTACTGGAACATTGTTATGTTATTTTATTCGTAGTTCATTTTGCATTTTCCTTGTTGGAATGTAATAATGGAACTCTATAGAGTAATGGATTTGTTTAGAATGATTATTTTATCTGCTCATTGAATACCATGCAAGTGTTCTGTAACGGTTCGGTCGTGCGATTTATAATTGCATGCTTCCGCCGATCGTACCGACCCGTTCCATTACAATGGCACGAATAATGTAGAAACGTTTTTAGTTAAAAGACAAAAGAAAAAAAACTGTAAACTTTTGCAACATGATAATAAAAAAATTCCTCACACTGAAGAGAGCCATAAGAACCCCAATGGATCTTTCATCCTTCATCATCTAATCATACTATTTTCACCCAAGGATAAGGTGTCGTTTTCCTAGAGATAGTGGCCACAGTTTTCGATTCATTGTCCGAGCACGGATCCTTTGCAGTACCGCAGAGGTCGCGTGTAATATGTGGGTACCGTGAGCCGCTCGATCAGGATCAATCAGTGCTCTCATTGTCCAAGATCCCTCGGGTAATGCAGAAGAAATTGCCATGGAACCTGGGAATAAAATATAGAGTAATAAATTATAAGCTCAATAACCAGACTCACATGAAGAATATATGTTAATATCTTACAAAGTTAGATTAACATTGCCATGTGCCTTCCAAATTGACTAGAAAACAATTGCTCTTAATACGATATGATTCCAATCTGACATATCATCATGGAACATATACGGATTCCTAATATGAGCAAAGAATAGTTTAAAATCTGGTAACTCCACACTCATTAAATAGATGTTCATTTTTTTTCCGAATTATTTTGGCATAAACAACATCGTAAGTTCAAAATACCCCATCCATCATTTGAGTTTGGGCAAGACATCTCATCCCATGCAACCTTTGGTTGAGTTCTTGATTGCATGTCACCGCGTCATAAGAATTTTCTTCGAATTTTGTTGATCTTATTCAAAATCCCAACCAGAATAGTAAGACAAGACATCAAGTAGGACACTAGTGGAGTTAAAGAGGAATTTAGCAAAGCCACTCTTGTTGATAAAGGAAGGACCTTGGCTTTCCAACCTTGCAGTTTCCTAGTAAATTTAGCTGTCAGAGGTTCCAAATCTGATGATTTAAGTCTCTTTGGTGAAAGGGTGGATCCGAAGCAGTTTATTGGGAACATCCCCATTAAACATCCTAGGATCGACTTGACCCTCGACAATTCAGATCGGTGAAGTTTGAGATCGAAAAATTCCGATTTCACAGGAATGATTTCTAGACCCGACACTTTACTGAAATTTTGTATCATAGAGAGAACCACTTTTAGGCAGGATTCTCCAAATTCTAAAGACATGAACATATCGTCAGTGAATTGAACATTGGTAATCATCGAATTCATTCTCGATCTAAAAAAACCCTTAAAGTTTCCATTAGCAGCTAATTTGGCTAACATCGCATCCAACACTAAGATTGAGTGAATGAAAAGAAGAGGGGAGATGGGATCTCCCTCTCTATCCCCTCTCTTTGGTTTGGGTCAACCCAAAGTAGAGCCATTCAATTTAAAAAGATACCCTAGTTGTTTCGAGAAGATCCTTAAACCAAGATATGAAACATCCTGGGGAGTTTGTCATCTTTAGTACTTTAGTAATGAATGACCATCTAAGGGTATTGAATGCTTTACGAAAATCAATTTTGAGGATAACAGCTTCGGTTTTGGAGCGAGATCAATCATTGAGAATTGAAGAAATTACAATAAAAGGATCAACAACATATCGATTTCATAAGAAAGCACATTGGGATGGAGGAATGTCTATGCCAAAATTGGAGCCCATTGATTTGTGATCAGTTTGGAGAGGATTCTTATTAGGAGATTGATTACATTGATTGGACGTTAGTTTTGAACATCAAAGGGTTCCCCTTTCTTGAAGATAAGTGCACTAGAGCATTATTCATGTGTCTGAAATCATGCTCACTGAATCAGGAGCTCTGGAGATGAGTGATTAGTTCCATGAAGTTCGATTTTAAAATAGACCAAAATTTCATAATAAATCCCATTATAATCCCGTCAGGACCGGAAGCCTTGTTTTTTTTGGAACTCATCCTTTGTTAGAGATTCAAGCTTTAAGTGTAGGTCAGTTAATTAGTTTGGTCAAGCCATGTGATCACTGGAGTTAATCTCCATATATATCAAGTCTTTTAATCTCAAGCTGGAGGTTATGCACTCAGATGATTTGAATCTATCTCAAGTTCAGGACTAATCACGTTATGCAACTAACAATTAGTATATGTAAATATGGTTAAGTATGACAGATTCAGAAGATTTACGGTTTTGTAAATTAGAAGACTCAACAGAGAGGCTTCTTACAGCAGACTCTAGTCTCATGCACGTAAACTGCACAATATCTCAGTGTAAAACAGAAAGAAGGCATTAGAAAGTGAAATCTTTTGAACCAGTTTCTCGTGCATAAAGAAATGAACATAATAATCTATTATAATTTTCAATGTCCAGATTGTTTCCCCATGGTCTGTATCAACTGGAAAAACATGCACACAACAACTCAGGGAACTCATCGTAAAGGTTATGTGAACAGTTGCTCTATTCCTACCTTCAAACAGCTACAGTAATCATATAATCTGGAAATTTCCAGTGCAGAGGAATAACACCTCTGATATTCTGCAAGAGAGTGACATCAAGATCTGCATGCAAAATAAAAAAAAGAGACACATGATATGTATCAATCAGGGAATATGCTTATTGCTGACATAGATAGCCATCCAGCAAGGCGTAGCTAGTGGCTTGTCCAAATCCAGATGGGATGAAAGCCACTTGCTCCAGGTACACCGTACCATCTTGATTGATTAAATTAAGATGTCGTTTACTCCTATCTTCTTGGACAAGCGGGATGTATCGAGTTCCAACAAGATGTGTCCATTTCCAAAGAGGAGAAGAAGATCACGTCTTAAATTCCAAAGGTCAGAAGAATAAGGATGAGAACGACGGGTGTTCCTCGACGTCTGTACAACTTGGAACAGAAGGGTGACGGGGCCACGAAGTCAATAGGTGCTATAGCAAATGCTGCCAAGAATCGCCAAGTTGATCGTCGGCCAATCTACACCTTCTGACTTTTTATCGACGTGGTGGCCTGAGTCGTATCGTGGCACTAAATTGTAATGGAGTTGCAGTTACGATACGACTGGGAGGAATTAAGTGCATGGGTTTAGAAGGAGAGACGGTCCCGTCAGCCTTCCCTCACTTGCATTCGTTTTGACGTTGAAGGAGGAACTGCTTGAGCAAGGAATCCATTGGAGACCATGTAATTAGGTAGTCTTTCGACTCTTTCCTCAGCTTTTAAAAGGTACTATCAATTTGGTAAAATTTATGTAATATTTTTGTGAAATTTAAATTGCACGTTGTCAAAAAAAATGATGATCAGATTGTTTTGTAAAATATAGTACTTATTCGTCTAATATAATAATATTTTCGTAATTCTATCTTGATATACATGCTATGTTAATATTTATTATTAAATCTATGATTTAATGAAATGTAAATTGCACGTTGTCAAAAAATGATGATCAGATTATTTTGTAAAATATAGTACTCAACATATTCGTCTAATATAATAATATTTTCGTAATTCTATCTTGATATACATGCTATGTTAATATTTATTATTAAATCTATGATTTAAAGAAAATATCTAAATTGATGTTGGCTTTTCTAAACTCATGAAAGACCTACCTTACTTGAACATTCCCATGTATATATGTATATATGTGCGCGCACACACACAAACAAACACACACACACACACATACATATGTGTGTGTACATATATGTATGCGTGTGTGTACGTACGGTGTGCGTGGAGCTACTCCCATCCCATTTTCTCCGTTTTTTTTTTGTTTTTGGGCAAAGTACCCCCATGTGTTTTCATCCAGTATCTCTTTAGAATGTCATTTGATGAATCCATGATTCTCACTCTTTATTCTTGTATTTTAGCTCTTCTTTTTGGCAAAACACCATGTAAATACCTGTAAATATAATAACTTAGCTTTCTGCATGGCATTGTTACTATTGCATATTTAGCATGCATTTTTGCAAAATAAAAGAATAAAGGAGAAAGAAAATGAATGATATATTTAGAATAAATATAAAGTGGCCCAAACCCCAAGAGAAGGTCAAGCCTTGACCTGATCGCAAAGTAAAATAAGTAGAGAGAGATAGGGCTCACTATGTATTGTACATATCCTCTATACTCGAACATATTATTTATTTATTTATTTATAAAACCAAATTATTTTATTCTTTTACACCCTTGTATATAGCTTTAATAATATTACAAAAATAAAATAAAAATCAGAAAAATAAAAGAAAAATAAAAACAAAATCATCAAACCTTTGTACAAAAAACACATGTACATATCACATCCACTATTTATCTTCTACCCTTAAATAATTTATACAAGTAAAATAAAAAATTATTTTATACTCTTAAAATTATGATGTAAATAAATAAAATATAAAATATAAGTATTTATGTAAAAATAATAAAAAAATACTTGTACATAATACATAGGTATAATATACTTGTATATAATGTTATATATTGTATACATGTTATTTTATTTTTCATAAAAATAACTAAAAATCGTAAAAAAATAGTTTGTAAAATAATAAACATTTTTTATTTTATATACTTTTTAATTTAAACTCATTTAATGTTTTTTATTGAATTATCTTGTATTTTTAGAAATGATGAATTTTCATTGGGCCATGTCAGAATGTTGACCTCGGTCAATGTCTCCTCCCAGCTGACTCGGCCCGATTCCCTTCATGTCGCAGCTTCTTCTCCTATTTTTCCTGATTGGATCAGGACCCCATTCTCCTAGATTCCACCGCTCGATTCATCTCTTAGGATCTGTGATTCTCGCGGATCCCTAAGGAGGATCGGATCGCCTTAGGGTTGCGCTCCTTGTCCTGATTCTTCTAGACCCCTGGGCATCATATATAAGATCTTCTTCTGCCTCCATAGATCGGTAGCTCGTCTCTCTTGCCCCCATTCTTCCCTAGCCACCTTCAGTGGAGTGACAACCACTTGAGGAGCTGCTTAGGATCCTTAGGAGACACTTGGAGGCCTGAAGCTCGTAACATGGCCAGAGCTCCGTCGTGTGAAGCCTCCCAGACCACCACAGCTCGGTCGAGTCCTAGACCCGTCCCCCCACCTTCGCCTGAAGCTCAGGAACTCCTCCGACCCTTCAGGTATCTATCCTCAATAACTTATTTCCATTTTCAATCCACCTTTGCCCTTCTGCACCGTCGTAGTCATCTCTACTCCGACCAGCTGGTCGGAGCCCCGATACCCATTCTCTGCCATTCCGATCGACGCTACACCTCGCCATTCACCTTCTCACGCAGTCTTCCCCCTTGAGGCTCGACCATCGGTTCGAGATTAGGTCAGATCTCCTTCCCCCATGTCCGCTGGAGACCCAATCACCATCCCATGTCGCTTCTTTCCTCTTTAGCTGCAATAACCAGAACCAGAGCATAGCCCCGAGTCCCCTTTATCCTTTTTCAGGCTCATACGCACGCAAGAGAACCATCCTAGACCCTCAGCTGCTCAGGCAGAGCAGCTCCAGGAAAGCAGCCACTGCCACGCTCATCCGGCTGTTGTCCCTCCATTTGAGCACCCCACCTGACGCGGAACACCTCCACGACATAGCCGGATCTCTTCGATCTCTTCGTTGGAGCGTCGGAGCCTATCTGATGCTCGGTTGAAGCTCATCGTGGTCTTGTTCTTGCTGACCCTTCGCCCACTGTCGGATGGGCCCCCTCTTGCCTGATCTAATCTGAGCTGCCAGACAGGGCCAACTTTTTGGATGTTGGATCAAAGCCCTCTGAGGCACCTGCCCTGCATGTCCGCGACATCCTCTATAGTCGTTAGATCTATCATCATCAGTGATCAGAGATGTACGATGATGCTGGCCTCTACACGTGCCATGTGTCCTCACCAAGGGTATATTTCCCTTTTGTCCTCGCATATTTCGATATTTCACTTCAGTCCATTAAATAAATAAAAGTTGTAGTTAAAGAGCATTTACCGTTTGGACCTCGAGTTTTTAGATGTTTGCACTTTAGTCCCTCTCAGTCTGTAGCGCGTGCAGGTTCACGTGAGTTTTGGGATATTTGCACTTTCTACCCTGCACTTTTCTATTATTACTGAATGAATGACAAGCTTTTAGGATTTGCATTTATGCCCCTACGAGCCTAAACCACGTGTTGTGCGTGTGATTGAGTGGGATTTTTAAGGAATCGACCCTAAGCTTTTAAAGGGTGTTATCGATTTAGTCTGTGAACTTAAAGTATTTACAAAGAGGTCCCTGTGATATGTGATTAATTGCATGCTTTTGATTGGAATTAATAAATATTAAATTAATTCAAAAAATTACATAAAAATTATCAGTGGTTCATGTTAGTATGTAATATTTATTGTAATTTTTTGAGATTAATTTAGTTGCATTTTCTATTTTTAACAATTCAAAAACCCTTTAAAGATATCCCTATTTGCCTTCTAATAATTCGAAAAAGCTTTAAAAATTGCATAAGATTTATGCATGTGCCTTTTTGCTTTCTTTACCTCCAATTTTAATTTTGTTTGAAAATTCACTCTAAAACCCTAAAAATTATAAAATAACCAAAAACTTATAAAAATCATATAAAATCAAATAAAAATACAAAAACTTCATTTCAGTTTCCATTTGTAGATTTTCATTTATATTTTATCATAAAATTACCATCTATGACTTTAGGGCATTTTAAATTTGCAATTTAGTCTTGATTGTGCACTGTTTTGAGTTTTAGGCCTTGTTTGATTTTTATAAAATTATAAAAACATTTCAAAAACTCAAGAAAATTACCAAAAACACTTTAAAAATCAGAAAATCAAAAATATTTTTACTTTAATTTTCTGACTATTTTTGGCTATTTAGAAAAATCTAAAAAAGATGTTGTGTTTCCCTTCTTTTATTTTTTTGTTTGTATGCTTTATTAAAAAAATTAAAAATCTAAAAATTAAAAACCACTAAAAACTATTTTATTTTGGGAAATTTGACTACTTCGTATTTCTTTCGTGCTCCTTATGTCCGACCCTGGTGGCTATACCAGGTAAATAAAATAGCGAACCGCTTACATTATGTTTCATTATTTGATTTCTTTTGAGTGGTTTTATTTTTCTTGTTGAGTTCTCCTATCGGTTGGGATCGCAATGACCATTGAGCTATCTTGATACTTAACCCTAGTTGGTAGATCACCTCGTCAGACCAATTTCATATGGAAAAAGAGACTCCTATGCACTCCATCTAGACAGTGGTCTCAAAGTTGTTGGAATCAACCCTGTCTGGATGGAGGGTATAAGAGTCTCTATTTCAAATGAAATTGGAATGGAATACTATAGGGATATAGGGGTGACAATACATGGGGGTATTTTTCTCAAAAACTAAAAAATGGAGAAAATGGGATTGGAGAATCCGGTTGGCTGTCCTCGAGGAGCAGCCCCATTTTTCTCACACACATAGACAAGGGAGTGTTTAATGGGGCTATCCACAAGGAGAACCAACTTAGCTATCTATTTTTTATTTTTCAGGTATTTTTTGAAAATACATGAGAGGATTTAGATCGTTATATTACAGCATATCCTCATTTAAATTCAACTCGATTCGAGACTTCTATCCTATTCATCATGCATGCCAAATTAAAATTTTTGAAATTGACCACTTATAGATAGACATGTTAGGAATGTATGTTTTGCACGAAGTTTGAATGACAGCACGTTGTCATCTAGTGGACCAAATCCCATCATGTGTTGATGAAGTGCCATTCATCTACCTTTATTCTTCCATGTTTTGTATTTAAATCCCAATCAAAATACCTATAAATATCATTATTTATACAAATTAACATTCATTATTTATATGTAAATAATCCATAATTATCTGTATTTAAATTCAAAATAAAATAATAAAGAAAAAAAGGAAAATAAATGAAGTATCAAAGATACTAAATGACCCTAAACCCCGAGACCAAGTCAATATTGACTTGGTCGACAAGAAAAGGGGGAGATAAGGGCCATTATACTGTATAGAAACCCTAATTTTTATCCTAAAAATATCCATTTTTGGATCTATTTTATTTACACATTTATACACCTCAAAGTTTTCAACGTGAAACTTGTACATATGAATATATAGAAAATTTCAAAAATAATAGACCTTACTAATAATGCATAGTCCAACGAAGACACACATATGAAAAGGTTGTAAATCAAACTTCACATATAAATATCTTCTCCATTTGAATTCAAATTGAACCAAACTCGCCTCAATTGTTTTTCAAATGAAATTATCTATTTAATGAAATTAATTTCATTAAAATAAATTAAGATATAAAAGATGGCTTTTGGGGTTATGATGAATACCCATTCATCACTCTTTATTCTTATATTTTAGCTACAAAAACCTATGCAAATGCATGTAGATATGTGTAAATAGGGTTAGTTAGCAAAAGCATGCATGTTTGTAAAATTAGACAATTAGCATGTTTTTGTGCAAAAATAAAAGAATAAAGATGAAAAAGAAAAAGAGGGAAATATTTAGAATAAATATTGAGCAACCTAACCCAAGGGAGGGCTCAGCATGGGCCTGACCGCATAAAAGCCAAGTAGAGGGAGATAGGGGCTCACTTATGTATATATTTGTAAATAAATAAATTAAATATTTTCCTCAACCAAAAATATGTTGTAAATATTTTGTGAATATTTGTACATATTTATAGCCTATTAAAAACAAAATAAAAAGTTAAAAATCAAAATCCTAAAAACAACCTTTCACCATGTACATAAACCCCTATTTCATATTTATTTCACCTTGTAAATAAATTTCTTTATTTCCAACACTTTTTGTAAATATTCCTTTTTATGTTTTGTAAATAAAATAAATAAAAAGAATTAAAACAAAAATCAAATAAAAATTACAAAATTAAAAATACAAAAACATCTTGTATATATACCATGTATATATCATGTATATAACTAACTAATTAACCCATGTATATAAATAATAAAAATAAAATAAAAATAGCCTTTTATTCCTCATTTTATCCTATAAATAAATAAAATATAAAATAGGAATAAAAATGTATAAAAAAAATAATTAAAAATCAAAAATCAAAAATCAATATAGTGTATATATACCTATGTATAGCTACTATGTATATACTTTATTTTAATTTCCAAAAAATTAATTAAAAATCACAAAAAAAAATAGAAAAAATTAAAACAAAAATATTTTGTGTTTTAAGTTTTTGAAAATTCGGCCATTTAAAGGCCCAAAAAAAATAAAATAAAAATTCCAGCCTTGGCGGGCTCTGATTGGTCCACGGGGGACTGTTGACCCCCGGTCAACACCTCCCCCAGGACCACCAGAGCCGCGGATCTGCTTTTCGACCCGACTTCTCCCAATTACCCCCACCAGATCCGATCGCCAACCCATCAAATCTCGGGTCCGGATCATTCCTTGTGCATCCGGCATGCTCGCCGGAGCCGCCCCCTCGGGATCCGCGCGCTCCCGAGCTCGCCCGATCCTCTTCTTCCCGGACCCCTAGCACTATAAAGCCCGAGCTCAGCCGCCTCCTCATTCCATCTTTGGCTCCCCATTCTCTCTCCAGTGAGCTCCATCGCAACCAGCAAGGTGACAGCTTGCATCCACCGGTGTCGCAGCGAGGAGGAGGTGCTTGGACCATCGATCCGGCTGCCTTGCGCCGCCGTGCTCCGACGTCTGACCGGAGCTCGAGCCTCGGGCGTTGACGACCCTTGAGGCAAGGACCAGGAGCTAGCTAAGCTCCAGCCCAGTCTCCCGCATCATCCAGGTATCCATTTCGCTCCGCCATTTAATGTAATTTCAGATTTCGCCCAAATCCACTCTCCGACGTGCTTCCCTGATTCCGGCCATCTCGCTTAATATCTCGATCATCGGAGCACCCCATCACCTTCGCCACTTCCTCATGCACGTTCTTCGCACTCCCACTCAACCCAGCTCGCCCCGGAGCTGGGAGTCGAGCTCCACCACCTGTCGCTCGCCGGAGCTCCTTCGCCCCGCCGCACCGATCACCCCCACTTCGCTTCTTTGGGTCGAGGCATTTTGCCCTCGACCCGCGAAGCTGTTGGTTTGCTTTGCAGGTCCAAAGGGAGTCGTCTGAGACCCCCTTACATTCCAGCCAGCTCCTTCGCGCCGCCAGCCTCGCCGGAGCCCCTCCAGGGCTCGGCTGGGCCATCGGATAGCACCCACAGCTGCGGCATACCAAGGCGGACCTGCTCCGATCTTCAGAGGCAGCTGAGGAGGTCCCAAGCTCGTGCACGAGGCCGGCGAACCTCGCCGGCCACCTGTTCTTCGAGGAGCCTCCAGCACCGTCCGATAGCTCCTCCGCTCCAGTTTTAATCCCAGCCGTCCGTTCATCGTGGAGCAGCTACCGTCGATCACCTGAAGGGGCTGATCAGGACCGTAGAGCAGAGAGAGGGAGCCACCTGAGACCTGACCCGTCCGATCCTCCACGTGGCTCCTTCTGGAGCGTCGATTCGGCCCGAGAGAAGAAGAGGAAGAGCGCCAACGCACCAGAGCCGACCGATCTTCCACGTGGCGCGCATCTGGCCGTCGACGAATAAAGGGGTAAATTACTTAGGGCCCCCTCTTAGTTTGTCGTTTTATTTCTAGTCCTGTAAATATTTTTAGAACTTTATTTACGTAGGGTAAATTGCATTGTGGACCCTGTGCTTAGTTTTAATTGCATGTATGCCCCTGTGTGTATGTGACCACGTGCTTCGTCACGTGTTTAGCTGGGCTTTTTACATCTTTTATCCTATAGATCTGGGTTGTTCTGAAATGAATGATAACTTTTTGGTAATTGCATTTATGCCCCTGTGAGTGTTGTTTATGCGCATGTGCGGATTTTAGTGGGATTCTTGCATCCAAGCCCCTGGACTTTTGGTACGAGTTACCAAAAAGTCCAGAAACTTGGTTTTTATTACCAAAAGGCCCCTGAGTGCCCCAGCCACGCGCCACGCGCGTGACTTGCTGGGAATTTTGCACCAAGGCCCCCAGACTTCCGGGTGTTTGCACATTCGTCCCTGTGCACAGTGCCTACTTGTTATTTTTGAATAAAATATCAAATCACCTCCAAATCCAATGAGATTTTGACACATGGCTCCTGCCATGGTGTAGGAATTTCAGTGATTTTTGAGGACATTTCTGATTTCGTTTAGTATTTTTAAAAAATTCAAAAACCTACTTTTTAGCTACTGTCTAGGTTTGAAAATACCAAAAAAAATATAAAATCACCTCCAAAAATTCTAAAAAAATTAGATACTGTTGTTTGCTTGCTGTTTGATTTTCTAGCCAAGTTTGGCTATTTTTCATCACTTAAAAACCTTAAAAATTGAAAAACCCCTAAAAACCCATAAAAATTATAATAATTAATTTAAAAATCCAAAAACAATAATTAGGGTGCCTAAATTTTCCTTATTCTCTCTAGATTATAGGAAAATTACCTCCAGGGCTTTTTGAGTTCCTTAAATATTTTATTTTTGGGTCTTAAGCCTTGCTGGACAGTACCTTTCATTTTTCGCACTGTTTGATTTTTAGAAAATAATTTACCCATTAGAAAAATACCAAAAATTAACCAAAAACACTTAAAAACTTAAAAAACACAAAAACAATTTTTCCTTAATTTTTGCATTATTTTTGGTGTGTTTAATAAATTGTTGAAGTTGCCTAGATTTTACTTTCTTTTATTTTCTTTATAATTTGAAAATCAAAAAAAAAATATAAAAATTCATAAAAACCTCTAAAAAAACATTTTATTTTATTTTTTCATTTTCACTACTTCGTAGGCCCTAGGCCAATCCGTGCTCCTTGTGTTCGACCCTGGGAGCTATACCAGGTTAATCACATAGCTAGGACCGCTTGATTTGTTGTTTGATTTTCGATTCGTTTCGCGGTTCGATTCTTTTTCTTGATTGACACATCTTCTGAGATCCGGGTCGCAACGACCCTTGTTTCATTACCTTGACCCGGGTCTTAGGGAAATTTTCGTGTCATCAGAATGGCGCCGTTGCCGGGGAGCACGGCTTAGTAGTGTTTTAGTTTTGATTTTCGTTTTTGTTTTCGCGGTTTTTTTCGCGGCTCTTCGGAGCTCGCGGCTTTTCGCGGTTTTTGTGTCGATTTTCTTTTTATTTTATTTTGTTTTATTTTGACTTTCTTTTCTTTTTATTTTTGTTTGATTTTGTGTGACTATTTTATTTCTCATTTTTGCACATATACCCTTGCTTTTATTTTCATTTATTATTTGATTATTTTATTGGTCTGACCACTCTTCCTGTTTTCTTGCGAGGGCCCGAGGACCGCGGAGGCGACTCTCGAGGAGCCGGTGCAGCCGCGGCATTCGGAGGCGGCTTTTCTTTCTCTACGAAGCCGCAGGAGAGAGCGAGAGGAGAGAGTTGAGTGGAGTGAGGCAGTAGGCTAGAATTTTATTCATTTATTATTAATTGTAATAATACAGGACTCTGAGACTGTTTGGACTCTTTTAGACACTTGAGACCGTAGCGGGTCTGTTTCGCCGAGCACCGGCGTGCTCGGGGGACCCATTAGGACCCCTCGGTTTTTCACGGCTTTTTACGCGGTTTTCTCTTTCTTTTCTTACTGTCATTTTCCGGATTTTTCGCGGTTTTGCTCGAGCCCCTAGACATAGGATTTTTTGTTGATTGTGACGTAAGATTTCTAAGGCCCAACACTTAATAGAATATCTGTTCCTATAGAACGCAATTTGACCTTACTAAAATTCACTAAAAAAGTTAGTTTAATTGGATTTGAGACCACGTGCCGTTAGGAGTCACATACAGCGCTGGCAGGACCCGTTGTGGCGGGCACCGAGTGACTCCCAAGATCGGACTCCGGACTCGATTCGGTTAACTAACTATTGTTCTTCACGATCAATAGAAGTTGCTTGTCTAAGGCCGATTTTTACCGTTGCATCATATAGCTTAGTTTATTTTCTGTCTTTATTTTATGCGCGGATCATTTTGCATGTAGAGTGCTGGCGGCAGGTACGCATTTCTTACTCAGCATGCATCATTGATTTCACGTGCATCGGCTTTTTCGTCTTCTCCCCCCGTTTTTGGACTTAATAACCAGGAGAACCGAAAAATTCGTTAGGCGATTTTGTTTGCTTGAAAAATACCTAAAAAGAAAAACCATAAAATTGGGACTGTTTAAAATTATTGATCTTAAAACTCGCTCACCCTAAAAATTGTGTCTTGGGGAGAGCAACCCCCTCATTGTTTGGTTTGCTTGTGCGAGAGAGTGACCCCGAACACTAGGTAGAGCCCCCCGTTGCGAAACCCGACTGATTACCGACTCATCCGTGCGGGCCAGTCTCTTGGGTTAGCAGCGGATATCCTAACAGGTCACGTAATCGCTCTGCTATTTTGATTGTTCACCAAAATAAAATAGACAAGATAATTTGACCGAACTTTCACGGTCTTCAACTCGCGTTGCGTTGGTGAACCGGGGGTTTGTTTTCTGATCGTAATTTTTCCAGATCTCATCCGCCCTACTCGCCAGATCAAGAAGATGGGTAGACGATCTCTTAGGCAGCCTCTGGCTGCACCGCTTTCGGGCGCGTCTACCACATCATCTAGGTTGGCTCGCGAGAGCTCAGACCCGCTCTCCGAGCCCGAGTATGACTCCACCCTGTTCCCCCTCGACCCCCTTTCTGACTTACCTGAGAGACCTGAGCCCGAGGAGAGACTTATTCATTTGACAGCACCTGAGTTGGGCTCCTTCGATTTTGCAGACGTCGCGATGGCCGGCAGTTCTGACGATCACTCCCGCAGACCAGAGCACTTTGTACTAGACCAGGGAGCGATCAACTCCACCCTGATCGCACAGTTAGAGACAGTCCAGCAGCAGCTCCGCGATCAGGGAGCTTTTATGATAGAGATGAGGCGCGAGATGGAGAGGCTCAGAGCAGAGAGAGATGCACAGAGCGAGCCCGAGGAGCCCGATGAGGCACAGGCACAGGCACGAGCCGCAGCAGCAGCAGCCGCGGCCGCCGTCGCAGCGGCAGCAGCCGCAGGAGGAGCAGGACCACCTAGACCGATGAGGGATTTACACAATCCCGGCTCTACACTGATGCACCACTGGGTGGTGGTTCCGGCTATCGTGAGGGACTTCAAGTTCCCTCCGAACACCTTGCAGATGCTTCCGCGGTTTCACGGACTGGCTACAGAGGAGCCCCACCTCCACCTACAGGAGTTCTTGATGATTTGCAGTACTGTCCACGACAGGCATGTGGACCAGGATACCATACGGATGATTGCTTTCCCATTCTCCCTAGCAGACAGAGCAGCCACCTGGCTGAAACACTTGAGGAGATTCGTCTACACCTGGGAGCAGCTCCGCACCGAGTACTTGAACAAGTACTATCCACTCGGGCGGACGAACGCAGCAAGGGCCCTGATCAGCAACTTCTCCATGTTCCCCAACGAGCAGTTCCACGAGGCTTGGGAGAGGTTTAGAGAGCTTTTGGACAGATGCCCACACCATGATATCACGAAGCCGAACTTAGTTCAGAGCTTTTTCAGTGGGTTGTCACCAGAGCTACAGGGCCTGGTGAACGCTTCTTGTGGTGGGTCCTACTTCGCCAAGGACCATGACCAGGTCTGGGCGATTTTTGAGGAGATGGCAGAGAACTACATGGTCATGTCCCAGACCCGGCTCTACACGCAGAAGACCCGGCCACTTCAGCCAGGACCCGTGCAGTACCAGAGGATAGCACGGGTAGATGCAGGTCCAGCCAGTTCGTCTGCAGCAGCGGCAGCACAGGCAGAGTCGTCAGCTGCAGACATGGGCATCATCAGCGAGAAGCTGGACCGCATGGAGCTGATAGAGAAGAAGCAGTGCCAGAGCATAGCACAGATGGATCAGATGGCACAGGTCTTGAGCGACCTGAAGACACAGCTCATGTGTCTCCAGGAGACACAGACGGCTTCTCAGCCCCGTCTTTAGTCGCGAGGCGACTCCGGCAGCAGCAGCAGCTCGTCCCAGCGCTCCAGCGTCCCAGCGCAGCCTAGACAGGTTCACCTTGTACAGGCGGAGCCGTACCAGCAGCCGCAGCACACCTACCAGTCCCCACCATCTCCAGAGATGCAGATGGTGGTCTACCAGCCGGACCAGCCGTTGGCAGTGCTACCCCCAGCCCCCTTGGATGCAGAGCCGTTGATGGATGTCAACGGGATCTGGTACGACCGTCCCCAGCCTGGGATCCGACGAGATCATCCCGGATTCAGGTGGGGGAGTGGTGGTGCCCAGCCCCAGCAGCAGCCGTCAGGTCAGGGAGGGCAGTACTCCCAGCCGAGAGACCATCACCAGCAGCCGCAGCAGCAGCCCCCAGCCTACCAGCAGCAGTCGTCCTACGGTCCTCGTCCCTATCAGCAGGGATAGTCTTGGAGGCGTGAGCAGCAGGCTCACCCGGGATACCAGCACCAGCAGCACCCTCCGTCCTACCCCTCTCACCCACAGCAGTACCAGCAGCCTCACCCACAGAGAGGTTACCCGTCGGGCTCCCACGAGAGCCCCGCCTTGGACGACATCGCCCGCCTCCTCACGGACCAGCAGGCGACCTTCAGACGGGAGATGGATGAGTTCCGCCAGGAGATGCGGGACTTGGTGAGAGGGAAGGCCGCCATACCTGCACAGATAGAGCCCAATCCGAACAACCTGAAGCGGAAGTCTGAGCAGGTAGTACATACTGAGTTAGCCACTCCTAGCGATCCATTTGATGATACTTCTTCAGATCTGTTTGATGTTGATTTTGCCACGCTTAGGAGCGGTAGGACCCCAGCCGGCGGCGGCGCCTCAGCTGAGCACCATCCAGAGGCGCCCCAGGAGGAGGAGGAGAGCGGTACTGAGGCCGCTCCAGATGATGACGGTGGTACTGAGGCCACCAGAGATGCTGATCCCACCGGCGGTACTGAGGCCGCCACTTCACCAGATCTAGGAGGTGGTACTGACGCCACCCCAGCAGCAGCCGAGCCAGTGAGCGGTACTGATGCCGCTCGATGTTTACCTTCAGCAGCAGCAGCAGAGCAGCCCATCCGTGGTGGTACTGAGGCCACCGGTGTTTGTAGAGAGAGATCTGATGTTGTTTTTCCTCATGGTCATGTTTCTCAGGATTCTGTGATGAATAAAGGAAAAGGTTTACATTCTTTTGGTCCCACTGTGGTGCATGATGTATGTGTGGATCCGGTCCTTGAACCGCGTAGATCTTTTCCTAGTCCTTCATCTGAGAAGGACCCAGTGATCCCCTTCCCTAGAGCCCTTCAGATGGGGAAGGGGAAGAAAAATGATTCAAAAAAGAGAGAGTTTGAGGAGTTCAGCCAGAGCATGATAGATCGCTTTCACATTCAGCTGACCCTCCAGGAGGCTTTGCAGCACATCCCCCTTCTCCAGAGATTTTTAAGAGAGAGGACTACAGTTAGGAGGAGGAGGAGGAACCACACTTCAGAAATCCATGTGCTGACCAAAGCCACGTGCTTTGCGATTCAGAACCGACTGCCAGCCAAGAGGCCAGATGCAGGGGCCCCGTATGTCAGATGCCAGATTAGTGAGCAGTGGTTCGACCGTACTCTTCTAGATAGCGGATCGTCGATCAACCTTCTTCCGGCAGCCCTTCTCGACCGCTTCGAGTTGGGCACTCTTCGACAGAGCAGGACAGTCCTTCAGTTCGCTGATCGATCTGTCAAGAGGCCGAAGGGGTTGCTACGCGACGTTATCGTCACGATTCAGGGTCTGCAATTCCCCGTGGACTTCGTAGTGTTGGACATGGAGATCCCTGAGTCAGTGACCGATACCCCCATCATCCTTGGTCGTCCGTTCTTGGCCACAGCCAAGGCGGTGACTGATCATGATAGCGGGAAGGTGTACTTTCGCGTCCAGGGCGAGAGTATACAAATAGAGACGGTCGAGGACTACAGAGCCAGATCTAGATCCCGCTCAGATGCCAGCACCGACTCAGAGCAGCTGATAGACGCAGAGCCAGACATCCACCAGGACTGTGATTTTGTGATCACAGATGACGAGGCAGCTTGGGCAGACCTTGAGTCACAGACTACCCTCTCACTTTCAGATACAGCTGATGCAGGGATGACAGCAGAGGAGAGTCTGGAGAGCACAGACCTGGGTTCGGATACAGTCGCGGCAGCAGAGCCGGTTCTCGATCGCAGCACGGTGATTAGTGATGGTGGTGCTGAGGCCACCTTGTTTTCCGGTGGTACTGATGCCACCGATTCTGATACAGATCCCTCGGATTCAGAGTCTGATTGGGCCGATTGTTATGATCAGATGCCAGACCTGAGTCCACCCGAGCCTACAGAGGAGGAGGTAGAGGCAGAGCAGAGCAGAGACAGTGCAGTTGAGCCGCCTTCTCCCGACCCAGTTTGCGAGAGTACACTTTCACTTTCCCAGGCAGATTTGGCAGACCTTGCAGCATTCACTCAGTTTCTTCCACAGCCAGATTTGCCGGCACCCAGCATTCCAGAGCTGAAGCCGCTCCCTACTTCGCTGAAGTATCGATTCCTTGCGGGCGATCCTGAGATGTACCCAGTCATCATCTCCGCTGAGTTGACTGGAGAGCAGGAATCCCGTTTGATGGGGGTTCTTGAAAAGAACCGCAAGGCGATCGGATGGAGCGTAGCAGATCTCCATGGGATTAGTCCATCAGTGTGCTCCCACCACATCTATCTCGAGGATGGGGCGAAGCCGTCGCGTGAGTTCCAGCGGCGTCTGAACCCCAACCTGAGAGAGGTTGTCATGAAGGAAATATCGAAGTGGTGGGGTGCAGGTTTTATTTATCCCATTTCCGACTCCAAGTGGGTCAGCCCCTTGCATGTGGTGCCCAAGAAGACGGGCATCACGACTGTGATCAGTGAGTCGGGGGAGGAGATTGCTACACGGGTACCCACCTCTTGGAGGGTTTGTGTTGACTACAGGAGACTCAACCAAGCCACCAAGAAAGACCATTTCCCCCTGCCTTTTATTGACCAGATCATTGAGAGACTGGCAGGGAAGAGCCATTATTGCTTCCTGGATGGGTACTCGGGCTACAACCAAGTGGCCATCGCTCCTGAGGATCAGGAGAAGACCACCTTTACCTGTCCCTTCGGCACATACGCTTTTCGACGCATGCCATTCGGGCTATGCAACGCCCCTGCGACTTTCCAGAGGTGCATGCTGTCGATCTTTTCGGACATGGTAGGGGAGTGCCTTGAGGTCTTCATGGATGATTTCTCGATCTACGGCGACGGATTTGATTCTTGTCTTGACTGCCTAGATCGAGTACTCCAGCGATGTATTGAGTATCACTTGGTGCTATCTTGGGAGAAGAGTCACTTCATGGTGACTCAAGGGACGGTGCTTGGCCACATCATCTCCAACAGGGGCATGGAGGTTGATCCGGCCAAGGTCGATGTCATTAGAAAACTCACACCGCCGTCCAATCTGAGGCAGTTACGGTCATTTCTGGGGCACGTTGGATTTTACAGGAGATTCATTCAGGATTTTAGCAGGATTGCCCGACCGTTGACTGACCTCTTGACGAAAGACACCGAGTTCCTTGTCGATGACAAGTGTCTTTCGTCGTTTGCTACTCTCCAGAGATGTGTGATTGAGGCTCCTGTCCTCCAACCACCTGATTGGTCTCTCCCATTTGAGATCATGACGGACGCCTCCGATTTTACCGTAGGGGCAGTGCTGGGACAGAGGAGGGATGGAGTGCCATTTGCGATACACTATGCTAGCCGCACATTGGATTCCGCCCAGCGGAATTATACGGTCACAGAGAAGGAGATGCTAGCAGTAGTGTTTGCCCTGGATAAGTTCAGATCGTATATCATTGGATCCCGAGTGACTTTGTACACAGATCACACCGCCATCAGGTACCTCATGGCAAAGAAGGATGCCAAGGCCAGACTGACTAGATGGATCCTTCTACTCCAGGAGTTCGACATTGAGATCAAGGATAAGCCTGGAGTCAAGAATGTGGTGGCGGATCACCTTTCCCGGTTAGAGCAGCCTGAGGAGTCAGAGCAGATTGATCCTATCCGAGATACCTTCCCAGATGAGGCGATCCTTGCTATCGCCTCACTCCCATGGTACGCCGATATTGTGAACTTTCTCGTTGCTGGGAAAGTCCCACAAGATTGGCCCAGGCAGAGGCTTGAGACCTTCCTCGCGAAGGCCAAGTCTTACCATTGGGAGGATCCCATCCTTTACCACGAAGGAGGGGATAGCGTCTGGCGTCGGTGTATTCCTCAGGAGGAACACCATAGCGTCCTCACTTACTGCCACAAGCTTGAGGCAGGAGGACATCATTCTGGGAGGAGAACGGCACAGAAAGTACTCCAATCCGGCTTGTGGTGGCCTACCCTCTTCAAGGACTCAGATGAGTTCGTGAAGAGGTGTACTGACTGTCAGAGGATGGGCACTTGTGGACAGCGTGATATGATGCCGATGCAGCCCATTCACTTCTGTGAGGTTTTTGACGCATGGGGCATCGATTTCATGGGTCCATTCCCTAAGAGTCAGGGATTTGAGTACATTCTGTTGGCCGTAGATTATGTGAGTCGTTGGGTGGAGGCTATCCCCGCCCGAGCCGCTGATGCGAGGACAGTTTGCAGATTCTTGAGGAAGCATATCATCACGCGGTTCGGGGTTCCACGAGTTCTTATTTCTGATGGGGGATCTCACTTCATCAACGACCAGGTGAAGGCACTTGCTAGCGAGTTCGGCATAGATCATCGTGTTGCTACACCATGCCATCCACAGACGAATGGTCTAGCCGAAGTGTCGAATAGGGAGATCAAGACTATTCTGCAGAAAGTCATCCGCCCTGACCGAAAGGATTGGTCACAGCTATTGGACTCGGTCTTGTGGGCATATAGGACGTCTTTCAAGACACCTTTGGGCACATCTCCCTTTCGCCTCGTATATGGCAAGCCCTGTCACCTACCAGTTGAGCTGAGGCACAAGTCACTTTGGGCAGTTACAGACATTTTGATGGATCCAGATGGTATAGGAGACCAGAGGAGGGCAGAGCTAGCTGCCCTGGAGGAGCTTAGAGATTCAGCCTTCTCAAGCAGCCTACATTATAAGGAGAGAGTCAAGGAGTGGCATGATTCTCATATCAGCCACAAGCATTTTGAGATTGGACAGAGAGTATGGTTGTTTGATGCGAGGCTTAGATTATTTCCAGGGAAGCTACAGAGCAAATGGAAAGGACCTTATCTGGTTCGGAAGGTACACGACAACGGTAGCATCGACATATCCGAGTTGTCTTCTGAGAGTACCTTCCGAGTGAACGGCCAGCGGCTCAAGCCATTTCTAGATCATGAGCCGCGGGTCGTTGATATTGCCCCTATTCATTTTGCGTGAGAGGTGGTCTTTGACTCACATCTAATGCATCTCACGCCTGAGCTTTACTGATCCTCCGCTGTACATAGATCCAAATGTCCATATCATCACATTCCTAAGTCCCACATCCCTTTCTTCATCTTATGATTACGCTATACTTAGGGTGTACTTTACCCTAAGTATAGGGGGGATGTGAGACATTTTGGGTATTTCTTTTGTTTCTGTTTACCCCTGTTTTGCTGCCTATACTTAGGGGCATTTCACCCTAAGTATAGGGGGGGTAGACCCGGTACATTCTCCACTCGGTTCTCCCTTAGTATACAGCCTGCTATACTTAGGATTACTTGATCCTAAGTATAGGGGGGAGACCCGAGAACCTTTTGACTTTTCATTCTCCTTTTGTATAGCCTTCCTTTTCACTTCCCTATACATAGCACGAGTTATGTCTTCTTCATCGCTCTTGACTCCGAGGACATCGTTCGAGCTAAGTATAGGGGGGTGTGTATATATTTCATATATACTTTAGCCATAACTCGTACTTTGTGTGAGTGTGTTAATAAATAAAAATGGCTAAAAACCACAAAAATTAAAAATTTTTCATGTACATAATCTTCTTTTATTTGCACATACATAGCTAGTGTACAAATTATTTTTGTAAAAATGATTTCAAAAAATCTTTTGTGTAAAGCTTGTGTAAATATTTTCTGTATCAAAATTATGTATATAGTACAAAATTTTTCCAAAATGTTTTGAAAATCAAAAGTTTGCAAAAATCTTGTGTAAATGTGTGTAAATACATTTTTGCAAAACTTGCACTTCATGCATCATCATTCATGATTTCAAAACATTTTTCAAAAATTTTGCATGATTGTAAAATTTGTGTAAATATGCATCTTTTTGTACATATGTATATAGTTTTTCTTGGATGATAGTTGACACTTAAACTAGCCTGGAATCAAATTGAGAAATGGAGCTTGATTAAGATCTTAATCCACCTAACTTCTAAGAGGAACCTTATAGGACTTAGGTTTAAGGCTTTTCAGGTCCATGGTGACTTAATTCTTTGAGTCCACTAGGCTATGATCACATGTCATCTCAATGAGCCTAAGTAGAGCACTTAACAACAACACATGACTCATGTAGATTATGGCTTTACTTGGACAACCGCACTATGCACCGAGCTCTCTACGGATGAGATGGTGAGGAGGCAGTCTTCCTTGACTTGGGGTAGCATATGAGGGTAGTACTTCTAGGCGGAACCTCTCTTCTTCATTTAGTGAAGGAAGTGCGTCTCAACTTGGTCTGGTTGCCATGAGGTCTAACGACGGGAGTTGTGGGTTGCGATAAAGCTTCAAAAGAGGGATGGTCTACTGGCTCAAGAGGAAAAACTCCTTGTATATATGCTGCACATGTTGTATAGATGCACTCGAAAAAAAAATGTGAAAAAGAAAAGAACTCCAAAAAAGTGGTGGGTCTGAGAGAAAATGATAATCCCACCGGAGTATGTATATAAGTGCAATAAGCAAAGCTTGGTTTCATGATCCACCTGTTGTAGCTTGCAGCAGGGAGACTTGGCTACACTGGTCAAGCTCCCAAGGGTACTTGGCTACACTGGCCTTGGCCCATTCTCTTCTTCCCCCTCTTCTTGAGCCGGTTGTACTTGAACTTAGAAGGGAATACCCCGCTCCTCGAGGAAAGAGTGGCCAGATTGAGGTCATAGAGTTACCTTGTTAGGGAGGGTTGTCAAGTTGCCATTTCTGAGGTGGAGAGCTTAGACCTCACTTTCACAGGACAAGAAAAGATTCATGGTCTTCAGGGTTTGTAGTTGATGACTTGTTCTGATCTGGAGCATTGAGGAGTCTTGGTTATAGAATAGTGGAACTTGGAGGCTGTTAGGTTTTAAGCTTAAGTCTAAATAAGGTTCCGACACATCAATAATCCAAAGATCTGATTAAGCTCCATACCTCAATTTAATGAAGGCAAGTTTAATAATCAACCTTGATCCATGTACATTCTCTTTTTCTTTTTCTTTTTCTTTCTTTTGCACTTCTTTTTCAAATAAGTGTTTGCTAAGGGACTAGCAAAGTATAGTATAGGGGGGTGATGAATACCCATTCATCACTCTTTATTCTTATATTTTAGCTACAAAAACCTATGCAAATGCATGTAGATATGTGTAAATAGGGTTAGTTAGCAAAAGCATGCATGTTTGTAAAATTAGACAATTAGCATGTTTTTGTGCAAAAATAAAAGAATAAAGATGAAAAAGAAAAAGAGGGAAATATTTAGAATAAATATTGAGCAACCTAACCCAAGGGAGGGCTCAGCATGGGCCTGACCGCATAAAAGCCAAGTAGAGGGAGATAGGGGCTCACTTATGTATATATTTGTAAATAAATAAATTAAATATTTTCCTCAACCAAAAATATGTTGTAAATATTTTGTGAATATTTGTACATATTTATAGCCTATTAAAAACAAAATAAAAAGTTAAAAATCAAAATCCTAAAAACAACCTTTCACCATGTACATAAACCCCTATTTCATATTTATTTCACCTTGTAAATAAATTTCTTTATTTCCAACACTTTTTGTAAATATTCATTTTTATGTTTTGTAAATAAAATAAATAAAAAGAATTAAAACAAAAATCAAATAAAAATTACAAAATTAAAAATACAAAAACATCTTGTATATATACCATGTATATATCATGTATATAACTAACTAATTAACCCATGTATATAAATAATAAAAATAAAATAAAAATAGCCTTTTATTCCTCATTTTATCCTATAAATAAATAAAATATAAAATAGGAATAAAAATGTATAAAAAAATAATTAAAAATCAAAAATCAAAAATCAATATAGTGTATATATACCTATGTATAGCTACTATGTATATACTTTATTTTAATTTCCAAAAAATTAATTAAAAATCACAAAAAAATAGAAAAAATTAAAACAAAAATATTTTGTGTTTTAAGTTTTTGAAAATTCGGCCATTTAAAGGCCCAAAAAAAATAAAATAAAAATTCCAGCCTTGGCGGGCTCTGATTGGTCCACGGGGGACTGTTGACCCCCGGTCAACACCTCCCCCAGGACCACCAGAGCCGCGGATCTGCTTTTCGACCCGACTTCTCCCAATTACCCCCACCAGATCCGATCGCCAACCCATCAAATCCCGGGTCCGGATCATTCCTTGTGCATCCGGCATGCTCGCCGGAGCCGCCCCCTCGGGATCCGCGCGCTCCCGAGCTCGCCCGATCCTCTTCTTCCCGGACCCCTAGCACTATAAAGCCCGAGCTCAGCCGCCTCCTCATTCCATCTTTGGCTCCCCATTCTCTCTCCAGTGAGCTCCATCGCAACCAGCAAGGTGACAGCTTGCATCCACCGGTGTCGCAGCGAGGAGGAGGTGCTTGGACCATCGATCCGGCTGCCTTGCGTCGCCGTGCTCCGACGTCTGACCGGAGCTCGAGCCTCGGGCGTTGACGACCCTTGAGGCAAGGACCAGGAGCTAGCTAAGCTCCAGCCCAGTCTCCCGTATCATCCAGGTATCCATTTCGCTCCGCCATTTAGTGTAATTTCAGATTTCGCCCAAATCCACTCTCCGACGTGCTTCCCTGATTCCGGCCATCTCTCTTAATATCTCGATCATCGGAGCACCCCATCACCTTCGCTACTTCCTCACGCACGTTCTTCGCACTCCCACTCAACCCAGCTCGCCCCGGAGCTGGGAGTCGAGCTCCACCACCTGTCGCTCGCCGGAGCTCCTTCGCCCCGCCGCACCGATCACCCCCACTTCGCTTCTTTGGGTCGAGGCATTTTTCCCTCGACCCGCGAAGCTGTTGGTTTGTTTTGCAGGTCCAAAGGGAGTCGTCTGAGACCCCCTTACATTCCAGCCAGCTCCTTCGCGCCGCCAGCCTCGCCGGAGCCCCTCCAGGGCTCGGCTGGGCCATCGGATAGCACCCACAGCTGCGGCATACCAAGGCGGACCTGCTCCGATCTTCAGAGGCAGCTGAGGAGGTCCCAAGCTCGTGCACGAGGCCGGCGAACCTCGCCGGCCACCTGTTCTTCGAGGAGCCTCCAGCACCGTCCGATAGCTCCTCCGCTCCAGTTTTAATCCCAGCCGTCCGTTCATCGTGGAGCAGCTACCGTCGATCACCTGGAGGGGCTGATCAGGACCGTAGAGCAGAGAGAGGGAGCCACCTGAGACCTGACCCGTCCGATCCTCCACGTGGCTCCTTCTGGAGCGTCGATTCGGCCCGAGAGAAGAAGAGGAAGAGCGCCAACGCACCAGAGCCGACCGATCTTCCACGTGGCGCGCATCTGGCCGTCGACGAATAAAGGGGTAAATTACTTAGGGCCCCCTCTTAGTTTGTCGTTTTATTTCTAGTCCTGTAAATATTTTTAGAACTTTATTTACGTAGGGTAAATTGCATTGTGGACCCTGTGCTTAGTTTTAATTGCATGTATGCCCCTGTGTGTATGTGACCACGTGCTTCGTCACGTGTTTAGCTGGGCTTTTTACATCTTTTATCCTGTAGATGTGGGTTGTTCTGAAATGAATGATAACTTTTTGGTAATTGCATTTATGCCCCTGTGAGTGTTGTTTATGCGCATGTGCGGATTTTAGTGGGATTCTTGCATCCAAGCCCCTGGACTTTTGGTACGAGTTACCAAAAAGTCTAGAAACTTGGTTTTTATTACCAAAAGGCCCCTGAGTGCCCCAGCCACGCGCCACGCGCGTGACTTGCTGGGAATTTTGCACCAAGGCCCCCAGACTTCCGGGTATTTGCACATTCGTCCCTGTGCACAGTGCCCACTTGTTATTTTTGAATAAAATATCAAATCACCTCCAAATCCAATGAGATTTTGACACATGGCTCCTGCCATGGTGTAGGAATTTCAGTGATTTTTTAGGACATTTCTGATTTCGTTTAGTATTTTTAAAAAATTCAAAAACCTACTTTTTAGCTACTGTCTAGGTTTGAAAATACCAAAAAAAATATAAAATCACCTCCAAAAACTCTAAAAAAATTAGATACTGTTGTTTGCTTGCTGTTTGATTTTCTAGCCAAGTTTGGCTATTTTTCATCACTTAAAAACCTTAAAAATTGAAAAACCCCTAAAAACCCATAAAAATTATAATAATTAATTTAGAAATCCAAAAACAATAATTAGGGTGCCTAAATTTTCCTTATTCTCTCTAGATTATAGGAAAATTACCTCCAGGGCTTTTTGAGTTCCTTAAATATTTTATTTTTGGGTCTTAAGCCTTGCTGGACAGTACCTTTCATTTTTCGCACTGTTTGATTTTTAGAAAATTATTTACCCATTAGAAAAATACCAAAAATTAACCAAAAACACTTAAAAACTTAAAAAACACAAAAACAATTTTTCCTTAATTTTTGCATTATTTTTGGTGTGTTTAATAAATTGTTGAAGTTGCCTAGATTTTACTTTCTTTTATTTTCTTTATAATTTGAAAATCAAAAAAAAATATATAAAAATTCATAAAAACCTCTAAAAAACATTTTCTTTTATTTTTTCATTTTCACTACTTCGTAGGCCCTAGGCCAATCCGTGCTCCTTGTGTTCGACCCTGGGAGCTATACCAGGTTAATCACATAGCTAGGACCGCTTGATTTGTTGTTTGATTTTCGATTCGTTTCGCGGTTCGATTCTTTTTCTTGATTGACACATCTTCTGAGATCCGGGTCGCAACGACCCTTGTTTCATTACCTTGACCCGGGTCTTAGGGAAATTTTCGTGTCATCAGGTTACTATCATACTGTGTATCAGTATATAATATCCATATAGTTTATTCTTTGAATTTTTACTCTCCTCATATTTTTAAATAATTGTATATATTACTTAAAATATATTAAAGTATGACAACAAATAAAAACATTTAAAAAGATACTAAAATAAATAATATACTATAATATATAGGTATATTATACCTATAATATATATACATGATTATTTATATATGTAAATAAAATCATTAAAATAAAATAAAAATATGTAAATATGATCTAGTAATATTATAAATATATTAAATATGTAAATACAACAATAAGTATTAAAAATACAAAAAAATAAAGGGTTTTTATCAGTTGTGCCCCTCCGAGATATTCCAATATCAATTATGCCCTCCCTTTTTGAGAAAATCAGTTGTGCCCCCAACTTCTTGTTGTTCTATCACTTGTGCCCCTCCGTTAGTTTAATCGTCAAGGAGTTGAACTTAACCATGATTTTTCAAATCATGGTCAAGTTAAGAGGGGCATAATTATCCAGACTTTTTTATCTTCTTCTTCATCCATGTGTTCTTCTTCCTTTCTCTTCATAATTTCTCTCTCTTAAGTACATCTTCTTGCATCCATTAAATCACTAAAAATTTTGTATTTTTACGGATATATCACTCATTGCGGATCAAATGGTAAATTTTATTGAATTTTTCAACAAATTTTTATGAATCGATTAATAAGAAATTTATGTTAACTAAATAAATGTTGAGGGTGGGTTAGCAGGCACAATCCATGAACCTAGCACAACCGAGGTCGATGGGCTTGGTGGAGAGGAGGTGCAGGGGCAGAACGGAGGTGCTGGAGGCAGAGGGGAGGAGCGGGTGCGAAGGAGAGGTGTTGGGGGTCAAAAGGGAGGTGCGAGTGGAGAGGGAGGTGACGGGGTAGAGATAGAGGTGCGAGGGCAGAACGGAGGTGCTGGGGGCAGAGGGGAGGAGCCGGAGCAGAGGAGAGGTGCTGGGGTTCGAGAGGGAGGTGCGGGGTGGAGATTGAGGGGCGGAGGGGAGGTGCGAGGGCTATGGGAGGAGCCGGGGCAGGGAGGAGCTCGGGGACGGAGCATCAGGGGATGGAGGGGAGGGGCAGAGGATGTTTGGGCGATGGAGGAAGGGGCTCGAAGGGGGAGGGGGTCGGGTTGGGGGAGGAGGTAGCAGAAGGAGGGGATGGAGGGATGGGGCTCGAGAGGAGGTGCGGGAGAGGGCTGGGGAGGAGGAGCTGCCCGAGGGGAGGCAGCACGGGGTGGCGGGAGTGAGGGCATGGAGCTCGGGGCGGAGCCGGAGGTGCGTGGACTGGGGGAGCTGGGGGCTGAAGAAGGAGCTGGGGTGAGGGGAGGTTGCGGCCTCTGATTCAAATTTAATTCCCTTTGTGTCCCGAAAGTTAACGTCCGTTTACATTGTGTATGGACGGCCACTAACTCGAGGAGCACAAGTGATAGAATGACAAGAAGTCAGGAGCACTATTGATATTCCCAAAAGGAGGGGCATAACTAAAATTGCAATATCTTAGAGGGACATAACTGATAAAAACTCAAAAATAAATATATAAAGTATGGGTATATAAACCTATAAATATACACGTAAAAATTAACCCCTGATAAATTAAGTTTTAAAAAGAAATAAAAATCATAATAAAATAGATTATAAAATAAAAAGCAGTATTTATGTTTTGAGTTTCTATTGATAAAATACCTAACTATTTTATTTCTATTTATCTTTCATTTTTATTTTCTTTTTTGATGTTTTGTGTGCATACATGGACCAATGAGATTCATCTGTTCTTTGACCCTAGGTCAATGTACCCTCCCTAGGGTTGCGCCAGTCAAACTCGTGACTTGGTTGACTTTACCATTTTTTCTTCGTCAATAAATAGTAGAAAATGATCCTAAACATAATTGATTATAATAGATAAATAATTATTGGAATAAAAAGAAATAGCAGAAAATGGAAAAAAATAACACGACTATATAGAAGCTACGTGATGCTCCCTAGCAACGTCGCCATTTGTTGAGTATCGATCGGACTAGGGAAACCAAGTTTTGATTGGAGGGCATGCGGAGTCCGATAGATTAGATCCGGCAATCATTGTATCAGTTGCTCTAACATTGCATGGTGCCCAATCCAGGCGATTCAACAATAGTTAACCCACAAATAATAGATAAATCAGATAAAAATGAAATTGAGCTAAAATTTATTATAATTCTAAAAAATACGTATAGTAAAAAGTAGTCTTGATGTTGAACTCAGAGAGCAAACGATGTGTAGATTAATTATTTCTAATTAACAAAAATTGTGTGTGTATTTTTTTTCTACTTTTTCTTGTTTCTATATGGGTTTTTAGTTATATTTAATTTTTACAGCTTTTTAATTATTATATATATTTTTAAAATTTTTTATTTTAAATTTACTTTTAAATTTAGCAATCATTCTAATTTCTTTTTTATTTTTAAAGTAAAATATATCAATAAATATATAATAATAATAATATAGATGACATAAGTGATCTAAAATGTAATAATGTATAAAGGGTATTATATTTTTCAATGCACATAAATATAGTCAAAATATAGAAAATAAAATATTTTTGAGTTTGTTTATATTTTTCTCAACTTTTGGTAAATTTTATAGATATTTTTCATTTTCATGTATTTTTAAAGTATTAAATATAAACAATGCACAGAACAATTATCCGAACTTGTTTTAGGTTTGATAAATGTAAATAAGTCCAAAATTAACCTAAAACTATTTTTCATATATAGTATATATCATATAGAAAATTCACAAGCAGAAAGATATATTTTTTATTTTTAATTTTTTTGCTAATTTTTCAAAAAATTTAGGGTTTTGTTATTTTTGGTTTTCTATTTTGTACTTTTATGGATTTTTTAAATATGTAGTAGATAATATATTAATATCAATAATATATTTTAGGTGAAATTTTGAAGATATATTCTAATAATTATGGGTTTTAATTGTTAGATAGGAAAAAACATGTTTTTGTATTTTATAAATAGGAAAATTATCTAAAATGCCAAACAAAAATTATGCAAGGTCAATCATCCTAGCATGCCCTTAAATTAATTTTCCTACAAAATTTTGAGCAATCAAAATATTTAATCTAAGCAATATGCATCAAATAAAATTAGTAAACTAGTAGGGATGCAATATATAGAAACTTTAAATGCTTTTCATAATATGTCAAGAAAGCATGGGGTATATTACATATTTTTTCCAAAAAGCACCCCGCATGGCGGACCACGTGAGGTGATGTAGACTGGACCTAAGTGCAATTATGATTAAGCGTAGGGTTCTAGTTGTAATTTTAACTAAAATTATTACACAATTAGATTTTTATAGAAGTACTTAAAATTACAAAAAGGCGAAGTGGGCTCAGTGTATTATACCCTTGAGTGGCATGTGTGAGGCACGTGAGGCAGAAATGAATGGTAGGGTGCCTCCACATGGCACTCCTTTGAATCTGACGGCTAATGGGAGATGACGCTTCGTATTTAATTAAGGGCCCATATTAGATCTTGGCCCAGCTCTTCATCCAACAGTCCCAGAGCAATCACCAAGAACATGGAAGAGCATTCCATGTTTCGAGCTTCATCCTTCGATTCCTTCTCCATCTAGTGTCATGATCCTCTTGATTAGCTCATCGGATTGCTGGAAAGTCTCTACACCTGCAAGGCAACTCTAGAAGCTCCAGGCCTCGCTAGAGGAGGCCTGGAGGTCAAGTTTGTGTCAGGCTACCTGGGCTTCTGTCCTTCGATTCAATCCAGCACCAAGTGACGTGGATAAGCTTGGCTCCTGCACAAAAATAATCACGGGCTTGAGGGTTGCCTCCTCGACCCAAGATTGAAGTTGGAAGCACTAAAAATGGAGGGGGTGATCGATCTCTGGCGAGCGATGGATGGGGAGATCGGATTCTCTAATCTAGGGTAGATTAGGTGGATCTAGGCATAGGGGGTTGATGGAGAAATGAAGGGGAGTGAAATGGAGCGTTCATCTGGGGTCAGAACAGGTCGGAGTACGACGGAATAGGTGGCTGGAGCTCTAGCTCCGACAAACTACGAAGAGATTAAATTGCGCTAATAGTCAGGTAATGAAGCTAAATTAAAACTATGATCAAGATAAGAAATGAAGATGCCAATAAACTATCCTAACTAGCATCTCGACAGGTATACTTGGAGTAGAGGGATCCTTCGCTAGAGTTAACTCCAATGATGGATGGATTGTGTCTCAACCGACTTTATCCATGCTGCAGAACTTGGAGCCTCTTGTTGTCACCAAGATCTCAAGCTTTAGATGGCTGGGGTTAAAGTGGAGTGAAAGGGATCAAACTACAAAATGAGGGAGGGAGATCTATTTATGTACGAGCTGGATGGCAATCCCGTGATAGAGGTCGGGTGAAGAAGAAGGGCAGTTGGTGGGAGCTAGAAGGTAGACGTGGAAGAGGAAGATGGTGGCTGCAGAAGGGTGGAGGGATATGGAGGAGCGGAGATGGAGTAGGAAAATGGAGAAGATGGGGAGGAATGTGACTCTGACAGAGTCAAAGGCCTGGAGGTAGAGTTGACCTCGAATCAATAAAAGTCGCCCTCCTATAGGTCCACATAAGACCTAATAGGACAAAATAGAAAATAAAAAAGGTTTGTTAATTTCAAACTATTTTATAGTGATTTTATTTATTTTTTACAACTTTATTTTTTAGGTGTTAATTTTTGCAAGTATATATAGGTACATTTACCTATATTTTAGGTATTTTATTTTTAATTTGTATTTTCAATTTTATTATCATATGTACATGTTTTATATATTTATAATATAATTAAATACATATTTATATATTTTTATTATATTTTTATGATTTTATTTACAAACATCAATAAGTATATGTACAATAGGCCTATATATTTCAATACCTTATTTATTTAAATGTATTTTTAATGGTTTTCTTTTGTATATATATCTTTTATATATTTCAAATAATATTTACAATTATTTAAAACTCTAAAAGAGTAAAAATATAAAGAATAAAATAAATGTATAAAATATAAAGTCTCATTAATTTGGAATACAATGGAGGTGAGCTCGGTGAATTTTGAGTTCATGTGAAGAAGATAATAATTTATGAAGCTCGATTTACAGCTTTATCATATGTGTGTCTTGGTTGCATAGTGCATTATTTTTATATGCAATTATTTTATGTATAAGTTTCATATAGATCATTTTATTATTAGAGGTATTTAAATTATATAATAAAATAGTGTAGAAATGGTTAATTTTAGGATAATTAATTAGGGTTTATATATACAGTATCTGGCCCTTATCTCCCCTACTTTATTCCTTATTGACCAAGTCAATATTGGCATAATCTTGGGATTTAGGTTTATTCAATATCTTTGATACTTCATTTTTTCCCTCTTTTCTTTATTATTTTATTTTAAATTCAACAAACGTATTTATGTATTATTTATAGGTAAATAATGGATGTTATTTTGCACCAATTAGCATCATTTACAGGTGTTTTGATAGGAATTTAAAGATAAGATGGAAGAATAAAGTTAGATGAATCTCTATTCATCAACATTATAATTGGGAAAAAATATTATAAATTCTCCAAGTATGTTAGTGTCCTTCCAAAAGCGTCCTTCAAAATAGGTAACTTCTTAAGTGATCATACACATGGATGGCCTCCATAGTGCTTATTAAGATGCTAATGAGCTCCAGGCTCATTGGATATGCCCCTAACCTCCCCCAACACCACTACCATTCTCACCTGGCACAAGTTGCGGAGTCCTTCTTCTTATGATTCCTCATTAATATGGGGATCATCTATTAGAAGTTGGAGAAGATATAGATCATAGAGGAAAAATGTCAGCATTAGACAAGCTCGATAAGATTGGCGAGCTTAAGGAGTGCATGAGTGACTAGAAGACAAATCATATATCTTCAAGAGGTATAGTCGACTTTCACTCCCTCATTCAGGTCACTAACTAATCCCGTTAGTAATGATAGAGGATTACTTCCATTGCTACAACTGCAGTTCAACACATTTACAACATGCATTCTAAGAAGGTACCTACGACCCATTCATAGTCACAATAGCCACAATCATTTGATTTGCAGATGGTTTTTGTACTAGAGTGATCAAACCATTACTTCGATGCCCCTAGTTTATAATAGAGACACATGAGCCATGGTTCATATCAATGGGATTTGGTACAACCGATATCCTAGGATCCTTCATGGTCATTCTAGATTCTGGTGGTCCTCAGGACAATCTTCTTCCTAGCAGTCACAGTAGGTGTATCCAGGGAAGTTAAGAAATCAGTTTAGTCCGATCCTTATCAGTTTTAGCTTCTTCTCAGTGGAGACATAGTCGTCTTTCCTATCAACAACGGTTCACACATACACCTGCACTCAAATCCATAGAGGCAACTCATCAAGTTCTTAAGGACCTTCCAATGAGAAGCATGCTTTAGTGGATCTCTCATGTATAACAGTTGATCAGCAAAGTACCTGTAAGAAGAAATGAATGAGTTCATACAACATATGTTAGAGTTGGTGAAGGGAAAGTCTGCCATCTCCACTCATGTAGAGCCTAATTCTAACAATTTAAAGAGGACAATTGAGTAGGTACACTTGACAGAGACTACCCTCTAGTCACAGGAACTTTGAGATGTATATCATTTATATGATGATGATTTTATCTCTCTTAGGAGTGGCAGAGTGCTAGCCAATGTGACTCAACCGGACATGGAGTGGATGCACCATTAGATGATACTTGTGAGCCCATTGAAGATGATGACAACAGTGGTGTTGATGCCACTAATCTAGACGATGTTGAAAAATACTGCTAAAGCAGCTACTCCTGATGATGTTGATGATGGTGTTGATGCCGCCATATTTGAGGACTGATGATGTAGTTGCATTTCCTTCCCTTGTACATAGTGATGGAGAGATAAAAATACAAAAAATGTACGAAAAATTCTTTAAAAATTCTAAAAATCATATAAAATCATACAAAATCACAAAAATTCATATCACGTATCATTTTAACGGCAATAAAGTTCTATGCATAATAAACATAAAATCTACATTGTCATATATTATCTATTATTTTTAAATCAATAAAAATTGTTATGTAAATACATATCTCTTTTCTAATATAAATCAATATAAAATCAATAAAAATATAAAATATGGTAAAAATACTAAAATAGATAAAAAAATATAAAATACAAAAATATTTCCATTCCTATTTTTTGAGCACATTACACCTATATTGAAAATATAAAAAAATCTTATCTTACCTATATACATGTTGTTTTATAAATACTTTTTCCAACATTAAAAAATAAATAAAAAATAAAAATCGTAAAAAAGAATAAATATATAAAACATATAAAAAATACATAACTACTATGCCTACTTTCGTATAATAAAAAACATAAAAAGAATACAAAACACATAAAAACAAATAAAATACAAAAAACTAGAAAATCAATAAAATACCAAAAATCTTAATAATGAAATAATTCTACAAGTCCAGCTTTGATAAACAGTTTATCTCCCTGAGTTCGACCACGAAACTTTGTATCAGATAAATAAAATAGAAGAAGATAAAAATTATTTGATTGATTCAATTTTCAAGTTATAATGACACTCATATTCATTATAATTTAAAATCGAGAAAATCAATCTCATCACAAGAGTGCATTTCTTGTTTGTCAAAAAGTCCTTGTGAGTCTCTCTTGAGCCATTTAACTCATCACGCACAATTTTGTAACTCAGTGGACCCCCTCCCCACAATGCCCCTCCAATGGTAGAAAGCCCAAATAACTATAGAGGTCATACTCATTACTTTAATATAACTTTTGAGTGGACACCATCGCGAGTGTTTCCCCCTCTTTGGTTTCAAAAAATCTATCAAGGTCATGGTTATGATTTATAATCTATTGTTGTATGCTGACCACGGATTTAGTGGGCATGTATTTGTCGAAAGACTCCAGATTGGCAATGTCACAAGGTGGAATGCCATATCGATATCGATATCGTTTCGATATAGTGTCGATACGATATATCAGTGATATATCATCGAAATATCGACCATATCGATGCACTTTTGTGAAGAAAATGCTTGAAAAGGAGGATATATCGTCATATCGATACCGATATCGGTCTCATCTCGATATCGATATATCGGTAATATATCTCCGATATATCACTATATTTCCTTCCATGGGACTCACAACCATCATCGTCCTTTGCGTGACAAATATGATCCATCCTACCAAGTGTCGACGCTTCTCATAAGTATTTCCTTGCCATAGAAAATTCCTACGGATCTTATCCATGCTTTTTAATTAGCTTTGGCGATAGTTTCATCGAGGCGAGGAGATGAATCGTTAAAGGAGTTAGAGAATTGTTAGTAAAAGACACCTTCGAAGGAAGAAATATGATTTTTCGCATTCCAATTTCCTATAATATCACTGAGAAATTCCTAATAAGTGGGTTCCAACTGACAAACAACCTTGAGGGGGTCAAGGGATTCCAAAGTACATCATCGGGAATTTGCATATTAAAATAATGGAAAATAATTAACCCAAGCATATATTTCAAAAAAAATTACACCGAAACAGGAGACAAGCAGGTAACAAGCTGTCTTACATACGTGAATCATATAAGATTCCTCACCATTTATCCCATGATTAAATTATATAAATAATTGATCACGTATTACATATTTTAAATTCGTTTAAAATATAATGGCATATATCAGTTTATTATTTCGTAGCATTAGATTACTAAAATTCTTATCCTAAATTGTTCAATAATAAGAAAAATGATATGCATATTGAACATCACATAAATTCTTCATCTACAAAACACAAACTAAAGCATATTAATTACAATGGTATTGAATTTTAGAATATATATATTTAAAATTAAAGTAAATTATAAGTGTATATCTTAATCAATTTAGTATTACTCTATAAATTCATAGTGTTGGATTAGTTATCATTTTATCATAAATGTTAGAATATGGTGCAATCGTATTTATTAGTGGCTTGATATAAAATCTTAATTTCAATACATATTAAAGCATATAAATTGTCATATTATCTAAATGGGAAAAAGGACCCTACACCGGTGGGTGTAGTAAACTCCCTACATCCGGCCTGATTTTTCATTATTTTTGATTTTTTTGATATGAAACCTTGGGGGATTTAGATCACCATGTATCACCATGTTGTCATTCCAAATTCAACTTAATTCGAGACTTCTAGCATCTCCATCAAGACTACTCAATTTTAACGGTTTCAGAATTGCTGAAATCGACCCTATCTAGATGAACATGTTAGGAATGTTTGTTTTACATGAAATTTGAAACACATATTCCCCTCAACATATTAAGTAAATTCCCCCAACTTTTAATTCAAAAAACAAATCAAAATAATCAAAAAAATGAGGTGGGTGCAGGGAGTTTCCTACACCCCAGGGTGCAGCTCCCTGCCCCCTATCTAAATATACAGTGCAAAATTAATATTAAATTTCAATAGTCAATTTGATAGGTTTTTATCAGTTTGCGAAGCTGAATCAATATAATCTTTATTAGAAAATGTACAATAATAAAAATTCATATACATCTGGGAGAACACTAGTACCAAACACTGAGATGAGAGATAGAGAGAGATTCCATATGGGAACATCAACCTTTCACCAGACTTTCTGTGAAGCTCCTGATATAAAAATGATCACAGAACTTGCGAAGATAGAGCCATATTCTCGCGTGTTAATTGGTGCTCGAGTATTTTTTTTCATGAGAAAAACGAACACCCTAAAGTACAAATTGGCACGAAGCTGATTAAAAACCAAAGAGGAGAAAGATCAAGCATCCACATCGCTGTTCTGATATAGGTAGAAAGATGCATCAATCAGCAGCTCACCTAGTGGGTAGATGGTAGTGGAAACAAATGTATCTGTTTTTTTTCTCTCTGAAAGGTAAACAAATATATCTTAGTATGAAGGAACGTATCCAAATCCATATGCGTACTCGTACTTCAGTTCTGCCGAAATAGTTGCACGCAGCATCCAATCCCCTCGAAGCTTGGCATCCGAGCTCTTCGCAAAGCGTCCTTTGATGCGAGGCCTTATATCAGCGTATGCCTTCCTCGATGCATAGCGTATTGTCTTTTCGAACTTTCTCCTCTTTCTCTTTTCCCTGTAACGAAGAACTCGAGCTTCCCTGTCTGATAGAGCCTTCGTCTGCTTCGAGGGGCATGCGGAGGCGCCATCGGGGTGCTCCTCCTTGACTAGATACGTGGTTTTGATGGCAGTGTTGGTTTCAGACACGACGCTTGCTTCAGATATCTGCGAAGACCGTGTCGATATTAGATGATGTGCTAACATAAAAGATTGAGAACATGCAGCAACCAAGGAAAATGCATAATACAAATTCTAACAACGTGCTTTGCAAAAGACCATTTGATATTATCTGGAAGAGATATAAAGAGCTCACCGGAAAGATTGAGTGGGCGGAGCAAGTGAAGTCGGATTTTGGCACGCCAAAACCCAAGCCTTCATCAAGTTTTAAGCTCTCCTGCGCGTCCAGGTCGCTCTTGTCGAGCTTCTCACCAAGGTTAAGAAGCTCCAAGTGACTGCACTGGCAGAGTCCTCCAAGATCGTTTGGTGCATGCAAGTCAAGATGGTGGTACTCCTGGAGCTTGTGATCAGCTAAGAATTCGATGTAATCCCTGCTTTCGGTCCCCTGGGAAGTAATCACGGGCCAATCCAGCTGCCGGTCCCTTGGCGCCGTCTCTTCCGCGAACAAGCCCCCCGTTGAGAAGGGAAGGGCGTAGTTTCTTGGTATAGGCAAGATAGGCGTGCAGCTATGCTGACATGCAATGGGATCGATGGAGTGGATGTCCATGTCGCATCTGGCACACAGGGCCACTGCCTCCGTCTCGCAAGTATACGCAGCGGGAGCTTGCATGCAGGCCTCGCATAACGCCACCCTCTCGTGCCATTCCATGCCTAGGCTGGGAGCGTGAGCTCGGGAGTCGCAGACGGAGCAGAGGTACATGGCGTCTGTGTAGCAGTAGACCACGCTGGCTCCCAGGTTGCACGCGTTGCATGCTCGTGGCATTTGCCATTCCTGGAGCATGACGATCTCCTCCTTCATGTCTTCACGTTACTACTACTGCTGCTGCTGCTAGAGGAACGGCCTCGCCCTATCTTCTAATCTGTTTATCCTTAGCCTTGGGCGTATAAAGAGGTGTTGGGTGGAGGAAAAGTGGCTGAGGAGCACCTCATTGAGGCGACACCTGGCAATATCCTTGTGGCTATCCTCAAACTCCTGTCCTATGCACCTCTCAAAATAAAACTCCATCTCCTATATTAGGGTTCTCACTAGTTATTCTAACAGAGAAAACGACAACAGACGTGAGAAAAGATAAAACTTCTTCATGGTAAGGTCTGTAATGGAATTTAACTCTGTTTTGTCCTGTTTAGCTGAACGGTCTGACTGCAGATGGAGTGCATATGCTCGATTTAATGGCGACATCAATAAGAATGTAACTGTGCACAGAGAGTCGCCTGATGAGAAAGTCATTAAATTTTAGGACAATGGACAAGTCGAGGATATCGTGATCTGTTCCTATGCCTTGGTAGATCATCTCCGCTGAAAAGAAACGGGATCCCTGCTTATGCTAACGATTGGCGAAACTGGGTAATTAAGCAAAAGATGGACGAGATTATTAGTACACCCCGTGATTATCATCTCTGAGAAAAGAGGGAACGAAATACAGAGGTTCTGTATGTGGAATCTTCCTGGATGAGACGCGTACAGTGTATGTGGAGATTTGTGAAATATGATGGCATCCCGCGAGCGCTGACGAGACGATGCATTCAAAACAGTGAATCCGCAGGTAAGTCGTCGCCGTCAGTACTTCTCAAAGCTAAACCTCATCAGCTTCATGCGCATCCGTTCACATACGTTGCACCGGCGCTGAGAGGTCACAGGTCATCCATCCATCTATTTATTATATTCTCTACTACCGTACATATTCGTTGCACTGGCGCTCAAAGATTATCCATCCATCTATTATAATGTTTTCACCTGCCGTACATGACCGTTGTACTACCGATCAAACGTCATCCATCCATCTCATTGTTTAGAAATCAGTTTTTTTTTTGGATTTTTTGTTACTTGTGCCCCTCTAATATATTGTAATATCAATTATGATCTTTTTTTGAAATATCAATTTCGTTGCTGACTATTGTCAATTGTGTCCCTTGGGCCTTGGTTAGTGATAATCCACGATTCATCATCTCAATATATTAATCTTAACACAATCTTTAAGTAAAATCTCAAATAAATATCCATAAAATTAATAAATTAATATAATAACTTGATGAACCGGAAAATCGATGTGGTTAAGATGGAAAAATATGCATTGGTCGTTGTTCTCAACCAATCAATTCGATCAACGAGAAAAATTTATAAAACCACTCAATAAATCAATCAATCAAAGCATTATAGGCGGTCTTCGCTATTTAATTTACCCGGTATAGTGATCAGGGTCGAACACAAGGAGCACGATTGAAAAACTCAGTAGTCAAATATCAAAGTAAAATAAAGTGATTTTTTAGTAGTTTTTTATTTTTAAATTTTTTTATTTTCAAATTAGCACACAAGACAAAATATACACACTAAACAATTTTTGTATTTTTCAATTATATCAAAAATACTCAGAAAAATCCAAAGGAAATATTTGTGTGTTTTATATATATTAAAATATTTTCAGTAATAGAATTTTCAGATATTTTTATATTTTTATAAAATTCAAACAGTGCTCAAAATACAAAACAATGCACAGCCTGGAGTAATTTGCAACTTAAAATTAATGTAAGTGCCCAAAACTCCTGCAAATTATTTTTATGACAAATTGTAAATAAATATCTACACATAGGAACTAAAATCATATTTTTTTGATTTTTCTACAATTTTTTGAAGATTTTTAGTATTTTACAATTTTTTGGGTTTTAAAAATAATTAATGCATGAAATTTGCACACAAAATAAAGGACAATAAAATACACCTAACTAATTTTTTTGAATTTTTAGAGCAATATTCAAATTTTTATGTATTTTTGAAATTCAGATAGAGAAAGTGACAACGTTTTTGATTTTTTTTAAATATCAAATGGCAATGAACTACAATGAAAAATTTATACAATGAAGCAACAAGTAACAGGAATGTAACATGAATTTTCCAAAATTTATTGAGCAACAGATGATTTTTCATTTCCACAAGAAAAACATGTAAACTGAAGTCTGGCAAACAGGGATCGATCCATATATTTTGTGAAAGATTGATCAATATAAAATAGAAATCCCACAGAGGCAATAGTGTAATTTCACATCAAAACGTATGCCACTCACATGATAACAATTAAATGGAATTATTTGCAGTACGAAAAAGCTTCAGGAGGGGTTTAGCAATTTACCCAATCTTGGATATTGACAGGGGCTTTTCTGTAGTTTCATGAAATATTCAGGGGCTTGACTTATATTTTCCAATAAATTAGGTTAAACACGTGGGCTCTTCCTGTTCTTGCATTAACGCCCAAAGGAAACAAAGGGGGGGTGCCTTCGGGCGGACTTCAGGCTGGCGGAGTTGGTGATGGCGGACGGTGAGCTCCGCAATGGCAGAGGTGGGTGTGGGAGGCGTCGGGTGAATGGCGGAGATGGCCTCGCGGCAGGGCGGCGCACGCACGTACGGGCGACGCGGGCTCCTTGCGCGCGGAGGAGCTGGTGGGGCGAGACTCCTTCGACGGTCGGGCGGAGAACTCCAGACGGGCGGTCCGCAGGCAGTGTGGCGGCACAGCCCTCCGGTGATGGCGACGGACTAGCGCGACGGTGGGCGAGTTGTTGGCTCGTTAATAGGAACTTTGTACAGGTGGCGCATCGAGGCAGTTCTGCGACAGATGAGTTCCTCTCCAGGAGGCTGGCGATGGAGCTTTGTGCTCCTGGGCGACACACGCCCCCGGTCGCAGGTTGTGGGCGCGGCATGTGGTGGCGCGTTTCAGGCGGCGGTGGGGGGTGGCGACCCTGCCGCCTGCTACAATTTTTTTTATTTTTTATTTTATTTTTTACATTTTATATGTAAACAGAAATAAATTTTTTTAAACAGAGTAAATAGAAACATAAAAAAATTATATATATTTTTATATTTTTTATAATTTTTATTTTCTTGCAAAACAAATGTTAGAGAAAAGAAATATATATGATTTTTTTATTTTTTTTATTTTTTTATTTTTTTATTTATAAACAACTTAGGATGCGTGAACGGGTGTGGATCCTGTGATATGGAAGATGGACCCAAATCCCCGGTCACCGTGCGTGACCGGAGGTGGAAGACTGCGTGAGATAGAACGTGAATCGATTAGATCGTAGAAATGAATGTGAAATCGAATCAGGACGGATCAAATCGGGATGGAAAATTTGGAATTTAAAATCTAAGTTTTAATCAAGAAATCAAAGCACAAATTAAGTCTAATTTATCTAGGAAAAATGACGAAAAATAAAATTGGATCTCACCTCGGGATCGGATACGCTATGATGGCCTCGACGAGGACTGACTCGCTGTCACCGGACGGCTCGGAGGCTGGGCACCCTTCTTCGACAAGATTACTCTCGAACATTGGGCTCCTTTCCACCAAAGATTGATCAAATCGTGAAGATTGGAGGAGGAACTCAATAAAAAGAAGAAGAAAATTCGAAAAGGAAAGTATGTACAAAAAAGGAATGTAATTAGTGGTTATTTAATAAAATAAATTAAATTAATAAATTAATTAAAAATAAAATCCAGAAATAAAGAAAATAATTAAAATTATTAATTTACAAAAATTAATTAGCCACCTTAATGGTGGCTATTTAAGGCATAAAATCAAATCTTTATATACAAGGTAAGTTTTCAAATCAAATAATTGAATAAATTAAATAATTGAATCCCAATTTCGTAATTATATTAATTTAATTAAAAAATGTTAGATATTAAATTTTTTTGTGTTTTTTATGTAAGGAAATTAGTTGTATACAAATATTATATACATATAGTACAATATACACATGTACAAATAAGGAAATTATTTTTAAATAATGTTTTAAAATTTTATTTTTTTATTTTTAATAATGAAGAGAATATTTACAATTATGTACATTATGTATATATGAATAAATATATACAATAAGTAAGTGGTAAAATTACACAAACCACCAAAAAAACTCATTTTTCAACCGTAACTCTAAAAATTATGAATCTACATCCATTTAAAAGATAATTTAATTTAGAGTACAATGGAAGTGAGTTTGATTCAATTTGAGTTCGTATGGAGCCAAAATCGGTCTTTCAATTATCGCTTTACAGCTTTTTTCTGAGTGTGAATATTTGTAATCTATACATTATTTTATTTTACAATTATTTTTATTATTTATAAAACATTTTTATTTATAACTTTTGTTTAGAAAAATATTTATTTGAGGTCAATTTATATACAAATAAAATAGTGGAAGTTTTGTATAAATTTACAAGGAAAAATATTTACAAATTATTTTTGGATTTTTGAATTAAAGACCCTATCTCCCCATACTTTATTCTTGTTCGATTAGGTCAAGTCTTGACCTTCTCTTGAAATTTGGATCAGTCTGTATTTATTTCATAAATACATCCTTTATTTTCCTTTTTCTTTTCTTTTCTTTATTCTTTTATTTTGAATATAAACAATGTTAAAAATGCATGTTTAACAAATGTGTGTAAAATGTTAATTTCATGAAATTAGTGGGTATTTACTGGTATTTGACTAAGGAAATAAATCTAAAATAAAAGAATAAAGGCGATGAATCGTGGATTCATCATAACTCTTGTAAATAAAATACACTAATTAGTATATATTATATTGTATAAATAAATTAATAATAAAAAGCCGTAAAATAAAGGAGTTTTTCACATATAAATAGCCCAAAAATTTATGTATTTTTAATAAATTCATTTCAGCTTTTTTTTGGCTAATTCTTTCTCTGACTTGTTTATAAAAATATAAATAAAAATATAAAAATACAAAATAAATTTCACCTCAAATAAATACTCCTAGATCTTAAAGAGAAAAAGGTCATTAAGTCCAACTTCTCGGTCGAATTCTCGCTCTGTATGAACTTCAGATTCACCAAACTCACTTTTAAAGTTTAAGTTAGAAAATTATCTATCCAATGAAAGTGGTTTTCATTAAAATCAGAGCTCAATTGTAAAATATGGATTTTGGGACCTAAGTATACATTGTATATATTATAAATATTTTTTCTTTCTTCATTTTTTATTTTCTTTCTTAATTACTAAAAATCTAAAAAAATCATTGTTGTATTTTATTTTATTTTTAGTAATTTATTTTATTTTTATCTTATAAATATCTTTTATTAAAAATACAAAAAAATAAAATTAGAAAAGTAAAAAATCATGTACATATTGTTTGTCTTATTTTGTAAGTTCTCAACTTTTTTTATTATCTTCATTTTATTGTATTCTAATAGCTTACTTTATTTTATTTTCTTTTTCTTTAATAACTTTCATATTCTTCCATTAACCACCAAGTCTTCATCTAACTTCCCATTCAACTCCACCACTTCATTTAGCCTCCCATTCAACTCCATTATTCCACCATCTTTTCTAATCTCTATTTTCATTCTATTTTTATACATCTCATTCTCCTCATTTTTGTCTTTGATCCGTCATTCTTAGAGAAAAAGGAGAGAGCTTGGAGTGTTTTGTCGGTGACAGTGGTTGAGCATCATCCTCAAGCGACGACCTCCTTCAAGCGAGGACCAAGAAAAGACCACATTCACTTGTCCTTTCCCCACTTATGCGTTCAGGCGCATGCCATTCGGGCTCTGCAATGCCCCGAGCACTTTTCAGCGGTGCATGATCGCCATATTTGCCGAGATGGTGGGAAATTTCCTTGAAGTGTTCATGGATGACTTCTCAATCCATGGTAATTCATTTGATAAATGTTTAGCGCACTTGGACCGAGTCCTCAAGAGGTGTAGAGAGGAGAATCTAGTACTCTCCTGAAGAGAAGAGTCACTTTATGGTGATGGAGGGTATCGTGTTGGAGCATGTCATCTCCAAAAGGGGAATGGAGGTTGACCCTGCCAAGGTGGAGGTGATCAAAAAACTCGATCCACCAACCAACGTGAAGTCAGTGAGGTCTTTCTAGGGTATGTTGGATTCTATATTAAATTTATTCAGGATTTTTCAAAGATTGCCCGCCCATTGACTGAGCTCTTAGGGAAAGACACATAGTTCGTTGTAGATCGCAGGTGTCTGGAGGCCTTTGAGCTCTTGAAGATGAATATTTGTGCCTCGCCTATCCTACAAGCTCCTGACTAGTCCCCCTTGAGATCATGAATGACACTTTAGAATTCGCTATAGGAGTTGTGTTAGGACAACGGCGAGAGGGGATCCCATTTGCGATCCACTATGCGAGCAAAGTGTTAGACCCTACACATGAGAAATACACCGTGACTGGAAAGGAAATGCTCGTTGTAGTATGGACCCTTGAGAAGTTTAGGCTGTATATTTTAGGCTCTAAGGTGACAATCTACACTGATCACACAACTATTCGATACTTAATTTAAAAGAAGGACGCGAAGGTGCATCTTCTTAGGTGGATTTTACTCCTCCAGGAGTTTGATTTGGGGATAATAGATAAACCTGGAGTGAAGAATGTTGTGGCTGATCACCTTTCTCGGATTGATCTTAAGGACTCTCACGATTATGAGTGGATTAGAGTGACCTTCCTAGATGAGTCAATTTATATTATTGACTCACTCCCGTGGTATGCTAACATGGTGAACTTTCTTATCTCCAAGCAGGTTCCCCATGGTTGGACTAGGAGTAGCATTGATCGTTCGAAGAGATACCACTGGGACGATCATTTCCTTTTCTTCGAAGGTCGGATTGTGTTTGGAGAAGGTGTATTCCTCAGGAGGAGTACTAGAGTGTCCTCATATATTGTCATTCACTTGAGGATGGAGGATGTTATTCAGGGAAGAGAACCGCTCACAAGGTACTATAATGTGGATTGTATTGGCCGACCATGTTTCAAGATGCTATTGATTTTGTACGATCATGGACGATCTGTCAAAGGATGGGAGGGACGGTCGACAGAGAGATGAGATGCCCATGCAGTCGGTGATTATTTGCGATGTTTTTGATGCATGGGCATAGATTTTATGGGTCCATTTCCCAACAGCCAAGGAAACGAGTGCATCTTGTTGGCGGTTGATTGTCTATTTAGGTGGGTGGAGGTTATCCCAACCCAGACTGCAGACAGCAAGACTGTCTGCAAGTTTGTGAGAGACCATATTATTGCTAGGTTCGGGGTGCCAAAAGCTCTGATATCTGATAGGGGTTGCCACTTTATGAACCGAGATGTGAGATCTTTAGCTAAGGACTACAGATTTGAGCACAGAGTTACTATTCCTTACCACTCACAGTCAAATTGCATGGCAGAGGTTTTGAACATATGGGTGAAGAATATTTTGTAGAAGTTGGTTCGTCGTAATAGGAAGAACTGGTCCCAGCTCTTAGACCAAGTTTTGTGGGCCTATAGGACAGCCTACAAGACACCATTAGGAACTTCACTTTCAGAATGATCTACGGCAAGCTATGTCATTTACCTGTGGAGCTGATTCACAAATTCGAATGGGTAATTAAGAAGATTAATTGGAGTTGTCACCTAGGGAAGCTTTGTCAAGACTTGAACTTGAACGGGCTCATGGAAATCGAAAACGGGGCATATGACAACAGTTTGATTTATAAGGATAAAGTAAAGAGAGTGCATGATAAGCACATTAGGTGCAAAGACTTTATCCCTTGGCAAAAGGATGGTTGTTTAATATCAGATTGAAGATGTTCCATGGGAAGCTCAAATCTAAGTGGAAGGATCCCTTTGTTGTTAAGAAAGTGCATGGGAATAGAGGTGTAGAGATAGTTGATCTCACAAATGGTGCACAATCCCATGTGGTGATAGACAACTGTTGAAGCATTGTGTAGATTTTAAAGAGCAGTTAGTCCAAGTCGAGGTCATCAACTTCACGCAGAGTGAGCACAGAGTAGATACATCATATTACTCTTCATGAAGATGCAGATCAAGATTCAGCAGCTTAGACGATTCAATCACTCTTGTGCATTCTCCCTTCTATGTATATTCTCCAGATCACATCGGTTTTCACACTTACTCATGTCCTATACTTATGTTGACCAGAGCCAAAGCATAGGTGGACCGATGCTCGTCATGTGTATATACTCATACATTTCTCCTCTTGACCTCGTCCGTCCCATTTTTTGCTCTTCTTCTATATTTAGGCTAACCAGAGCATAAAAATAATATTTTTCAAAAAAATTGTGTTCTTTCTTATTTACCTTTCTTTTCAAAAAAACTTTTGAAAAAAAAACGACAAAACCTTTTTCAAAAAAATTTAAAAAAAAACTCATTTTTCTTTCTTTCCTTATCTGCTTAAAAATTTAAAAAAAAAACTTTTTTACCTTCCTTTAAAAAAATTTGGAATTAAAAAAAACATCAAAAACCTTTTCAAAAAAACAAAAAAAAACAATCAAAAATAAAAAAATAAAAATCACAAAAAAAACCTAACTAATAAGTTGGTTTAGTCCCTGACACTTACACATTCATGCAAGACTAGTGAAGGCCAAGAACGCTTGGTTTATGAGGTCTTGAGATTTTGAATTAACCAACCTTAGTCATTAGGGTCTTTGACTTAGTTATTCACATTTCCCTAATTTGAAAGATTTGTGTGCTATATTGCACGCTTAGTATCTACCTTAAGAATATGATCAACATCTCATGTACACAACTGTAGTTATGATGAGTTGAAATTTTACTTGAGGAGCTGGGATGAGGGATTTGAGTTTGGATCATATTTTATGATGATTTAGGATGGGATAAAATCAATGAAGGCTTCATGGAAACCTGAGTGTAAGCACCTTTAGCCAGTATGAGAACATGGTTCTTATACTATCTCTTGACATTTACCAATGTGCTAGAGTGTGATGAAATCTAAAAATTGTTGATCCGTATACACCAACATTTGGTAAAAGCAGTGGAGCTAGCCAAAATATCAAGAAAAAAAGAAAGAAAGAAATGTTGAAAGAAAAGCTCTCACCATACAAAGTCAAATATCAAAGAGCTTCCACCAAAGGCGAGCGCTTCCAACCATTTCAAAGTATCCACTTAGACCACTGCTATTAGGAAAAAGGAGTCGAGCTAGCACCCAAAAAGGGCTCTGCATCGTATAGTGATACAAGTTTGGGTATCGAAGGTACCTTAGATACTCAAAAGGGACACACCTGGTTTACTCCTAGGAAAACAAGTGCAGATGACTCTGAATTCTCTTGACGGATACACTGATCAACAATCAAAAAAATACATGTGTTGTGTTAATAAGGCACTTGAGAGAATCCTTATTCCAATGAGAGGGAGAGAAGAAATGACACAATCATATGCCCTACTGATGAATCCATGATTCATCATCTCAATATATTGATCTTAGCAAAATCCTCGAGTAAAGTCTCTAATAAATGTCTATAAAATCAATAAATTAATAAAATGACTCTTGTAAATAAAATACACTAATTATTGTATATTATGTTGTACAAAATAAATTAACAATAAAAAGCCACAAAATAACGGAGTTTTTCGCCTCTAAATAGCTCAAAAAGTTATGTATTTTTAGTAATTTCATTTCAATTCCTTTTTTACTAATTCTTTCTCTGACTTGTTCATAAAAATGATATATAAATAAAAAAATACAAAATAAATTCTACCTCAAATAAATGCTCCTAGATCTCAAAGAGAAAAAATCGTAAAGTCCAACTTCCCAACTAAATTCTTGCTCCGTATGAACTCCAAATCACCAAACTCACTTTTAAAGTTTAAGTTAGAAAATTATCTATCCAAGGAAGTGGTTTCATTAAAATCGGAGCTTGTTTGTAAAATATGGGTTTTGAGACCTAGCTATACATTGTATATAATGTAAATATCCATTCTTTCTTCACTATTTATTTATTTATTTTATTACTAAAAAATCATTGTTGTGTTGTATTTTATTCCTAGTATTTTATTATATCTTTCTATTATCAATATCTTTTATTAAAAATACAAAAAAAAATTAAAATTAGAAAAGTAAAAAAATATACATGTTGTTTGTCTTCTTTTGTAAATTCTCCACTATTTTTCTTCTCTTTATTTTATTGTATTTTTGTAGCCTACTTTATTCTACTATTTATTTTTTTATGTATTTCCATTCTCTGCAATAACCACCCATTCAACTCCATTATTCTACTGTTTTTTCTAACTTCAAATTCAATTCCACCATTTTATTAACCTCCCATCTACCACTTTAATAACTTCTTATTTTTTTCTCTTTATATACATCAGATTCTCCTCATTTTTACCTTGGATCCATCTTTATGTGAGGAGAGCCTAGTTTCCAGAGTTGAATCGGTGACAGTGATGCAACAACGGTCGAGCAACGACGGCCCTCTCTCCGGGTGAGATCCGTCGGTATTTTGGCCAACATCGCAGTCGCACATGCGCGTTGCTCGAGCTCATCGCTCGTCGGCGATTCAAGCGAAGACTGTGCTTCTTGTGAGCATACCATAGGCGACCGCTTCCATTATAGGTAAGTCTCCTTTTTATTTTGTCATCATTTTTTATTTTTGTTTGCAATTTTTTCATCATCTCACATCACATCACTTTATCATATTCATCTTTATCATACTCCTACCATCACATCCTCATATTTGCATTTTTAGTTTAGTCTATTCCATATTTAAGAAAACTAAAAAATTAAAAAATAAATTAAAAAATATCAAAACATCACAGCAAAAAAATAAAAAAAAACAAAATAAAAATAAATAAAAATTACAGCAGGGAACCGTCGCCCCCTTCCTCCAGCACCGTCGGTGGTGCTGCCCACCGTTGCCACCTCCGGACCACGGTCACCCTCCGCCCGCAGCCTCAGCGTCGCCTCCTCCAAAAGCCTGGGCGCCTCCGCCTCCAGGCCGCCAGCCGGCCCCTCAACGATGGCGCCACCCCACGCCGCCTGCAACCCCCCTCCGTCTTTGGCCCTCCGCAGCACTGCCTCCCCACGCGACACCACGTGTACCCACGCAGCAGCCACCACAGCCTGCGGTGTTGCGGCTCCACTTCGCCTACGTGCACGACCACGCTGCCCGTCGTCCTCAAGTCTGTCGCCCCATAGTGCCCTAACCGTTTGGAGAAGAAAAGGTTCCTTTATTAATTTTTTTTATTCTGTTAAATTGCATATGTATTTTGTAAAATTTTTAGAATTACAAATAAGTCCCTGTATATAGTTTGTTTGTGAGTTTTCTTTCCTAAAATTGCATGGATACCCCTATGTTTATGGATTAATTTGGACATCTTTCTTGCATTTTTTGATGAAAAATTTCATGTTGTTGAGCAATTAATTCTCTATCATCTGAATATTTATTTAGATTTTTGTGAGATCTAGATAATTAACTAACATTACTTAAGTGAAATTCTGCCTATTTTGCCCAATATGTGGTTTTAAATTCATAACTCACTCAGAGTTGCTTCATAAATTCCACAAAAATAAGAAATTATGCCTTGAATTGTGATTGAATTACTATCCAAATTTCATCTTAATTGGAGTTGTCCCATGCCTTAAATAAATTGTAAAGTTATTTTAGTAATTAATTTTTATTAAATCCATACATAATATTTTTGTGAAATTTCAACTCTCCTGGATTTTTCATCTGCATGTCTTTTTGAGATAATCCGCACTCTGACTAATTTCATAATGTGGATTTATTAGGAATTAATTACTCACTGTAATTCTGTTTTCATTACAAAATCCATAAAAAAATTCATATTTTCTCGAAAAATTCCAAAAAAAATACTGAAGCCTCCTTGCTTCATGTTTGTTTCCAGTAAAATTTTCATAATTTTTGCATTCTGTTTGTGTGAAAAATTGTAGAAAAACCCATTACTTTTTCATTGTTGCGTTTTAACCCCTAAAATTCCAAAAAAATGTTTTGCATTCATCACTGGATTAGGGTTCTAGAATAACTATAATTAGGCTAAATTTGATTAATTTCACATTAAAAGTTAATTTGGTCTAGTTTTGTGTTTTCTTATTAACTTAATTCACATGCATTGTGTATTTCGCATTCATTTTGCATAAAAAAATCCGCGTAGAAACCTGGAACTAAGTTTTTTTGAATTAACCCGACGTTGTTCCTTTGCCTCACTGTGTTCGACCCCGGACTTGTCTGGGATATAAATTAAAGCCGAGACACTCTTCACGGAGATCTTCTCTCGGTTCTGACTGATTCGCTAAGTACTCGTATTACAACGAACACAAAATATACACGTGCTCAGCGAGTCGTCAGATGTCATTGTTGCCGGGGAGGCAAACGGCTTAGGATTAATTTGAAAATTTAGTTTTTGGTTTTCTCTCACTCGGGTAGTCTAATCCCTGAGCCACCTTGTAACTAATCTATTTTTTTCTTTCAATTATTTCTCTGCTCATATTTGTATATATTTTGTTGTTATCTCTCTAATATAAATTTTATTTTCCTTACGAGGGCCCAGTGGACTTGGAGTGCATCGGAGGTAGAAAGGAAAATTAATTTATTTTAGAGAGAATTTTCATTTTTATAAATTTTTGTAATTATTGTGTTGTAATAATTTAGATAATTTGCTCATTTATAGTGGCTCTTGTTTGAGAGCTCGTGCATGTAAAAAAGACTTGGACATTATTTTTATGGTGTGTCGAGACTTGTTTCTCTCTCAGGTGAGGGTGGGGCTCGACTTGAGTGGCGAAATTAAGGATAGGCAATGGTAGTGTCGTATCAAATTTGTTTGTGCCCATTGTAATTTAGGCCACACATATCTTAGAAGATTCACTTATCTGATAAGATTCATAATGAGACGCACATAGACACATACTACTTAGCTCAAATTAAATCAATTCTTCCCCGTTAATAGTGTATTATTTAGGTGTGATTTTCTTGATATGCATGTATTTAATGTAACTTTAAAAATTTAGTTTTGCATAACACATGGAGAGTGTTGGGATTCACTGTAAGTATACCTTCTTTTAAACATGCATCATCCTTTCACGTTTGCATTCAGATTTCCGATTTCCCTCTTTTTTTATGACTAAAAGTCAAAAAGGAAATTGGGACTGAACGGTGGACGTGTTTTTGTATTCATATAAATTTCAAGTGATAACCTAACTCTAAAAATTGGGACTGAATTGAGCATGTCGATTAAAAAAATTGGAATAAAAAGAATTATTCACGGGTGCATAAATCCCTCATTGTTTGAATTTACTTGTAAGTGAGAGAGAGATGACCCTAGGATAGAGCCAAGCCAGGATTTCTTACATACTACTGGTTCTTTATTTTTAGGCGATTAGCTACTTTTCAGTGAGGAATACGGGTTGCTGGTAAATGATCAGGATTTCCTTAGCAGAGTGGGAGGTTTAGAGGACGCCTTAGTCCTCAAGGAACGGGTAGCCGTACTTATATGGTACGTACTTACTCCTATACGGGCACCTAACAGCTTGTTAATCTTTCCAAGATTGCATTTATCACTGATTAAAATTGACCAGATAATTCGGCCGAACCTTTACGGTCATCACACGTTGAGTTGGTGAAATTGAGGGTTTGAATTGTGTTTGTATTGTGTGAGTTTACTCTGCACATTCACATGCACCGTAGAACTAGAACCTCATTGAATATTGTGTTCTAATCGTTTCTTTTGTCATCGAAGATGACTAATTGGAGGGATATTTATTCGAACTTTGCAAATCTCTCGTTGAACCCTCCAAGAAGTATGTCTTCAAAGGTCCAGGCGCACTTGGACCAACCTGGACTCATGACCCTCTTGAGCTCAGGATCACTCACCCTCGGGATTGTTACTCTCAAACCATTCCCTTTCTCTTCTCCCACCTCACCGAGGAAGACCTTCATCTCAGTGAGAATATCTTGATTCATAAATCCTCTTCTAATCAAGAACACATTGCTGATTCAGTACCTAAAGAAGATTCAAGTAAAATGCCTCCAAAGAAGAAAGAAAAGGAAGAAGAACACCATGAATACCCGATGAGAATGGTACTTGCCAGATGAGCTGCGTCTGAGAAGCAACACGCATTACTCAGAGCTCAGTTAGGATGGCTTAATGTTGAGGTGGAACCATCAATGGATGCGGCTTATAACCCTAGACAATAACAAATTCAGAATTATTTGAGTCTGGTCGAACCCGAAGTAGATTTTGAGTTGAAGCCACAATTTTTGAACTTGTTGCCGCACTTTAATGGGAATGCTTCTGAGGAACCATATGCATTCCTAAGGGACCTTGAGATCATCTATGCTAATCTTAGACATCTTAGGGTTAGCCGGTATTATATTAGGCTCACAGCCCTTCCATTTGCCTTGGGTGGCAAAGCCGAATACTGGGTAAAGAACTTGGGAGTTACAGTCACCACTTATGCCCAGTTCAAGGACCTATTTCTGACAAAGTTCTACCCCTTGAGTAGGACTAACATGATGAGGACGCGTATTACAAGTTTTTCCCAATTACCTCATGAAGCTTTCTGTGATGCTTGGGAAAGATTCAAGGACATTTTGCAGAAGTGTCCCTGTCATAATCTAGATGGAAACATCTTGGTCCAGTCATTCTTCACTGGTCTCAACCCTGAGATGCAGGGTTTAATGAGCGATGCATGTAGAGGCAGCTATACATCACGAGGATCGGATACCGTCTGGAAGGTATTCGAGTAGATGGCTAAAACCAGTCGCTCACAGATGGCCAACAAGACCTATACATTGTCTCCCAGTTCACTCTCATCTAGAGGGGGGACAGTCAGCTGTTGTCGATCTCTCTCAGGACGTGATCTCTAGCATCGGACTCCTTGCGGACACGCTTACAGTAGTCGAGAAGATTGATAGGAGGATTGATGAGTTAGACCTGAGCGTCTCCAAACTTCCAAAACAGATGTAGGAGTTGATTGAGAAGGTATCTAAGATAAGGATACCAGCCGTGACTGCACCCGCTGCTCCCGTATACCAAGTTCACCATGTTCAGGAGAAGTTGGTGTCAGGGCAACCCCAGCCATGGAAGCAGGACCAGTCCTATGCCCACTCTTTCCAACAGCCACCTCCATTAGCAGATACAGTTCAAGAGGAGCCTCCACTGGTTTGAGAGGTAAATGGAGTATGGTATACTCAGGACCCTGCTAGGCAGGGAAGTACGGGAGACATTACCAACATCCCCCGACCTTTCACAACACCGCAGTCACCTCTGCACCACCTCCTTCACAGCAGAGCTCTGGATTCCAGCCACCTCAATAGTAGCAACAACAGTACTAGCGGTATGGCCAACAGGGCCATTATCATACGCTCCAACAGGGCCCGCAATCTTAGCAAATTCCCCAGCAGCAGCAGCATAGGCAGTACCCTGGCCAGCAGGGCCAGTTTTCCCGTTTTTCTCCCCAGTCTTATCCCCTTCCTTCTTCATCTGGTCCCGTGGACATACAGCAGCAGATACTCGATGAGCTTTGTTCCTACAGGAATGAAATTCATGACTTACGGGTGGATGTCAACCGCCTTTCCAAATGGAGAGACGAGCAGACTGCACCCTCTACCTCAATCCCATCCCAAGTTCAGGCTAACCCCAATAGCTTGAACCGATCTAGTTCTTAGTATACTTTGGTCAAGTATATTATTCAGCATCTCTTAGATCTGAACATGAGATCCTTTCGTGTGACGAGGCTAATCACATGTCACTCAGGAATGGAAGGACCGTGACCATACCTGACTGAGCGAGGGACATGAGGAGGGGCATCTTTGGAGCTCTACCTGAGGAGTCTTCATAGGACAAGGAGGAGAGGCAGCACATTCCGAAGCTCCATCAGCACCATTCGAGTATTTCTACTCAGGGATCCTAGAGGAGGAGGAGAGCACGTATGCAGCATCAGCAGCATGGATCCACTTCTGAATCTAGAGAGGACCTTGCATCTCCAGTTGTGGCAGATACCACTTCAGCTTCTTTTCCACAACCTATAGTAGATAGTTTTGATTTCAATTCCATGTTGCACAAAAAAGAGGCATGTGTGAAGAACTTTATTTCTGTTAATGCCAAGAATGATCTTTCAGTTCATGATTCAGATTCGTCATCTTTTGTTTCTCTATCTTCAATCCTTTTCTCCTATGCTCTTATGACAGGAAAGCGCATCAAAAAGATTCAGAAAGATGACCCCGATATGGCACGATTTTGTAAAGAAAATATAATTGTAAAGGTGACATTTGATGAGTATGTGGCTCCATCCTGCATTCCAGAAAATCTTAAGGCGTGATGCACACCTACTAGGGTTAGCAGGAAGAAAGAGAAGCAAAATGTGAAGACACATGTCTTGTCTGTAGCCACAACATATTGTCTCAAGAATCAGACATTTCCAAGGAAAAAGAGAGACATGGGTGCTCACTATATGGAGAGTCGTATTGACAAGATAGCGTTTGCACGCACACTCTTGGATAATGGTTCTTTCATCAACTTACTTCCCTTAGCACTATATCAGAAATTGGAGTTGGGACCACTTCGCAAATCTAAAGCTTTACTCCAATTCGCAGATCATTCAATGAAGAGACCTAAGGGAGAAGTGAAAAATGTCGTTATCTCGATTGAAAGATAGAATTATCAAGTTGACTTCACAGTCTTGGACATGGAGACCTCCAATCATTGGAGATCAACTCAGATTCTCGGACGACCCTTCCTTAGGACCGCAGGCGCAGCTTTTGATTATGGTACGGGAATGATGAAGTTTCGTTCTCCAGGAGGATAAGTGAACCTTGAGATGAAGCAAACCAAGTGTCAGCGACCTGATTCTGAGAGTAGCACAGAGTACTCATCTTCAGAGGCAGATTGCAGAATGATTAAAACCATTAGGATTTGGGGACAGATTCCTTTAGGATAGAGCGGGACCCTTTCATCTAGAAAGGACATAGTGGATGATGCAAATTTCCAGGTGTTGCCTGATCTTGTTAGAGATGCATCTACCTTTTCCCGTGATGACGTAGAGATCCATCTGGATCTGTCAGTTCTACCCCCTTCGGAACGATTATGGGACATAGATGATGAGTCGGGCGTGGATTTGACCGAATTACCGTGTTTCTTTGGCGATTCGACTCCAGATACTTCTGAGTTGGTGGTGAGTACTACATAACTGAGCCGACCTTCATGCAGCACGGAACCAGATTCAGATTCAGTTCAACCAGATTTGCTTGATGATTCCACATTGCCAGGACTGAAATCACTACCTCCTGCACTCAAGTACGCCTTTCTTGCGGGACCTAAAGAGAGATATCATGTTATCATTAGCTCAGACTTGATTTTAGAACAGGAGTCTAGGTTGTTAGAGGTCTTAGAGAGGGACTGTAAAGCAATAGGCTAGATAGTGTCGGATCTCATGGGGATCAACCCCGCTCTCTACTCACACCATATTTTTACTGAGGATAATGTGAGACCTTCTCGTGATTTACAGAGGAGACTTAACCCCAATTTACAGGAAGTGGTGAAGAAAGAGATTGAGAAATGGTGCAAGGCAGGGTTTATATACCCTATTTCTGACTCTAAGCGGGTGGCCCTATTTCATGTTGTCCGAAGAAGTCGGGAATTCAGATGGTCACCAACGAGGAGGGGGTAGAGATCGTGACACGAGTACCCACGTCGTGGCGTGTCTGTATCGGCTACAGATGCTCAAATGTCGCGACCAAGAAAGATCACTTTCCCGTGCCTTTTATTGATCAGATTTTGGAGAGACTCACAGGGAAAGAGTTCTTCTATTTTCTTAACGAGTACTCAAGCTACAACCAGGTAGCTATAGCCCCTGAGAATCAGGAAAAGGCCACATTCACATGTCCATTCGGCACATATGCCTTCAGGCGCATGCCATTCGGGCTTTGCAATGCCCCGGGGACTTTTCAGCGGTGCATGATCGCCATATTTGCCGAGATGGTGGGACATTTCCTGGAAGTGTTCATGGATGACTTCTCGATCCACGGTGATTCTTTTGATACATGTTTAGTGCACTTGGACCGAGTCCTCGAGAGGTGTAGAGAGGTGAAAGTGGTACTCTCCTGGGAGAAGAGTCACTTTATGGTGAGGAGGGTATCGTCTTGGGGCATGTCATCTCCAAAAGGGGAATGGAGGTTGACCCTGCCAAGGTGGAGGTGATCAGGAAACACGATCCACCTAACAATGTGAAGTCATTGAGGTCTTTTCTAGGGCATGTTGGATTCTATAGGAGATCTATTCAGCATTTTTCAAAGATGGCCCGCCCACTGACTGAGCTCTTAGGGAAAGACACAGAGTTCATTATAGATCACAGGTGTCTAGAGGCCTTTGAGCTCTTGAAGATGAAGATTTGTGCCTCGCCTATACTACAAGCTCCTGACTGGTCTCTCCCCTTTGAGATCATGACTGACGCTTCAGATTTTGCTATAGGAGTTGTGTTAGGACAACTGAGAGAGGGGATCTCGTGTGCGATCCACTACGCGAGCAAAGTATTAGACCCTACACAGAAGAATTACACCGTGACTGAAAAGGAAATGCTCGTTGTAGTATGGGCCCTCGAGAAGTTCATGTCATATATTTTGGGCTCTAAGGTGACAATCTACACTGATCACACAGTCATTCGGTACTTAATGAAAAAGAAGGACGCGAAGCCGCATTTTCTTAGGTGGATGTTACTCCTCCAAGAGTTGGAGATAAAAGATAAACCTGGAGTGAAAAATGTTGTAGATGATCATCTTTCTCGGATTGAACTTAAGGCTTCTCCTGATTATGAGCGGAGTAGAGAGACCTTCCCAAACAAGTCAATTTATGTTATTGACTCACTCCCATGGTATGCCAACATGGTGATACCGCCTCCCGCACCCTTGGTTAATTCGGTCAGATTAATGTCCAAATTAATTATTGATGTTCGTTGCAGTCGGATAACGAGAGGGCTAATCAAAAACCACTTTTAATTAGATTCAAGTCAATTTCAAGCGGCAATTTTTTTTACTTGGTGAAGTCCAAGGTCGAACTCACGGAGGCATCTGTCTCCTTAGGTGAATTTGAGCAAAGTCCAAGTGTTAGATTTTCGGGGAATATTTTTTTTGGTCTTTTTTTAATTTCTATGCGACACATGCAAAAATCAAGCCAAATTAAAGTTAAATCAGTTAAGGTATTAAATTAAGTCCAAAAATTATAAAAATTGGCCAGATGATGAAATATGGTGAAATTAAGCTACCCTAATTTTTTTGGAATTTTTCGACACTAAATGAATTTACTGTGAATTAAACAAGAATGCAGGGTGATTTTGACTAATTTAATTTTAATAAATATTAAATCACATTATTTTCAAGAATTAAAATTATCCTAGATAGATCTAATGATGAGGAATCTAGGAAAATTGTCAAACCTTAATTTTAATGTGAAATGGACCTATTAAAAATAAACTAAGGAAATCACCAATTAATTTATTTAGGCCTCAAAATGTGTGCAAATGAGATGAAATGTTTATGCAAGATTAAGTTAACTATCCTAGAGCTACTATGATTTTTTGGGAATTTTTGGAGCTACAGAGAATTTAATATTAATTAAAAGGTCCAAATGGGCAAAATATCACAGAAATAAACCAGTTAATTAATAATTCTACTCATACCATAAAAATTTGACAAGTGTCACAACAGATAAAGGACAAGTTAAGCTACAACATGCAACTTTTTAGACTCAAAAATAATGAAATATGACACCTAGGGATACATGCAAAGACAGAGGTGTAATTGCAATACAGGAAATAAAAATTACATAAAAATAAACATGCTGACAGGGACTTAAATGTAATTACCTATAATATTGGGGGTGGAATGCAATTTCTCCACGGACTCACGTGCTCCTCACGTGGGGGCGCTTCACAGGGACCAATTTGTAATTTATGAAAGTTCCCAGGGCCTCAGTGCAATTAACCCAGGCCGCACGTGCTCCTCACGTGGGGTGGCCTAGGCTCGGATGGCGTCGCAGCTCGGTTCGAGGCTCGGGGGCTTCTGGAGGTTCGGTTGAGGCTCGGCGAAGCTTCGGGTGGTCCGAGCCTAGAGGTCGGGGAAGAGGCTCGGACCCGATGTCGTGGCGTGCTCTGGACCTTTGGATCAAGATCGATCCAACGGCTGTCGTGGGTGATGCGTGGCGTGATCAGAGACCATCTGATCTGGATCGATCCAACGGTGCCTGGGGCTCGATGAAGGGGGCGACGTGGCAGGATGTTGACCGTAGGATCGAAGAGAGATCCAACGGCGATGTGCTGCTCCGGTCGTGGGCGACGTGGTGGGATAGGGACCGTTCGATCAAAATGATCGAACGGTGGCTGGAGCTTCATCCTCAACGGTCCTCCGCCACCTGCGGAGGAGTTGGCGGGGCTCCGGCGATGGTTGCTCTGCTCCGCCTGATCCTCCTGGCGTCGGTGAAGCTCTCTGAGGGCTAGGATACATCCCAGAAGATACGGGGCGGTGCGACGAAGCTTTAGGTGGCTTCAGAAGCGGAAGAGGGGTGCTGGAGCACCGTGGCGATGAAGCGCGAAAGTAGCTCCGATGAGCTTCCGACCGATGGTGGAATTGAGTACCTGCAGGTGTTAGGGGTAGCCGAAGCACGTGGGGGAGTTCGTGGAGATGTGGGGAGTGGCGGCGAGGCCTAATCGAAGTGAAGGGATGTCCGGCGATGGTGCTCCGCCCAGGTGGCGGAGCTAGAGCTGATGGAAGGTGAAGTGAGGTGTCGGAGGGTGTGAAGTGCGGCGCGAAGGTCAGAGCTCCGTCGCGGAGCTCGGCGAGGTGAAGATGGAGCGAAAGGATGAAGGTGGACGGTGAATAAAATCGGAGAAATCAAAGAGAAAATTAAAACGAAGATCAAAGGACGTTGGAGGAGTTTATCTGGGGATTGGAGCTCGGATTGGAGTTCCAGGTCGTCGCTCGAGGGATCGGTAAGGTCCCGAGCTCAAGCAGCTTCACGGAGGAGGAGCTGCGACGCGGCGGAGGCGTCGTGGATCTCGCCGGAGAAGAAACCGGTCGTCGCTCGAAGAGGCACTTGATTGCTGTCACCAAAAGAACGCTCTGAGGTCAAGGAACTTCTCTGGGGTGGCGGATGGGCATGAAGATGGCTGGTGATCGAGTATTTATAGGATGAAGTCGACGGCCGGGCTGGTGAGGAGGTGAGATTAGTGGGGTTCGTGGAGCGTCTCTGGTGGTCATCATGGAGATAGAGGGAGTTGGCGAGGATGAGGGAAGAGTGGCGGTGATCGTGGCGGTGTTGGCGGTCGGCGAGGATGGCTGGCGTGCGGCCGAAAATAGAAAGGGGGAGCGTGTGGCGCAAGGTCGAGATCGTGGGAGAGAGAGGTGCCGGAGGTAGGAGACGAGGTCCTCACCGTTGGATCTTGTGATCCAACGGCGGAGAAGAAGGCAGGATGGAGCGGCTTGGATCTGATCTAGGGTGCATTGATCAAGGGCCGTGATGGTACCACGTGGTGCGTCGAAGGCGAAGCGCGAGCGAGCGGCTGAGATCAAGTCAAGGCGACGCGATCTAAGGGTGTTGAGTGCACCACGTGGTGCGACGGGGGAGCGACGCTGGCGAATAGTTCAGATCAGATCTAAGGATGATCAAAGGGTCGTGATGTGAGGCTGGATAAGCGGTTGCAATGAAAGGATGGAGTGTGTGATCGAAGGGCGCAACATGCGCCACGTGGAGGACTGTGGTGAGGGCGCTAATGGATGGCCCAAATCTGAGGCGGGTTGGGATCGAACGTTGATGGATAAAGGCGCACGTGGAGTGGGATGGGCCGTTGGATTCAAAGAGAAATCCAATGGCTGAGAGCAGGGGCGGCTAGGGCAAGGGGAGCGGGCCGCGTGGCGCAACCAGAGGGCGCCACGTGGCCAGCTGTGATTGGCTGAGACTGGAAATGAATGTAGAGAGAGAAGGAGGCCGAATTTGGAAAAACTCAAAACATAAAAGTTGTAGATCTTGATGAGATCTACAAGTTTCATGTTGACCAAAGACGGAGATGAGGTCAACTATGATACAAAAAATACAAATATACACAAATATAGTATACATAATGTACATAGAGGCCCAAAAATCCAACTTTTTCATATGAGCTCCAAATTGGATGAAATTAGTCTCATTTTAAAGGTCTTTTAATGTGTATTATTCTAAAAGTGAGTAGACCTATTTTGGAGGTTGTATGAGGCAGCTATGGGCATTTTATGGTCCAAGGGTTTTAAGGCTTTATTGGGTGCTTTTACAAAGGGGATTCCAGATTTTCTTCCTTATATTATTAACTAAGGTGTACATATTATAAGGGAGAGGTTATTTTTATGAGTGGATATTTTACAAGTGATTTTGGCTTCTTATTTAATGCAAATGGAGTGCTAAAATACATGTATTATGAATGCATGTATGAATGCTATTTATGTATTATAAAAGGGAAATATGCCTCTATTTACTCGGGAACAAGCTTTTATTTTCAACTTTTAAAGTGATGAATCGCAGATTCATCAACCCCCTATACTTAAACTTTGCTCGTCCCCGAGCAACTAAATGAAATGCAAGAGTGAAATGATTTTGGGTTCCATACCAAGATCATGAACAAAAGTTGAAAATGGAGCTTGACTCGACCTTTAAATTAATTGTGTGGCGGAACCTTATTGGGACCTGAACTTAAGACCTAACAGACTTCAAGTTCCACAAGTCTTCTATTCAAGACTCCTCAATAGTCAGGTCAGAACAAATCCTCAAACGCAAATTTCTGATGACTATGATTCCTACTTGTACTGTGTAAGTGAAATGTAACTCTTCACATCAGAAATGACTCGGAACCAGCCTCCTCTAACAAGGTAACTCAATAACCCGGTCCAGTAACTCTTTCCTCGAGGAGCGGGGTATTTTCTTCTAAGTTCAAGTGCGACCAACTCAAGAGGAGGGGTAGAGAAAAGAATGGACGGTAGCCAGTGTAGCTACCTATCCCGGGATGCCTGACCAGTGTAGCCAAGTCATCCAGCTGCATTTCTTTGCTAATATACAGACTCCGACAGGTATTTTATTTTCACTTGGACCTGTCTGATTTTTTTGGAGTTTTTGCGTTTTTTTTCTTTTTTTTTCAAACTCATATAAGGTGCAGCATGTACATCAGGAGTTTTTTCTCTTGAGCCAGTAGACTATCCCTCTTTTGAAGCATTATTGCAACCCACAGCATCCCGTCCTTAGACGTCAACACTACCAGACTAGGTTGAGACGCACTACCCTCCCTAGAGGAGGACGGATGTTTCCACCTATGTGCTACTCCAAGCTAAAGGATTCTACCTCCTCACCACCTCATCAATGAAGAGCTACGTGCATTGTGCTTGTCCAAGTTAGGTCATTGTCTATAAGAATCATGCGTATGCACGAGATATTCTACCTAGACTAATCAAGATAACATGTGAACATAGACTTGCGGACTCAAAGAATTAAGTCAGTTGACCTGAGAAGTCTTAACTCCAGTTCCTATAAGGTTCCTCTGAAATTAGGTGGATTAAGGTCAAATAAAGTCCATCCTCAATATCTACTCATAACTTGATTCAGAATCCACTAGCTTTCCACCTTGCATATGCAAGATATGCATATGAGATGCATATGTCATGCTATGTAGATGAATGTAAATGCAAGACTCTTTTTCTTTTCTTTCCAGATGTAGAGATGATATGCAAGAGTAAATAAGAAGCCTATTTTTTTAATTTTTTTTCAATTTTTTACCCAACCGTAATTATTGCAAAATATATACAAAAATACACGAAAGTACGAGCTATGGGTAAAGTATATATGTAATATATACACGCCCCCCTATACTTAGCGTGTGTTATGTCCTCGGAGCACGAAAAGCGAGGAAGAAGACATAGCTCGTGCTAAGCGTAGGAGAGCGAAAGAGACTGAAAAAAATGTATAGAAATCGACCGGCCCCCCTATACTTAGGCTCTGGCAGCCTAAATGTAGAAGAAAGTCAAAAAGTGGGGCGGACGAGGTCACGAAAAGAGGTGTATGAATATACAATGCGGGCATCGGTCCCTCCTATACTTAGGCTCAGGTCAGCCTAAGTATGGGACGGAAGTGAGTATGAGGACCAATGTGATCTGGAAACCGACTCAGGTGACTCATCCCCCCTATACTTAGGATATGGTCATCCTAAGTATAGTCCAAGATGGTGATGTAATGAGGCGGAGATGGGTTACTAGAGTTGTGGGGGAGAAAGGATAGGATGTATAAGAATGATGATATATACAAATGAGCCAGTTTGAATCTTTCGAGATGATGTAGATGGCTGGAGCTCACTACTGTAAGGTCTTATATACGCGGCTCGAGGTGTATCTGCTAAATCTGTCTCGCGCATGAATACAATCTCCTCAACATGGACTAACTGCTCATTGGATTCGACGAAATGCTTCAACAGTTGTCCATTCACAAGGAATGTCTGTGCGTCATCTGCGAGATCTGAGATCTCGACACATCCACTACCATGCACCGTACGGACGACAAATGGACCCATCCACTTGGACTTCAACTTGCCTTGGAAGATCTTCAGCCTAGCATTGAACAACCATACCTTCTGTCCAGGAACAAAGGTCTTTCGTCTGATATATCTATCATGCCAACGCTTCACCTTGTCCTTGTACACCAAACTATTTTCATATGCGCGGTTTCTGATTTCTACAAGCTCATTCAGATCCAAGTCTCTCTGCTTCTGCCCAAGGTGTGTGTTCCAATTGACCTTCTTAATTACCCATTCTGATTTATGCACTAACTCTGTGGGAAAATGGCACAGCTTTCCGAATACCATTCGGAATGGGGAGGTTCCTAACGGTGTCTTGTAAGCTGTCCTATACGCCCAGAGGACTTGACCCAAGATCTGAGACCAGTCCTTCCTGTCCGAGCGGACAAGCTTTTGCAATATAGTTTTCACCTCCCGATTCGACACCTCAGCCATACCATTGGTATGTGGGTGGTAAGGGCTAGTGACACGGTGTTCGATGTCGTAGTCCTTCAGGAGTTTCTTCACCTTCTGATTCACAAAGTGGCTACCCCCGTCAGATATCATCATTTTGGGGATCCCGAACCTAGAGATTATGTGATCTCTGATGAATTTACAGACAGTCCTGCTGTCTGCGGCTCGGGTCGGGATAGCCTCCACCCATCTGTATAAATAATCTACCGCAAGAAGGATGTATTCAAATCCATGGCTAACTGGGAATGGGCCCATGAAATCGATGCCCCAGGCATCAAAGACATCACAAATGATGACAGGCTGCATCGGCATCTCATCCTTAGAACCAACGGTTCCTCCCATTCTCTGGCATACTGGAACGACTTCGCGAAGGAGATGGCATCGCGAAACAGGGTCGGCCAGTAAAAGCCACACTGAAGTACCTTCCATGCGGTCCTCTTCCTGGAGTGGTGTCCTCCTGCCTCCAAGCTGTGGCATAAAGAAAGGACACTCTGGTATTCCTCTTAAGTACAAACCGTCTCCAGACACAATCTGATCCTTCAAAGAAAATGATCGGATCCTCCCAGTGGTAGTGTCTAGCGTCCGACTTCAGTCAGTCAATTTGGCTTTTGGGTCAATCTTCGGGAACTTTCTTGGAGATAAGATAATTCACGATATTGGCGTACCATGGGAGTGAGTCGACAACAAAAATGACTCGTCAGGGAAGGAATCTCGAATTGGTGAATCCTCTGAAGTATTAAGATCTTTGAGATGAGAGAGATGATCGGCCACTACGTTCTTCTTTCCAGGTTTATCACGGATGTCCAAATCAAACTCCTGGATAAGTAAAATCCACCGAAGAAGACGCGCCTTCGCGTCCTTCTTCTCCATCAAATATCGTAGTGTCGTGTGGTCAGTGAACACGATTACCTTAGATCCAATTAAGTGAGATCTGAACTTGTCCAAGGCAAACACTACCGCAAGCATTTCCTTTTTCGTAACTGTATAGTTACGTTGAGCGGTGTCAAGTACTTTGCTTGCGTAGTGAATTGCGAACGGGACGCCATCTTTTCTTTGTCCTAACACAGCCCCAACAGCATGGTCTGAGGCATCCGTCATGATCTCAAAAGGTAGAGACCAATCTGGGGCTTGTAGGATAGGTGCGTCCATGATCATTCCTTGTAATAGCTTAAAGGCCTCAAGACATTTGTGATCAACAATAAACTCCATGTCTTTGCCTAAAAGCTCAGTTAGCGGTCAGGCAATCTTAGAAAAATCCTTAATGAATTTTCGATAAAATCCGACATGCCTGAGGAACGACCGCAACTGCTTGACGTTGGTTGGTGGCTGGAGTCATCTGATCACATCTACCTTGGCAGGGTCAACCTCCATTCCTCTTTTGGAGATGGCGTGCCCCAACACAATGCCCTCCGTCACCATGAAGTGACTTTTCTCCCAGGAGAGCACCAGATTAACCTCACAACATCTTTTGAGGACTCGGCCCAGATTTCTAAGATAGGAATCGAAGGAATCGTCGTGGACCGAGAAGTCGTCCATGAAGACTTCCAGGAATTCGCCGACCATTTCAGCGAATACAGCAATCATGCACATTTGGAAAGTACCTGAAGCATTGCATAACCCAAAGGGCATGCGCCTGAAAGCATAGGTACCAAAGGGGCATGTGAATGTGATCTTTTCCTGGTCCTCTAGAGCTATGGCTACTTGATTGTAGCCCGAGAACCCATCTAAAAAGCAGGAGAATTATTTCCCCGCTAGTCTCTCTAGGATCTGATCAATGAACGGCAGGGGGAAATGATCCTTCTTCGTCACGGCATTCAGGCATCTGTAATCCACACAGACGCACCACGACGTGGGTACTCGCGTCACGATCTCCTCTCCGTCCTCGTTGGTGGTCGTCTGAATTCCCGACTTTTTTGGGACAACATGGATTGGGGCCACCCACTTAGAGTCGGAGATTGGGTAAATGAACCCGTGTTGCACCATTTCTCTATCTCCTTCTTCACGACCTCTCGTAAATTTGGATTCAAACGACGTTGGAATTCACGAGAGGGTTTGCTTCATTCTCCAAGTATATATGGTGCGAACACATAGCGGGATTTATCCCGTGGAGATCGGAAATGCTCCAGCCTATTGCCTTGCGATTTTTCTCCAGGATCTCTAGCAAGTGAGATTCCTGCTCCTCGGTCAATCGCGAACTGATGATGACCGGATATTTCTTGTCCTGACCCGCAAGGAAGGCATATTTTAATGTTGTGGGTAAAGGTTTGAGCTCAGGAGTAATGTGATCGTCTAAGAAGTCTGGCTCAATCTGATCTGGTTCGGTGTTGGAAGTGGCTGGATCTTTCTCTGTGATAGCTGCCACCAAGTTGTTCGGCTCTGGAGTCGGTTCGTCAAAGGTCTCCATACAATCGGTAAAAGCTTCGTCCGACTCGTCATCCTCATATTCCGATTGTCCTAAAGAGGGAAGGATTGACAGGCCCAACTGGGCCTCTAAGTCATCGAAGATGTAGGGCGATGCATGTTCTGAGCTGTACTCGTTCCTGAGGACCTCGCAAACTGACTCATGCACTGGATCATCTCTGGAGGGGATGGACTCATCGGTGCTGGCTGGGTTCTGTCTCCATGGCCCAACTAAGTCTACATGCTCGTAGTCTGCTTCGGTTGAAGAGTACTTGGTGCTGGATTCGGAATCCGGTCTCTGCCATCTTGTCTGCTTCATCTCAAGTTCCTTATCTCCGCATGGAGTTTGGAACTGAATCTTCCCGATTTATAATCAAACAAGGCCCCTGTTGTTCTGAGGAAGGGCATGCCTAAGATGATCTGGGAGTCTCTCCAATTACGAGGGGTTTCCATATCCAGGACAGTGAAGTCCACCATGTATTCCTGCCCCTCGACTTTAATCACAACATTCCTCAATTCTCCTTGGGACCTCTTGGTTGATTTATCAGTAAACTGTAGAAGGGCTCTAGATTTCCTAAGAGGTCCGAGATTAAGCCGCTCATAGAGGGTTGTAGGCATCAGATTGATTGAGGAACCATTGTCCAGGAGAGTGCATGCAAACGCGATGTCATCAACATGACTCACTACATAGTGTGCACCCATGTCTCTTTGTTTCCTTGGAAACGAGTTCTTTATTGCACAAGTCGTGGCTACTGATAAAACGTGTTTCTCAACACGGCTTTTGGTCTTCCTGCTAACCCTAGTAGGTATGCATCTCACCTTAAGGTATTTTTGGAATGTAGGGGTCATCTCCACATACTTGTCAAAGAGGATTGTGACCTTGATGTGTTTGTTGCAGAACTCTGCCATCTCAGGGTCATCTTTTTGGATTTTTTTTAATTTTCTTCTTTCGACCCTTGAGAGCTCGGGGGAAAGGGATTATTGACTCCAACTCATGTTCGGAAACTGAAAGATTTTCATTAACTTCTGGAACTGAGTTCTGTACATGACTCTGACTCTGAAACAAACTAGGACTCTGACTCTGACTGAAAGAAAAATGCTGGGGCAAAACCGATGATGCATCTTCCGCGACTTCTGGACGATCCTTCTTAGATGGAGGTGCGGGCTCCTCATCGGTTCCGTCGGACTCTATGCTGACGTCAGACTGCTGCTTCGAGGACTCAGACATCCTCTTCTTTTGCCGGTGATGGTGGTGGTGATGCTCCTCCTCTTCCTCCAAGTTATCCTCAAGCAGAGACTTGGCGGCTCCTTCCTTCTGTGCCCATGCCCGATCAGGTATGGTCACGGTCCTTACGCTCCTGAGGGACATATGATTTACATTATCGTACGAAAGGATCTTATGTTCAGATAAATAATTATCTGAATAATATACCTGATCTTGAGGTCGGTTCTGGCCATGGTTTAAGCTGTTCGGGTTGGCCTGAACCTGTGCAGGAATTGGGGTCTTTGGCGCCATCTGTTGGTCCTGGGTACGAGAGACACGATTAATATCGGTTCTCATATCCAGATAATCGTTCTGCATCTGTTGGACCCTATCAGACAGGGTCTGGATCGTCAAGGTGAGGGACTCCAATTCGGTGGGCTGGGCTGGCTGATTTGCGGACGAGGTTCTGTAATGGCCCTGCTGGCCATGCCGGTACTGCTGGTGGTGGTGGGACGGTGCTAGGCCCTGCTGATATGTGCGCTGCTGCTGCTGGTGCTGCTGAGGATGGTACCCTTGTTCTGGCCTGGACTGAAAACGCGGTGCGGGGATGGAGCCGGTTCCTTGGTAAGCTGGGGAAGGTCGGTGAAGCTGACCATTCCCCATCCTCGACTGTCTACTGACGGGTCACGGCTGTACCACAGCCCGTTGATCTCGAACACCTGCGGATTCTCCTCATATCCGGTCTCCACTTGTGGGGGCACATGCTGGTCCTGCTGGGTGTAAGTCTGATACTCCACCCAGCCACTCTGAGGCCCCGGTGCATGTTCTTGTACAAGATGGACTCGATGTACAGGTGCAGGTGGTGCAGAAGAGGCAGGTAGCTTCATCTTAGCTACCTTCTCAGTAAGTTCCTCCACTTGCTTCGGTTGATGTGAGAGAGACTCAAGTTCAGTGACCCTCTTGTGGATCTGCTCGACCATGGTTAACTTGTTAGCAATCATCCCCATGCTGGGGATGAGATCTTCGGTCAGATCCGCTATAGTCCTTCGGGTTGTCTCGTTGGATAGGATTGAGGGAGACAACTGATAGGCCCTGGTGGCCTGTGACCTGCCAGTTTCCGCCATCTGCTCCAGGATCTTCCATACGGCGTGCTCGTTCTTGTTCAAATAGCTTCCTCCACAGGCGGCACTGACTAACCCCTGCATCTCCGGGGTTAGACCACAGAACAAGGTCTGGACTAAAATTGTCTTAGAAATGTCGTGGTAGGGGCATTTCTGTACTAAGTCATTGAACCTATCCCATGCATCATGGAAAGGTTCATTGGGTCCTTAGGAGAAGCTGGCGATCTTCGTTCTCATTTGATTAGTCCTACTGAGAGGGTAGAACTTTTTCAGAAAGAGGTCCTTGAACTACATCCAGGTTGTGCAGATCACCCATAGGTTTTTCAGCCAATGTGCTGCCTTATCTCCTAAGGCAAATAGGGCGGCCTTCAGTCTAATGTAATCTTGGCCAACATTGGGATGGCTAAGATTGTTGCAAACCATCTCTAAGTCTCGGAGGAAGGTATACGGTTCTTCGTGGGCATTCCCGTTGAACTTCGGTAGCAGGCTAAGGAAGTGGGGCTTCAGCTCAAATGCTTCGGCAGGAATCGCTGGGGTCAACCAATTCTGTATCTCATTTTCCGATGGGTTGTAGGCATCGACCATTGGTCGGTCGATTCCTCCTGCTACTATGATTTGTCCCATCCAAGCCGTGAGATCTGCATTTCTTTGTTCGGCTACAGCAAGGCGATTAAGAATCTGTCGTAGTTGCTCCTCATCCGGTGGTGGCTGCTTAGGCGGCATCTTGTCCTCTATTCCTGGGTGTGAAATAAGATCGGTGTCAGAGGACAAATCAAGGAAGGGATTACCGAGGCGATGGTCTTCCTCGGTAAGCTCGGAGGAGAGGAAAGGGTTGGTTTGAGAGTAACCACCATGGGTATGAGGGAACCAGGACTCAAGAGGGTCATGAATCCTGGGTGGTCCAAGGTGTGCTTGGGCCGATGAAGAGGAGTTTCGTGGGGGGCTCATAGAGAGATCGGTGAATAAAGAGTCGAGATCCCCCCAGTCACTCATCTTGATTTGGCGAGAAGAAGATAGGAGTTTACTCCTACCTGAAGCAAACAAATCAATCCAAGACCCTGGGTTCACACTCAACACAGTGAAGGACTCGAAATCAAGTCCAATTAATCTTGTAGATTTTAAGTGTGGTTTTCAAGCAAGATAGCAAGGATTACGCGGCCTATAGAGAAGTCGGCTCAGAGCCGGATGCGTCTTCCCTGTTTAACCTATCGCCTAAGATGTCGCCGGTCCTTCCTTTCTTCGCTCTTATCCCAAGTCGATGGATTCAAAGACCACACCCCTATCTACCTGCAAGCAGGTGGAGGCTGACAAGGCCGGAACTTTACCTCGGGGGGGTACTGGCAGCTTGTCGCAAAGTACCGTAATTTCACCCCTATCTACCTGAGACAGACGGAGGCTACTTGGTACTAGTCAGTGAATCTGAAATTATTCGACTTGTGATATTTGCTAGGATTAGTCGGAACGTGATACGGAAGGTGTTGATTTGAGCTCTGCCTTAAGGTGTTCACACACACTCAAATACCCTCACTCAGCCTGAAAACAAGGTCGGGGATTTATCTCCCGCAAACAATTTTTTTCCAATTTTATTGAATTTTTTTGGTCAATAGTGTTTAGCAGTCCCAGTTTAAGTTTAGTTCTCACTGATTTAATCCAACCACACAGCACGCCTATCGTCCAGTCCCAATTTTCGTTTAATTAAATGTGAAAATCAGAGGGGGAAATCGAGAAAAGCCGATGCAAAATAAAAACAATGATGCGTATGCTGAGTTCAGGAGACTTATAGTGATCCCTTCACTTTTTTATGCTGGATGCAAAATAGAATTGAAATCTTTTTAATCTAAATGCAAATGCAAGCGATGAAAGCCGCTCCTAGACAAGCAGTTCTATTAGCGATGGAAGAATAGTTTGATTTGGCTAAGTCATGTGGTCTAAGTGCGTCTTTTAAGTGATTTGTGTGGTCCTAAAAATTACGAGCACAAGCAATTCCTAGATTGGCTCGGGGAGCCGCTAGGGCAAGCTAGATAACCATTCACCCACACAGCACACGGGGACACAGTTTCACTATATTTACACGCACGAGAACCTAAACAGGAACCGCTGGAAATAATGCGAAAAAGAAATAAAGAAATAAAATGAAAATTACAAAGTCTCTCTATTCACTCAATAAATTTAAATGCTAGATACTCGAAGCGTCTTCGACTCCTCACGTTCCTTGCATAGAAACAGATTGAGATCAGAGAGTGACACAGGAAAAAATGCAAAGAAATAAAAGAGAGAGAATATAATTACAAGAAAACAGGGGGTCAGACTACCCGGGGAGAGAAAATCAAACAATCAGAATTATACTGCAAATTAACCTAAGCCGTGCCTCCCCGACAACGGCGCCATTTTGATACCGCCTCCCGCACCCTTGGTTAATTCGGTCAGATTAATGTCCAAATTAATTATTGATGTTCGTTGCAGTCGGATAACAAGAGGGCTAATCAAAAACCACTTTTAATCAGATTCAAGTCAATTTCAAGTGGCAATTTTTTTTTTACTTGGTGAAGTCCAAGGTCGAATTCAGGGAGGCATCTGTCTCCTTAGGTGAATTTGAGCAATGTCCAAGTGTTAGATTTTTGGGGAATATTTTTTTGGTCTTTTTTTAATTTCTATGCAGAAACATGCAAAAATCAAGCCAATTTAAAGTTAAATCAGTTAAGGTATCAAATGAAGTCCAAATTATAAAAATTGGCCAGATGATGAAATATGGTGAAATTAAGCTATTCTAATTTTTTTGGAATTTTTCAACACTAAATGAATTTACTGTGAATTAACTAAGAATGCAAGGTAATTTTAACTAATTTAATTTTAATAAATACCAAATCACAATATTTTTAGGAATTAAAATTATCCTAGATAGGTCTAATGATGAGGAATCTAGAAAAATTGTCAAACCTTAATTTTAATGTGACATGGACCTATTAAAAATAAACTAAAGAAATCACCAATTAATTTATTTAGGCCTCGAAATGTGTGCAAATGAGATGAAATTTTTATGCAAGATTAAGTTAACTATTCTAGAGCTACTGTGATTTTTTGGGAATTTTTGGAGCTACATAGAATTAAATATTAATTAAAAGGTCCAAATGGGCAAAATATCACAGAAATAAACCAATTAATTAATTAATAATTCTACTCATATCACAAAAACTTGACAAGTGTCAAAACAGATAAAGGACAAGTTAAGCTACAACATGTAACTTTTTAAACTCAAAAATAATGAAATATGACACATAGGGATGCGTGCAAAGACAAGGGTGTAATTGCAATACAGGAAATAAAAATTACATAAAAATAAACATGCTGACAGGGACTTAAATGCAATTACCTATAATGTTGGGGGTGGAATGCAATTTCTCCACGGACTCATGTGCTCCTCACGTGGGGGCGCTTCACAGGGACCAATTTGTAATTTCTGAAAGTTCCCAAGGCCTCAGTGCAATTAACCCAGTCCGCGCGTGCTCCTCACGTGGGGTGGCCTAGGCTCGGATGGCATCGCAGCTCGGTTCGAGGCTCGGGGGCTTCTGAAGGTTCGGTTGAGGCTCGGCGAAGCTTCGGGTGGTCCGAGCCTAGAGGTCGGGGAAGAGGCTCGGACCCGATGTCGTGGCGTGCTCTGGACCTTTGGATCAAGATCGATCCAACGGATGTCGTGGGTAGCGTGTGGCGTGATCAGAGACCGTCGGATCTGGATCGATCCAACGATGCCTAGGGCTCGATGAAGGGGGGCGACGTGGCGGGATGCTTACCGTAGGATCGAAGAGAGATCCATCGGCGATGTGCTGCTCTGGTCGTGGGCGACGTGGTGGGCTAGGGACCGTTCGACCAAGATGATCGAACGGTGGCTGGAGCTTCGTCCTCAACGGTCCTCCGCCACCTGCGGAGGAGTTGGCGGGGCTCCAGCGATGGTTTCTCTGCTCTGCCTGATCCTTCTGACGTCGGTGAAGCTCTCCGGGGGCTCGGATATATCCCGGAAGATACGTGGCGGTGCGGAGAAGCTCCAAGTGGCTTCAGAAGCGGAAGAGGGGTGCTGGAGCACCGTGGCGATGAAGCGCGAAAGTAGCTCCGATGAGCTTCCGGCCGATGGTGGAATTGAGTACTTGCAGGTGTTAGGGGTAGCCGAAGCACGTGGGGGAGTTTTAGGAGATGTGGGGAGTGACGGCGAGGCCTAATCAAAGTGAAGGGATGTCAGGCGATGGTGCTCCTCCCAGGTGGAGGAGCTGGAGCTGATGGAAGGTGAAGTGAGGTGTCGGAGGGTGTGAAGTGCGGCGCGAAGGTCAGAGCTCCATCGCGGAGCTCGGTGAGGTGAAGATGGAGCGAAAGGATGAAGGTGGACGGCGAATAAAATCGGAGAAATCAAAGAGAAAATTAAAATGAAGATCAAAGGACGATGGAGGAGTTTACCTGGGGATTGGAGCTCGGATTGGAGTTCCAGGTCGTCGCTCGAGGGATCGGTAAGGTCCCGAGCTCAAGCAGCTTCGCGAAGGAGGAGCTGCGACACGGCGGAGGCGTCGTGGATCTCGCTGGAGAAGAAACCGGTCGTCGCTCGAAGAGGCACTCGATTGCTGTCACCAAAAGAACGCTCTGAGCTCAAGGAACTTCTCTGGGGTGGCGGATGGGCGTGAAGATGGCCAGTGATCGAGTATTTATAGGATGAAGTCAACGGTCGGGCTGGTGACGAGGTGAGATTAATGGGGTTCGTGGAGCGTCTCCGGTGGTCATCATGGAGATAGAGGGAGTTGGCGAGGATGAGGGAAGAGTGGGGGTGTTCGTGGCGATGTTTGCGGTCGGCGAGGATGGTTGGCGTGCGGCCGAAAATAGAAAGGGTCAGCGTGTGGCGCAAGGTCGAGATCATGGGAGAGAGAGGGATGGAGTGGCTTGGATCTGTTCTGGGGTGCATTGATCAAGGTCCGTGATGGTACCATGTGGCGCGTCGAAGGTGAAGCGCGAGCGGGCGGCTGAGATCAAGTCAAGGCGACGTGATCTAAGGGTGTTGAGTGCGCCACGTGGCGCGACAGGGGAGCGGCGCTAGCGAACGGTTCAGATCAGATCTAAGGATGATCGAAGGGTCGTGATGTGAGGCTGGATAAGCGGCTACGATGAAAGGATGGAGTGCGTGACTGAAGGGCGCAACATGCGCCACGTGGAGGACTGTGGTGAGGGCGCTAATGGATGGCCCAGATCTGAGGCGGGTTGGGATCGAACGGTGATGGATAAAGGCGCACGTGGAGTGGGCTGGGCCGTTGGATTCAAAGAGAAATCCAATGGCTGAGAGCAAGGGCGGCTAGGTCAAGGGGAGCGGGCCGCGTGGCGCAACCAGAGGGCGCCACGTGGCCAGTTGTGATTGGCTGAGACTGGAAATGAATGTAGAGAGAGAAGGAGGCCGAATTTGGAAAAACTCAAAACATGAAAGTTGTAGATCTTGATGAGATCTACAAGTTTTAAGTTGTCCAAAGACGGAGATGAGATCAACTATGATACAAAAAATACAAATATACACAAATATAGTATACATAGTGTACATAGAGGCCCAAAAATCCAACTTTTTCATATGAGCTCCAAATTGGATGGAATTAATCTCATTTTAAAGGTCTTTTAATGTGTATTATTCTAAAAGTGAGTATACCTATTTTGGAGGCTGTATGAGGGAGCTATGGGCATTTTATGGTCCAAGGGTTTTAAGGCTTTATTGGGTGCTTTTACAAAGGGGATTCCTGATTTTCTTCCTTATATTATTAACTAAGGTGTACATATTATAAAGGAGAGGTTATTTTTATGAGTGGATATTTTACAAGTGATTTTGGCTTCTTATTTAATGCAAATGGAGTGCTAAAATGCATGTATTATGAATGCATGTATGAATGCTATTTATGTATTATAAAGGGAAATATGCCTCTATTTACTCGGGAACAAGCTTCTATTTTAAACTTTTAAAGTGATGAATCACAGATTCATCACATGGTGAACTATCTTGTCTCCAAGCAGGTTCCCCATGGTTGGACTAGGAGCAGCATTGACCGACTTAAGTTGGATTCGAGGATATACCATTGGGACGATCCTTTCCTTTTCTTCAAAGGACAGGATTGTGTTTGGAGAAGGTGTATTCCTCAGGAGGAGTACCAGAGTGTCCTCACGTACTATTATTCACTTGAGGCTGGAGGACACCATTCGAGGAAGAGAATCGCTCACAAGGTACTTCAATGTGGATTGTAATGGCCGACCCTGTTTCGAGATGCTATTGATTGTGTATGGCCATGCCCGATTTGTCAAAGGATGGGAGGTACAGTTTGACAGAGAGATGAAATGCCCATGCATCTGGTGATTATTTGTGATATTTTTGATGCATAGGTCATAGATTTTATGGGTCCCTTTCCCAACATCCAAGGACATGAGTACATCTTGTTGGCGGTTGACTATTTATCCAGGTGGGTGGAGGCTATCCCAACCCGAACAGCAAACAGCAAGATTGTCTGTAAGTTTGTGAGAGATAATATTATTTCCAGGTTCGGGGTGCCAAAAGTTTTGATATCTGATGGGAGTAGCCACTTTGTGAACTGAGATATGAGATCTTTAGCTAAGGACTACGGATTTGAGCACAGAGTTACTAGTCCTTACCACCCACAGTCCAATGGCATGGCAGAGGTTTTGAACAGAGAGGTGAAGAGTATTTTACAGAAGTTGGTTCGTCCCGATAGGAAGAACTGGTCCCAGCTCTTGGACCAAGTTCTGTGGGCCTATAGGACAGCCTACAAGACACCATTGGGTACTTCACCATTTAGAATGATCTATGGCAAGCCATGTTATTTTCCCGTAGAATTGATTCATAAATCCGAATGGAAAATTAAGCAGATTAATTGAAGTTGTCACCTAGGTAAGCTTTATCGAGACTTGAACTTGAACGAGCTCGTGGAAATCCAAAACAGGGCATATGACAACGGTTTGATTTATAAGGACAAAGTAAAGAAATGGCATGATCAGCACATTAGGTGCAAATACTTTATCCATGGACAAAAGGTATGGTTATTCAATGCTAGGTTGAAGATGTTCCATGGAAAGCTAAAATCTAAATGGACGGGTCCCTTTATTATTAAGAAAGTGCACGGGAATGGAAGTGTAGAGATAGCTGATCTCACAGATGGTGCACAATCTCATGTGGTACATGGACAACTGTTGAAGCATTTTGTAGATTTGAAAGAGCTGTTAGTCCAAGTCGAGGTCATCAATTTCATGCAGAGTGAGCACAGAGGAAATACATCATATTACTCTTCATGAGGATGCAGCAAGATTCAACAGCTTAGAAGATTCCTCTTGTATATTATCCCTTCTATGTATATTCTCCAGATAACATCGATTCTCACACTTACTCCTATCCTATACTTAGACTGACCAGAGCCTAAGTATAGGCAGAACCGATGCCCACCATGTGTATATACTCATCCATTTCTCCTCTTGACCTCGTCCACCCCATTTTTGCTCTTCTTCTACACTTAGGCTGACCAGAGCCTAAGTATAGGGGGGTGGATCGACTTCAATACTTTTTATTATTTTAGTTGTCCTACGCTTAGCACGAGTGATAACACGGGTCAGGCGAGGGTCTAAATAGTCCACACAAAGCAGGACCACAATGTCGCTGCGGCGACCGCTCACAAAGCCTGTATTAATCAACAATGAACCCACAATATATAAATCAAGCGATGAGAAACAAATGTGAAGTCAAATTTATTTTTAACTCTACAATAATGTGTATAGTGCAAGTATGTGTAGAGTGTCGAACACAGGGAGCAAGCAAGATAGGTCGAGCAATAATGCACAAAAATGTGAGTGTGGTCAAGTGCCTACAAGTATGCAAATTTTTGTGAGTTTTTAATTTTTAAATATTTTTTATTTTTTTTTAATTTTGTATTTTTGTATTTTGATTTTTAATTTTTCTAATTTTTATATTTTCCTTTTATATTTTATATTTTTATATTTTCTTTTTCAATAATAGACTATATATACAATATAAGAAAGAGAGGAATAGAGTATTTATAAAAATAGGTAAAAATAAGGAAAAATCAGGAAATAAAGTATTTTTGCTCTTTTTATAATTTTATAATGTTTTTGTGATTTTTATAGATTTTCTGAATTTTTTTGGTATTTTAAAATCAAAAATACTGAAAATGGTGTAGAAAATAGAAAGCTGGGACAAAAATGAGGAAATAAAATAGCAAACATTAGAAAAAATTTTCTAAATAATTTTTTAACTAAAGATATTGCAATAAGGAAAAGTCAGAGACAAAAATTGGATTTTTAGGATTTTTGCAGAATTTTTTAGATTTTTATAAAGATTTTTGGAGTTTTCTAATTTTTAGAGTTTTTATTTTGAAATTTTTACTGATTTTTAGTCTGAAGCTAAAATATGATAAGACAAGCAATTTTTTTTGGAATTTTTCAAAAAGTTTTACTAATTTTTATAAATTTTCTAATGCATATAGTGCTAAAAATGTATGTTTTTTATTTTTAATAAATAATAAAGTGCAATAAATATGCAAAATAAAAATACGGCGTGAATGAGCAAGCAAACATGAGCTTAAGATAATTTTTATGGATTTTTTAGCAATTTAGAGATGCATGAAATAAATACTAGAAGCAAAGAGAAACTACACTACTTGGAAGGGAATAAATGCAAATAAGCAAACAGCCAGGGACCAAAGTACAATTTTCACGCAAAATATATAACTAATAAATAAAGTTCCTGGATTGATTACAAATACCTAAACCCGGAGGGGTTTGCTGCAAAATCACCAAGCCCACGCGTATAAACACATGACCTGGTAGGGGTACGAATGCAATATTACAAAACTCTAGGGGCACGCATGCAAATAATCCATAAAATATTACACATGACAGCAAAGTTCTGGACTAGGACGAAATAGCTAAACCCTAAGGGGGGTCCTTGCAAAATGCTCTCCACCTCGCGTGCACAGGCACGTGAGGTGACGTGGCTAGGACCGAAGTGCAAATATTAAAAGTTCAGGGGTCTATCTATAAATATTACAAAAATGTTTAAACTACCACTGAAAGTTTATGGGCTAAATAGAAAATACAAAAATGTGCGGGGTAAGGGTGCAAAATACCCACGCGCAAGGGCACGTGCACGATCCGACGGCTGATGGTCGTCCACTTGCCACGTGTCGTGATCTGAACGGTCGATGACGCTTCACGTTGGACGGCGAAAATTAGATCTTCGGTTGAAGATCTGACGGTGGCGGCTTGGTGCGATCCAACGGCTATTGTACACCTGGAGCCTCAGCCCTCGATCCAACGGCTCCGAAGGTCGGAGCAAGAACAGAGGAGGAGTGTCGGCGAGGCAACTTTCTCCGAGCTCTCGCTCCGTCCTTCGGCAATCTGGGAGGCTTCAAAAGGGTCTGGAGACTCCTAGAGGTCGGCTCTATCTCCAGGGGGCACCAAAAAGCCTCGGCGACGGCCGAGGGTCGCTGGAGCGGGCGGCAGAGCTGGAGAGCTTCGTTGGTGCTCCGGTGATCTTCAAAACGAGCCTCAGGCTCTTGTCAAGGGTCGTTGACCTGCAAAAAACAAGTGAGAGGGTCCAGGGCAAAATGCCTGGACCCCGCGGAGTGGAGGTGGCGGTGTGAAGCGGTGAGGATGAGACTCGGCCGGAGGTGCACTCCGGCGAGGTGGTTGATTAGTGGATTGAAGTGATGAAACGCGAAGATCTTTGAGGCGAAATAATCCTAAGACTAAGGAGAACGAAATGCAATAGAAATAAAAGGGGGATAGAGCTGCCTCAACGGTTGAAACCGGAGGGAAGTTGTACCTCGACGCCGGCAAAAGGCGGAGGTCGTGGAGCCACTTCAGGCGTTGCGATTGGGCACGAAGGGGAGCTAAGCCTATGGAAAAGAGGGGTTCAAATTTCAAATCGAAGTCGGGGGTACGCTTATATGGGGTTGACGAGTGGCGAGGAAAAACGAGGCACAGTGGCTGGCACAACGATCCAGAACCCAAGGATTCACCTGGGCTAAATCACCAATGGCCAAGGAAGAAAAGTCAAGAAGAATGCTTCGCGAAATGGTGCAAGATCTGACCTCAAAAAAATCGCAAAATGGGGTCAAAAATGATGTTCTAACAAAGTGACAGGGCTAGGATAGCCAGCTGACCAAGGTCAACTTGGACTGTCTCATGGTTGGTCCACGTGGACCAACCAGGAAAGTTCCCTGAAAAAATATTTGGAAATTGATTTTAAAATAGAAAATGATTTTATTAATTTTAGATTATAAAATGAAAAATATTTGTTATTTTCCAAGGTATTTTAATCTGATTTTTAATTATTTTTATGAGATATAAAATTACAAGTTACCATTTTGAGGTTATATAGGTATATGTATCTATATATTTTATTATTTTATTTTTATTTTGTAAATTTAATTTATTTATTTTTGTTTATTATTTTATAAATTTATAAAATATTTTTTATACCTAAATATATTTTTATTTTATTTTTCGGATGTATTTTATACACTTAATAAAATAGAAGTGTAAATAATGTAGGTATGTATACAAGTATTATACCTATGTATATTATATACAAGTATTTTTATTTTGTATTTTATTTAGGTTTTTATTCTGATTTCAATATCCAAATATACTATAAGCAATATTTACATAAATATAAAAATATAAAATTATAAAAATAATGAATAAATAATAAAATGAATATTTTAATCTTTACAAGTATATAATATGGGCCCAAAACTCAACTTTCAAATCGTAGCTCCGCCAAATGCGAAACCACCGCCATTGAATAGCTTATTTTAAATTATATACAATTAAAGTGAGTTTGATGCATTTGGAGTTTTTATTTGTGAGATATGGGTCTGGGAAGTTGGGATTTTAGAATCTTATTCAGATTATAACTTTTTATCTATACATTATTTTTGAGTGAAATCAATTTTGTATTTTTCTATATGAAATTATCTACGACTTTCATGTTCAAAGTTTCTTTATTTGATGTAAAAAAAGTAGAACCAAAAATAGGTCTCAAAATGTATAAAGAATGAATAAAATAAAAGGTATTTTTATTGTATTTTGACCCTTGTCTCCCCCTACTTTATTCCTTGTCGACCTATTCATCGAGATGCCTAGGTCTCGGGGTTTCGGGTCATAAAATATTTACAATATTTTATTCTTTTTTCTTTTATTTATTCTATAATTTTGGCTTTAAATACAGTATTTTAAACACTATTTACATGCACATGCATGAATGCTAAGATGCTCTAACTAAGGGTATTTATGAGTATTTGCTAGGTTTTTTGAGGCCAAAATGATAGAATAAAGATGATGTAATGTGGATTCATCATCCCCCTATACTTTACCTTTGCTAGTCCCTAGCAAACACTTATGCAATAAGTGCAAAAATAAAAATAAAGAAAAGAAAAAGAAGAAGGTGGACTAAATTTAACTATCAAACTTGTCTTCACAAAATCAAAGTTTGGAGCTCAAGTCGGACCTTTGGAATTTTAGTGCGGGCGAGACCTTAATGAGAATCGGATCTGCAATCCAACAGTCTTCAAGAATCCCAACATTCTGTTCAAGTCTCCTCAATAGCCAGGTCAGAAATATCTCAACTCATACGCAAACCCTTACGACTATGAATCTGACTCGTACAGTGTAAGTGATGGTGGCTCTCCCCAACTAAAATGACAAAGAGACTGACTTCTCCGGTATGACAATCCAATGATTCCCCAATCCAATAACTCCTTCCTCGAGGAGCGGGGTATTCCCTTCTAAGTTCAAGTAGCAACCAGCTCAAGAGGAGGGGGTGAAGAGAAGAATGGACGGTAGCCAGTGTAGCTACCTATCCTAGGATGCAAGACCAGTGTAGTCAAGTCATCGAGCTGCATGCTCACATGATTTGACTTTGGAACTCAAGCTTGTTTATTGACTTTACAACATATGTACATACTTTGCAGGCATTTATTTTTGTACAGGCCTGTCCTTTTTTTTGAAATACTATTCACAGTAGCATTTACATAGGGAGTTTTTCCTCTTGAGCCAGTAGACTATCCCTCTTTTGAAGCTTTATTGCAACCTACACTCTCATGTCTTTAGAATTCCTCGTCACTGGACAGGTTGGGATGCACTTCCCTCCCTAGAGGAGGACAAGTGTTTCCACTTGTGTGCGTCTCATACCGGCAAATCCAATCCCCTCACCACTCCAACTGAGTCGAGCCGTGTGAAAGGTGTAGTGTCCAAGTTAGGTCATTATCAACAAGAGTTGTGAGTGTGCTCCGAAATACTCTACTTAGGCAGTCAAGAATCCATTGAACCAAGTCTCGTGATCCTCAAAGAATTAAGTCAACTAGACCTGAAGTACCTCAAACCCAGTTCCTATCAGGTTCATGTTATTTACGTAGATTTTAAGGTCCAATCAAGCTCCACTCTCCGGATTTTGTTTAGACTTGTTCAACAATTAAACTCAATCTGAAAAATGCTAATGCTATGCAGAAAATATTTTTCTGATGCAATTTTCAAGGATTTTAAACTTTTTATGGATTTTTGAAAAGATGAGGCATGCTTTTTTTGTATTTTTCAAAAAGATTTTTCAAATGTTTTTTTTTTGAATTTTAGTTTTTGCAAATGTTTTTGGGATTTTTGAAAACAAAAAGTTTTGGCTAAAAGCTAGGTTAAAATATTTACACGGGAGTGCTTCTTATAATTACAAGAAGTGGATTTTAAGAATTTACAAGGGTAAGTGCTCAATTTTATAGATATATATAAGGGATTTTAGTGTGATGTATATATTCCTCAAACTTATTTGACACAGGTTTTTCAAATAATTTTGAAAACTATAGTCCAAACTAATTTTTACAAACGATTTTACAAACATGTACACCCATTTGAGAATCATTTTGCAAAGGTTTTCAGATTAGTATAAATAGAGTTTTCACATGTTTTTGCAACCATTTTTCAAACCGTTTGCAAACAATTTTTCAAATATTTTATTTCACAGGAAGAAAATAAACTTTACAAAACAAAATGTTTTTAAAAAGGTTGAAAACATGTAACAAAACATTTTCCAAATAGTTTTCAAAAGATTTTCACAAAGATTTTCAAACTATTTTTCAAACATTTTGCAAAAAACATTTTCACCTGATTTATTAATCAGAACATACAAAAAGAATTTGAGGAATAATAACATCTTTTTATTAGGGTTTTTAATGAATTTTAAAGAATAATTAGCCATATTATTAGGAAAATACGAAAGTACGAGTTATAGATAAAGTATATACGTAGTATATACGACCCCCCTATACTTAGCTTGAGATATGTCCTCATAGATCGGAGAGAAAACAGAAGACATAACTAGTACTAGGTATAGAAAAGTCTAAAGAATAAATAAGGAAATGAATGAACAAATGAATAAACGAATGAGAAGTTGATCGCCCCCCCATACTTAGGATCAAATAATCCTAAGTATAGCAGACTATACACAACACAGGGAGGGTCAAGGGTGGGAATGAACAGATCGTACTCAAATTGTCTCCCCCTATACTTAGGGTAAGATATCCCTAAGTATAGACAAGAAGAGGAGACAATGGAGAGGATCGAAGAATAGGGAAACTCGGGGTGCACACCCCCCCATACTTAGGACAAAGTATGTCCTAAGTATAGAAAACTTTCTTCAAGGGGCGACATCTTTTTGATACAAAAAGAAGATAGAAAAGAAAAAGAAGAAAAGAAGAAAAGAAATCAACAGATGAAAGAATGATATGGACAGATGATCTATACAGCGGAGGAAGGAAGTGATCACCATGTATGAGATGCAAATGATCTGAGTCGAAGAGCACATCTCATTCCAGAAGGATGGGGGCAACGTCAACGGTCGGCGGATCATGGTCTAGATATAGCTTCAGGCGCTGGCCGTTAACACGAAAGGTAGAGGAAGATGACGGCTCTAATATATCAATGCTACCATTGTCATGTACCTTCCTGACCACATACGGACCTTTCCACTTACTCTGTAATTTCCCTGGAAATAATTTCAGCCTGGAATCAAACAACCATACACGGTGATCGGGCTCAAACTATTTATGGTTGATGTGAGAATCGTGCCATGTCTTCACTTTTTCCTTATAATGTAGGCTGCTAGAAAAGGCTTTATATCTCAACTCCTCAAGGGTTGCCAACTCTGCTTTCCTCTGTTCTCCTATACTCTCGGGATCCAATAATAACTCAGTGACTGCCCAAAGTGACTTGTGCTTGATTTCCACTGGTAGATGGCACGGCTTGCCATAGACGAGACGAAAGGGAGATGTCCCTAATGGATTTTTGAAGGAAGTCCGATAGGCCCACAAGCCCGAGTCCAAAAGTTGTGACCAATCCTTCCGGTCTGGGCGGACAACCTTCTGTAAGATAGTCTTGATCTCCCTGTTCGAAACTTCAGCAAGACCATTAGTCTGAGGGTGATACGGTGTGGCAACACGATGGTCAATACCGAACTCGTCTGCAAGAGCCCTAACCTTATCATTAATGAAATGAGACCCCCCGTCTGAAATCAGAACTCTAGGTACCCCGAACCGTGAAATGATATTTTTCCTCAAAAATCGACACACGGTCTTAGCATCTGCGGCTCGGGCGGGGATGGCTTCAACCCATCGGACATAATCCACAATGAGCAAAATGTTCTCAAACCCCTGACACTTAGGAAATGGTCCCATGAAATTAATACCCCATGCGTCAAAAACCTCACAAAAGTGAATGGGCTGCATGGGCATCATGTCTCTCTGTCCGCAAGTACCCATCTTCTGACAGTCAGTACATCTCCTCACGAACTCATCTGAATACTTGAAGAGAGTAGGCCACCAAAGGCCGGATTGGAGCACCTTTTGTGTTGTCCGTCTCCTAGAATGATGTCCTCCTGCCTCAAGCTTGTGGCAGTAGGTGAGGATGCTATGCTGCTCATCTTGAGGAATGCACCTTCTCCAGATGCTATCCCCTCCCTCATGATAAAGGATGGGATCCTCCCAATGGTAAAACTTGGCCTTCGCCAGGAAGGTCTCGAGTTTCTGCCTAGGCCAACCTTGTGGAACCGTCTTGGCAAGAAGATAGTTCACAATGTCGGCGTACCATGGGAGCGAGGTGATAGCCAAGATCACCTCATCTGGAAACGTCTCTGTAATAGGTGCGCTGGGCTCAGATTCCTCAAGGTTCTCTAAGCGGGAGAGGTGATCCGCCACCACATTCTTAACTCCAGGCTTATCCTTAATCTCAATATCAAACTCCTGGAGTAGAAGGATCCATCTGGTAAGACGTTCTTTGGCATCCTTCTTGGCCATTAAGTACCGGATGGCCGTATGATCTGTAAAGATAGTCACTCTAGATCCGAGAATAAACAATCGATACTTATCCAAAGCAAAGACTACGGCCAGCATCTCCTTCTCTGTCACAGTATAATTCCGCTGAGCGGCATCCAAAGTCTGGTTGGCGTAGTGAATGGCAAACGGCAATCCATCCCTCCTCTGTCCAAGCACAGCCCCAACGGCGAAATCAGAAGCATCTGTCATGATCTCGAATGGGAGAGACCAATCGGGTGGCTGAAGGATAGGAGCCGTGACAACCATACTCTTGAAAGTCTCAAAAGATGCAAGACACTTATCATCGACAATGAACTCGGTGTATTTTGTCAGCAAATCAGTAAGCGGTCGGGCAATACGATTGAAGTCCTGAATGAACCATCGGTAGAAACCTACATGCCCCAGAAAAGACCGCAATTGACGCAGATTGGACGGTGGATTGAGTTTTCTAATGATATCCACCTTGGCCGGATCGACCTCCATGCCCCTGTTGGAGATGATATGACCAAGGACCGTCCCTTGAGTCACCATGAAGTGACTCTTCTCCCAAGACAAGACAAGATTGACCTCTATGCAGCGCTGAAGCACACGGTCTAGGCAATCAAGACAAGCATCAAACCCATCGCCATAGACCGAGAAGTCATCCATGAAGACCTCTAAACAGTCACCCACCATGTCTGAGAAAATGGACATGCACCTTTGGAATGTCGCCGGGGTGTTACATAGACCAAAGGGCATCCGTATGAAAGCATAAGTCCCAAACGGACAGGTGAATGTCGTTTTCTCCTGGTCTTCGGGCGCAATGGCCACTTGATTGTAACCGGAGTACCCATCAAGAAAATAGTAGTGACTCTTCCCAACCAGCCTCTCGATAATCTGATCAATGCATGGTAGTGGGAAATGATCCTTCTTGGTGGCCTGATTCAATCGTCTGTAGTCCATACAGACCCTCCAAGAAGTGGGTACTCGGGTAGCTATCTCCTCTCCAGACTCACTCACAACTGTAGTGATACCCGTCTTCTTGGGTACCACATGTAATGGACTAACCCACTTGGAGTCGGAGATGGGGTAGATAAAATCGGCGCTCCACCACTTCGATATTTCTTTCATGACCACATCTCGAAGATTCGGGTTCAGTCGTCGCTGGAACTCACGTGACGGCCTAGCATCCTCCTCAAGATAGATGTGGTGGGAGCAAAGAGCAGAACTACGCGTTGTTGCTTCCCGGCAACGGCGCCATTTGTTGAAGCTAGAAATTCCGCGGGTCTAAAATAGTCCACACAAGGCGGGATTAAAATGTCGTTGTGGCGATCCGCAAGAAACCCTAATTAGTCAACAATGAACCCACAATATAATAAATCAAGCAATGAGAACTAAATGTGGAGTCAAATTTATTTTAACTCTACAAAAATATGTATAGTGCAAGTATGTAGAGTGTCGAACTTAGGGAGCAAGCAGGATAGATCAACAAATTGTGCAAAATGTGTGACTGTGATCAATGCCTACAAGTATGCATTTTTTTGAATTTTAGTGAGAATGCACGAGCCTATCGGGGAATCAATTCCTTTGAGCACCTAGGTAGTCAAAATCAGAGGGAGAGTCGGAAAAGCAATGCAAGCGGCAAATCAATGATGTATGCTAAAGAGAAATGCTCACCTTGCCTCCAGCACTCTACATGCAAAGATGCTCAGCAGAATTGAAAGCTATCTATATGCAAATGCAAGCCGATGAAATCACCCTAAGTTCAGAAATTGTTATTAGCGTGAAGCACCATAAGTCGGTCACCGATCTTCAATCCAGGAGTCCGGTCTAGGCTCACCCCTCCTCCTCTCGACACATCGAGTTCAGGAGCAGCGCTTGACAGGGTGGGCTCGAGGCACGAAGGCTAGAAGATGATGAGGTGACTGTTTAAAGTTTAAACTAAGTCCAATGCGCACTATAGGTACATGCAAATATATTAGGTGTTTGGCCTTAATCTATCGCAAGCAATCCTAAAACTAGGGGCTCAATCACACAAAAGAAATAAAATCGAAAATCGGAAAACAAAGTTAAAAAAATGCGATGAAAAACGATAAAAGCCACGGTGAGCCCCCAAGTGTACAAGCACTTGGAAATTAGGCCCAAGAGTCCAAAGTTCGGGGGTACCTGTATTATTACAAATATAGAGTCTCTCTCTCACTTAAATTACAAAAATAAATACTACACAAAAATGCTCAAAAGTATGACTGTCTTCTCAAGTCCTCCCTGCCTTCTTTGATGCTAGGTTAGAAGTCTCACGCCGCCTTCACGTGGGTGCACCGGCACCTATGGTGGAGCGCCTCCCTCGATCCGCAGTTCCTCGCACAAGTCCAACAAGGGAGAGTGATTAGACAAGTCAAACAATGTTATCAAATAAATGAGCAAATAAATATGGCAAAAATAGGCAAATAATCACAATCACAAAGCAAAGAGCCGAACTACGCGTTGTTGCTCTCTGACAACGGCGCCATTTGATAACATGGGTCAGGCGAGGGTCTAAATAGTCCACACAAAGCGGGACCACAATGTCGTTGCGGCGACCGCTCACAAAACCCGTATTAATCAACAATGAACCCACAATATATAAATCAAGCGATGAGAAACAAATGTGGAGTCAAATTTTTTTTAACTCTACAATAATATGTATAGTGCAAGTATGTGTAGAGTGTCAAACACAGGGAGCAAGCAGGATAGGTCGAGCAATAATGCACAAAAATGTGAGTGTAATCAAGTGCCTACAAGTATGCAAATTATTGTGGGTTTTTAATTTTTAAATATATTTTTTATTTTTTTTAATTTTCTAATTTTTCTAATTTTTATATTTTCTTTTTATATTTTATATTTTTATATTTTCTTTTTTCAATAATAGACGATATATACAATATAAGAAAGAGAGGAATGGAGTATTTATAAAAATAGGTAAAAATAAGGAAAAATCAGGAAATAAAGTATTTTGCTCTTTTTATAATTTTATAATGTTTTTGTGATTTTTAAAGATTTTCTGAATTTTTTGGTATTTTAAAATCAAAAATACTGAAAACAATGTAGAAAATAGAAAGGTGGGACAAAATGAGGAAATAAAATAGCAAACAGTAGAGAAAATTTTCCAAATAAATTTTTAACTAAAGATATTGCAATAAGAAAAATTTAGAGATAAAAATTGGATTTTTAGGATTTTTGTAGAATTTTTTAGATTTTTATAAATATTTTTGGAGTTTTCTAACTTTTAGGGTTTTTGTTTTGAAATTTTTACTGATTTTTGGTCTGAAGCTAAAATATGATAAGACAAGGAAAATATAATTTTTTTGGAATTTTTCAAAAATTTTTACTAATTTTTATAAATTTTCTAATACATATAGTGTTAAAAATGCATGTTGTTTTATTTTTAATAAATAATAAAATGCAATAAATATGCTAAATAAAAATATGACGTGAATGAGCAAGCAAACAGGAGCTTAAGAAAATTTTTATGGATTTTTTAGCAATTTAGAGATGCATGAAATAAATACTAGAAGCAAAGAGAAGCTACACTACTTGCAAGGGCATAAGTGCAAATAAGCAAACATCCAGGGGCCAAAGTGCAATTTTTACACAAAATATATAACTAATAAATAATGTTCCTGGATTGATTACAAATACCCAAACCCATAGGGGTTTGCTGCAAAATCACCAAGCCCACACATAAAATAGCTAAGGGGTGACCTAGCAGGGGTATGAATGCAATATTACAAAACTCCAGGGGCATGCATGCAAATAATCCATAAAATATTACACATGACAGCAAAGTTCTGGACTAGGACAAAATAGCTAAACCCTAAGGGGGTCCTTACAAAATGCTCTCCACCTCACGTGCACAGGCACATGAGGTGACGTGGCTAGGACCGAAGTGCAAATAGTAGAAGTTCGGGGGTCTATCTATAAATATTACAAAAATGCCTAAACTACCACTGAAAGTTTATGGGCTAAAGAGAAAATACAAAAATGTGCGGGGTAAGGGTGCAAAATACCCACGCCCAAGGGCACGTGCGCGATCTGATGGCTGATGGTCGTCCATTTGCCACGTGTCGTGATCTGAACGGCCGATGACGCTTCGCGTTGGACGGTGATGATTAAATCTTCGGCTGAAGATCTGACGTTGGCGGCTTGGTGTGATCCAACATCTACTGTACACCTGGAGCCTCAGCCCTCGATCCAACGGCTCTGAAGGTCGGAGCAAGAACAGAGGAGGAGCGTCGACAAGGCGACTTTCTCCGAGCTCTCGCTCTGTCCTCCAGCGATCTGAGAGGCTTCAAAAGGGGCTGGAGACTCCTAGAGGTCGGCTCTATCTCCTAGGGGCACCAAAAAGCCTCGGCGACGGCCGAGGGTCGCTGGAGCGGGCGGCGGAGCTGGAGAGCTTCGCTGGTGCTCCGACAATCTTCAAAACGAGCCCCAGGCTCGTGTCAAGGGTCGTTGACCTGCAAAAAACAAGTGAGAGGGTCCAGGGCAAAATGCCTGGACCCTGCGGAGTGGAGGTGGCAGCGTGAAGCGGTGAGGATGAGACACGATCGGAGGTGCACTCCGGCGAGGTGGTCGATTAGTGGATTGAAGTGATGAAATGCGAAGATCTTTGAGGCGAAATAATCCTAAGACTAAGGAGAACGAAATGCAATAGAAATAAAAGGGTGATAGAGCTGCCTCGACGGTTGAAACTGGAGGGAAGTTGTACCTCGACGCCGGAGAAAGGCGGAGGTTGTGGAGCCACCTCAGGCGTTGCTCGACCCACCCGAAGGTTGGAAAGGGAAGATGTCACCTTCTCCTTGCGATTGGGCACGAAGGGGAGCTAAGCCTATGGAAAAGAGGGGTTCAAATTTCAAATCGAAGTCGAGGGTACGCTTATATGGGGTTGACAAGTGGCGAGGAAAAATGAGGCACAACGGCTGGCACAACGATCCAGAACCCAAGGATTCACCTGGGCTAAATCACCAATGGCCAAGGAAGAAAAGTCAAGAAGAATGCTTCGCAAAATGGTGCAAGAGCTGACCTCGAAAAATTCGTGAAATGGGGTCAAAAATGATGTTCTGGCAAAGTGACAAGTCTAGGACAGCTAGTTGACCAAGGTCAACTTGGACTGTCTCCTGGTTGGTCCACGTGGACCAACCAGGAAAAATCCCTGGAAAAATATTTGGAAATTAATTTTAAAATAGAAAATGATTTTATTAATTTTAGATTATAAAATGAAAAATATTTGTTATTTTCTAAGGTATTTTCATCTGATTTTTAATTAATTTTATGAGATATAAAATTACAAGTTACCATTTTGAGGTTATATAGGTATATGTATCTATATATTTTATTATTTTATTTTTGTTTTGTGAATTTAATTTATTTATTTTTGTTTATTATTTTATAAATTTATAAAATATTTTTATATACCTAAATATATTTTTATTTTATTTTTCTGATGTATTTTATACACTTAATAAAATAGAAGTGTTAATAATGTAGGTATGTATGCAGGTATTATACCTATGTATATTATATACAAGTATTTTTATTTTGTATTTTATTTAGGTTTTTATTCTGATTTCAATATCCAAATATACTATAAGTAATATTTACATAAATATAAAAATATAAAATTATAAAAATAATGAATAAATAATAAAATGAATATTTTAATCTGTACAAGTATACAGTAGGGGCCCAAAACTCAACTTTCAAACCGTAGCTCCGCCAAATGCGAAACCACTGCCATTGAATAGCTTATTTAAGATTATATACAATTAAAGTGAATTTGATGCATTTGGAGTTTTTTTTGTGAGATACAGGTCTGGGAAGTTGGGATTTTGGAATCTTATTCAGGTTATAACATTTTATCTATACATTATTTTTGAGTGAAATCAATTTTATATTTTTCTATATGAAATTATCTACAACTTTCATGTTCAAAGTTTCTTTATTTGATGTATAAAAAGTGGAACCAAAAATAGGTCCCAAAATGTATAAAGAATGAATAAAATAAAAGGTATTTTTATTGTATTTTGACCCTTATCTCTCCCTACTTTATTCCTTGTCGACCTATTCATTGAGATGCCTAGGTCTCGGGATTTCAGGTCATAAAATATTTACAATATTTTATTCTTTTTCTTTTCTTTTATTTATTCTATAATGTTGGCTTTAAATATAGTATTTTACACACTATTTACATGCACATGCATGAATGCTAAGATGCTCTAATTAAGGGCATTTACGCGCATTTGCTAGGGTTTTTGAGGCCAAAAGGATAGAATAAAGATGATGAAATGTGGATTCATCAACGAGCTATGTCTTTTTCTCGCTTCTTGTGCTCTGAGGACATAGCACATGCTAAGTATAGGGGGCATGTATATATTACATATATACTTTACCCATAGCTCGTACTTTCACGTATTTTTGTATATATAACCATAATTTCGAGGTGGGTAAAATTGGTTAAAAAATCTTTTTCAAAATAAACTTTTTCAAAAAAATCTCTTTTCTTCCCTTATTTACTTTAAAAAAACTTCTTCAACGAAAACAAAAAGAATCTCTCTCTTTTCTTTCTTTATCTTCTTTTAAAAAAATAAAAAAATGTGTGTTTTTCAAAAAAAACTTTTGAAAAAATAACCTTTCCTTTCCTTTTCTTTTCAAAAAGAAAAAACATCAAAATCACAAAAAAAATAAAAAAAACGAACTAATGAGTTTGTTTAACCCATGACACTTACACTTTCACACAAGACTAGTGATGTTTAAGAACACTTGGTTTATGAGGTATTGAGATTTTGGTTTAACCGTCCTTAGTCATTAGGATCTTTGACTTAATTATTTACATTTCCCTAGTTTGAAAGATTTGTGTGCTATATTGCATACTTAGTCTTTACCTTAAGAATATGATTAGCACCTCACATACACGACTACAGTTATGATGAGATGAGTTAAAATTTTACTTGAGGAATTGGGATGAGGGATTTGAGTTTGGACATGATTTGATGATAATCGAGGATGGGATAAAATCAATGAAGGCTTCATGAAACCTGAGTGTCAGCACCTTTAGCCAGTATAAGAACATGGTTCTTGTACTATCTCTTGACATTTACCTAAGTGCCAGGGTGTGATAAAATAAAAAAATGTTGATCATTGTACGCCAACTCTTGGTAAAAGCAGTGGAACTAGACAAAAATAAAGCAAAGAAAGATCAATGTTGAAATAAGCTCTCTTTCCACAAAATCAAATATCAAAAGAGCTTCCACCAAAGGCGAGCTCCCAACCATTTCAAAGTGTCCACTTGGACCACCGCTATTAGGACCAGGAGTCGGGCTTGCACTAAAAAAGGGCTCTGCATCGTAAATGCTACAAGTCTGGGTGTAGAAGATACGATAGGTACTCAAAAAAGGCACACCCCGATGTACTTCAGGAAAACAAGTGCAGACGACTCTAACTTCTCTTAACGGATACACTGATCAACAATAAAAAAATACATCTATTGAGATAAATAAGGCACTCGAGAGGATCCTTGTTTCAATGAGAGGGAGAGAAGAAATGACACAATCCTATGTCCACCATCAACTGGACTTCCATCTAAACTTTGAAGTCTGAAGCTAAAGAGACGGTGGATTGGATGCAAGAAAGGGTTTATTCCCTATTGTTGAGGATCAGGTTCTTAGAAGAGTCTCTTGGACTGGAACCTTGGGTGACGTTGTGACTCTACTCTTGTAACTGCAGTCCACACTTAATGGCATATCCCTATTATATGTGTATACAGAGAGAGTCTGATGATTAGGGAAATTGGATACCTTTTGACTATAGCTTGGTTCAGCTTAAAATTTTAGGATCTCTAAAATCGAGAGTTTTGGATGGATCAAATCTTGTATTCATGTGCACAGTCAACGGTTATTCCAACTTATTCATTCTTTATTTGCTCGAGGACTAGCAAAGTTTAAGTGTAGGGGATGATGAATCCACGATTCATCATCTCAATATATTGATCTTAGCTAAATCCACGAGTAAAGTCTCTAATAAATGTCTATAAAATCAATAAATTAATAAAATAACTCTTGTAAATAAAATAAACTAATTATTGTATATTATATTGTATAAAATAAATTAACAATAAAAAGGCACAAAATAAAGGAGTTTTTCACAACTAAATAGCTCAAAACTTCATGGATTTTTAATAACTTCATTTCAATTCCTTTTTGGCTAATTCTTTCTCTGACTTGTTCATAAAAATGTATATAAAAATACAAAAATACAAAATAAATTCCACCTCAAATAAAGCTCCAAGATCTCAAAGAGTAGAAGCCATAAAGTCCAACCTCCCGGCTAAATTCCCGTTCCGTATGAACTCCAAATTCACCAACTCACTTTTAAAGTTTAAGTTAGAAAATTATCTATCCAACGGAAGTGGTTTATTAAAATCGGTGCTTGTTTGTAAAATATGGGTTTTGGGACTTAGGTGTACATTGTATATAATGTAAATATTCATTCTTTCTTCATTATTTATTTATTTTTTTATTATTAAAAAAGTAAAAAAATCATTGTTGTGTTGTATTTTATTCCTAGTATTTTATTGTATTTTTCTATTGTAAATATCTTTTATTAAAAATACAAAAAAATAAAATTAGAAAATTAAAAAAAATGTACAGGTTGTTTGTCTTCTTTTGTAAATTCTCCACTATTTTTCTTCTCTTTATTTTATTATATTTTATTAGCCTACTTTATTCTACTATTTATTTTTTATTTATTTCCATTCTCTACAATAACCACCAATTAAACTCCATTATTCCACCATTTTTTCTAACTTCTAATTCAACTCCACCATTTTATCAACCTCCCCTCCACCACTTTAATAACTTCTCATTTTTTTCTCTTTATATACATCACGTTCTCCTCATTTTTGACTTGGATCCATATTTATTTGAGGAGAGACTAGTTCCATGAGTTGAATCGGTGACAGCGATGCAACAATGGTCGAGCCACAACGGCCCTCTCTCCGGTGAGATCCGTTGGTATTTTGGCCAACGTCGTAGTTGCACACGCGCGCTGCTCGAGCTCATCGCTCACCAGCGATTCGAGCGAAGACCGTGCTTCTTGTGAGCACATCATAAGCAACCGCTTCAATTATAGGTAAGTCTCCTTTTTATTTTGTCATCATTTTTTTATTTTTATTTGCAATTTTTTCATCTTCTCGCATCACATCACTTTATCATATTCATCTTTATCATACTCCCACCATTACATCCTCATATTTGCATTTTTAGTTTAGTCTATGCCATGTTTAAGAAAACTAAAAAATTAAAAAAATAAATTACAAATATCAAAACATCAAAGCAAAAAAATAAAAAAACAAAAAAAATTAAAAATTGTAGCAGGGAACCGTCGGTCCCCCTTCCTCCAGCACCACCGGCGGTGCTGCCCACCACCGCCACCTCCGGACCACAGCCGCCTGCTGCTCGCAGCCTCAGCGCCGCCTCCTCCAGAAGCATGGGTGCCTCCGCCTTCAGGCCGCTAGCCGACCCTCAACACTGATGTTGCCCCGCCCTCGCGGTCGCGCACCTCAACACTGACGCCACCCTCTGCCTTCGGCCCTCCGCAGCACCGCCTCGCTGCACGACACCGTGTGTGCCCATGCAGCAACCACCGCAGCCCGTGGTGCTGCGGCTCCACTCCGCCTGCACGCACGACTGCGCCGCTCGATATTCTCAAGTCCGCCGCCCCATAGTGCCCTAGCCGTCTAGAGAAGAAGAGATTCTTTTAATAATTTTTTTATTCTCTAAAAATTTCATATGTGTTTTGTAATGTTTTTAGAACCACAAACAAGTCCATGTATATAGTTTATTTACGAGTTTTCTTTCTTGAAATTGCACGGATACCCCTATGTTTTGATTAATTTGGACATCTTTCTTTCATCTTTTTATTAAATGAAAATTTTCATGTTTTTGAGCCACTAATTATCTATCATGTGGATATTTATTTGGATTTTTGTGAGATCTAGATAATTAATTAAAATTATTTAAGTATAATTGTGCTTATTTTATCCAATATGTGATTTTAAATTCATATCTCACTTAGAGTTGCTTCATAAATTCCACAAAAATTAGAAATGATGCCTTGAATTGTGATTGAATTATTATCCAAATTTAATTGGAGTTGTCTTTTATCTTAAATAAATTGTAGAGTGATTTTCTTAATTGATTATTAATTAAATCCATACATAATATTTTTACGAAATATCAACTCCCCTGGACTGTTCATGTGCATATCTCTTTGAGATAATTAACACTCTAATTAATTTCATAATATGGATTTTTTAGGAATTAATTACTCACTATCACTCTGTTTTTATTAAAAAAATCCATAAAAATTCATATTTTCTCAAAAAATCCAAAAAAATTTACTGAAGCCTCCTTGCGTCATGTTTATTTCTAGTAAAATTTTCATAATTTTTGCATTCTGTTTGTGTGAAAAATTGCGGAAAAACCCATAAAAAGTGTGCATTTTTCATTGTTGCATTTTAACCCCTAAAATTCCAAAAAAAAATTTGCATTCAGCATTAGATTAGGGTTCTAGAAAAATTATAATTAGACTAAATTTGATTATTTTACATTAAAATTAATTTATCCTAGTTGTGTGTTTTCTTATTAACTTAATTCACCTACATTATGCATTTCGCATTCATTTTGCATAAAAATCCGTGTGGAAACCTAGAACTAAGTTTTTTGAATTAACCCGACGTTGTTCCTTTACCTCCATGTGTTCGACCCAGACTTGCCCAGGATATAAATTAAAGCTGATACACTCTTTACAGAGATCTTCTCTCAGTTCTGACTGGTTCTTTACGTACCTGTATTACAACAAGCACAGGTTATACACGTGCTCAGCGAGTCATCACCTACATCAACTAGCCTTCCATCTACACTTTTAAGTCTGGTAACTAAAGAGATGGTGGATTGGATGCAAGAAATGGTTTATTCCATATTGTTGAGGATCAGGTTCTTAGGAGAGTCTCTTGGACTGGAACCTTGGGTGAAATTACGACTTTACTCTTGTAACTACAGTCCACACTTAAAGTCGTATTCCTATTATATATGTATATAGAGAGAGTCTGATGATTACGGAAATTGGATACATTTTGACTAGAGCTTGGTTCAACTTAGAATATTAGGACCACTAAAACCAATAGTTCTTCAACAGATCAAGTTTAAGATTCACATGCATAGTAAGGGATTAATCCAACTTATTCATTCTCTTCTCTATTTGCTCGAGGACTAGCAAAGTTGCGAGGGTGATGAATCCACGATTCATCATCTCAATATATTAATCTTAGCAAAATCTCTGAGTAAAATCCCAAATAAATACCATAAAAGCAATAAATTAATAAAATAACTCTTGTAAATAAAATACACTAATTAATATAAAATAAATTAATAATAAAAGACCATAAAATAAAGGAGTTTTTCACCAGTAATAGACCAAAACTTCATATATTTTAAATAAATTCATTTCAACTCCTTTTTTGCTAATTCTTTCTCTGACTTGTTATAAAATAAAAAATACAAAATAAATTTCATCTCAAATAAATACCCCTATATCCTAAAGAGAAAAAAGCCGTAAAGTCCAAATTCTCAGTCGAATTCCTGCTCCGTATGAACTCCAAATTCACAAACTCACTTTTAAAGTTTAAGTTAGAAAATTATCTATCCAATGAAAGTGGTTTCATTAAAATTAGAGCGTGTTTGCAAAATATGGATTTTGTGACTTAGGTGTACATTGTATATATTATAAATATTCTTTCTTCATTTTTTATTTTTTTCTTAATTTCTAAAAATCCAAAAAATCATTGTTGTGTTTTATTTTATTTTTAAGAATTTATTTTATTTTTAAGTTGTAAATATCTTTTATTAAAATGAAAAAAACTTAAAATGAGAAAAGTAAAAAAAACATGTACATATTATTTGTCTTATTTTGTAAATTCTCTACTCTTTTTATTTTCTTTATTTTATTGTATTTTAGTATCTTACTTTATTTTTTCTTTTTCTTTTTAATTTCCATTCTCTACACTAACTCCCACATTCTTCCATTAACCACCAAGTCTTCATCTAACTTCCCATTCAACTCCACCATTTCATTTAACCTCCCATTCAATTCCATCATTCCACCATCTTTTCTAACCTCCATTTTCCTTCTCTTTTTATACATCTCATTCTCTTCATTTTTATCTTTGATCTGCCATTCTTAGAGAAAAAGGAGAGAGTTTGGAGTGTTTTGCCGTGACAACGGCTGAGCATCATCCTCAAGCGACGACCTCCTTCAGGCGAGATCCGCGGCAACCATCATTGTCGCGTCATGAGATTTATGTCAAGCTCGCATAGCTTCTCCAATTTTTTTGCCAATCAGATCGAGGTCACGACAGGAGTCCAGCATAGCTGCTCCGCAAATCTGGCAAACCACAGGCAGCTCTTGAGCGGCGCCCCTGCTTCCAGCCATGGACGCTAGCGGTGGCGCCTCCATCGTGCAGCTTCCTACGCCTTCCCACGCCACCGCTACCCTGCGTCAGCCCCTCCACCCATGCGCCACTATCCTCCAGCAGCAATGCTCGTGGCTCCCATGCCTGTGTGCACCTCCAACCGAGCCACGCCACTAGCGACGACCCCTCCTCAACGCCACCCGTCCACCGCCAGCGATAGCCCCTCCTCCACGCCACCTCGATGCTCGACATGCAGCAGTCCACGTGGCCCCATGCGCACCACAGCACCTCCGCGCTTCCAGACCTCCTGGACACCCACGGTCCTCCCCCACTCCAAACCGCCACCATTGCAGCTGCTCCTCCAAGCGGCCGCCACCCATCGCATCCGCCGCCGTCCACACCCTCAGCCGGCCACCTCATTGTGCGGGCCGAGCCACAGCCAATGCCATCTCTCCCCGCCGCCCGCCCACATTCGTGCCCAAGCAAGAAGGACTTCAATTTTTCATTTTATTTTTTGTAAAAATTGCATAGTTGTTCTCACATTCGCAAAGTAGTCCATGTGCATGTTTTGTTTGTGAGGTTTGTTTTCTGAAATTGCACAAATACCCCTATGTTTACATATTAATTTGGACATCTTTATTGCATCATTATTTAATGAGAAATGTCATGATCTTGAGCAACTAATTTTCTAGTATTTGGCTATTTATTTGGATTTTTGAAAGATTTGGGTAATTAATTAAAATTATTTTAGTAATAAATTGTATATTTTACCCAATCTGTGGTCTTAAATTCATATTTAAGTAAAGGTTGCTCCAAAAATTATGCAAAACTCAGAGATGATGCTTTGAATTGTGGTTTAAATTCTTTCTAAATTTCATCTTAATTGGAGTTGTTGTGTGTCTTAAATAAATTGTAGTGTGGTTTTCGTAATTGATTTTTTGGTTTTTATCAGTTGTGTCCCTCCGAGATATCGCAATATCAGTTATGCCCCTTCTTTTTGGTAATATCAGTTGTGCCCCCAACTTCTTGTCGTTCTATCAGTTGTGCCCTTTAGGTTAGTTGTCGTCCATCCACAGTGCAAATGGACGTTAACTTTGAGGACATAAGCAGAATTAATTTTAAGAAAAGGGTTCAATTGTCATTTGACACCCTCTTCCTCATCCTCTTCTTCTTCCTCCTCTTCCCCCATCCTCTTCCTCCTCCTCTAACCTCCTCCTCCTCCCTCTCCGCACGGAACTCCTCCCCCACCCCCGGCCTGCCCTCTTCCTCCGCCCCAGAATGCCCCCTCCTCTGCCCCGACCTCCCCCTGCCCCCTACCCCGACCTCCCCCCACCCCATGCCGCCCCTCCGCCCCGACCTCCCTACCGCTCCGACCTCCCCCCACCCCTGTTGCCCCTCCGCCCCGACCTCCCCCCATCCCCTGCCGCCCTCCGCCCCAGCCTCCCTACCACCCTGACCTCCCCCCCACCCCCTGTTGCCCCTCCGCACCGACCTCCCCCCACCTCCTACCGCCCCTCCGCCCCATCCTACCCCTCCCCCAGCCCGCGCCATCCCCTCTCCTCCCCCTCCCCATGCCTCCTCCTATCCCCACTGCCCCCCACACCTAAGTCGCCCCCTGCCAGCTGTTGTCGAGAATCTGGAGAGGAAGGGCTGAAACATGAGGGCTTTCATTATTTTTAGGTTAAGAGAAATTTTTTACTAATTGATTCATAAAAATTTTCAATAAATTTCATCGTTTGATTCATAATGAGTGATATATCCGTGAAAATGCAAAAATTTTAGAGATTCGATGGATGCATGAAGGTGTCACTAAGAGAGAGAAATTATGAAGAGAAAGGAAGAAGAACTAATGGAGGAGTAAGAAGATGAAGAAGAAGTCTGAACAATAATACCCCTCTTAACTGCACCAAGATTTGAAAAAATCATGATTAAGTCAACTCATTGACGGTCAATCTGACGGAATGGCACAAGTGATAATAGAGAAAGAAGTGAGGGGTATAAATGATATTAATAAAGATAGGGCATAACTGAAATTGTGATATCTCAGAGGGGAACAAGTGATAAAAACCCTTGATTTTTGATTAAATCTATACATATTATTTTTACGAAATTCTAACTCTCTTGGATTGCATATTAAAATATCTTATTGAGATAATTCGCTCTCTAGATTAATTGATTCTATAGATTTATTAGGAATTAAATACTCACTATCACTCTGTTTTCATCAAAAATTTATAAAAAAAACATATATTTCGAAAAATTCCAAAAAAAATAGTGTATCCTTCTTTCATCATGTTTATGTTCCAGTAAAATTTTAATAATTTTTTCATTCTGTTTGTGTGAAAAATTATGTGAAAACCAATAAAAAGTGTGCATTTTTTATTGTTGCATTCCAACCCTTCAAATTCCAAAAAAAGTGTTATACATTCATCACTGGATTAGGTTTCTAGAAAAATATAATTTGGCTTTATTGGTATAATTTAACATTAAAATTAATTTGACTAAGTTGTGTTTTCTTATTAACTTAATTCCATTGTATTTTGCATTCGCATCCATTTTTGCATTGATAAAAACAAAAAAAAAACCATTTTGGAAAACCTATATCTATGTTGTCTGAGTTAACCCATAGTTGTTTCTTTTGTCTCCCGATGTTCGACCCTGGACTTGCACAGGATATAAATTAAAAACCGAGACCTCTTCACAAAGATATTTGATTCAATTCGGCATGATTCGTTAAGTACCCGTATTACAACGAGTACAAATTATATCACGTATTTAGTGATCTATCAGTTAGTTGACATACATCGTCTTTGTAACAAGCATTAACCTTAAGGACATAACGATAATTAGAAATAAAAGTTAGTACTCATATGACCACCACCAACCACTTGTTGCAGAAACACAATAGGTGTGGGTCTTCTCGTGGCTGAACCATCACATCAGACCTTGCATCAGCAATAGGATTGGATTCACGAGGAGATAGCTGCTCTATTTTGGGGCTTATCGGTATTCTTCCCCAAACGTCAGTAGTACTCTCTCTTTCATGTTACACTGATGAAGCTTTGATCTTCGACGAAAGATCTCGATCAATAGACAATAAATACTTAGAAGCTGAATAGAATGGAGGATCGGATTCTCATCTCAGGGTTGCACATAAGCTTCCAACTGATTTAACAAAGGTGAAATGTAGTTCTGAATTGCTTAATCTGAAGTTTGCCTATAGTTTAACAGAACTTTACAGGATATATTTGAATCAAAGCATTAACCATAGTTATATGCAGAAGATGTTCAATAGGTTGAAGCTGACATATGCACTCCGCTCAAAAATTAGATTGAAAGTGGTCTGGGGTGTTATGGTGTGAACTAAATGAAAATACAAGCGCATGTAAAGGACTTGGGATTAGACTCATATATAAGGGGAACGGAACATGAAACAAAGATGGGGAAGAATGAAGGTCGTGCTGAACTTAGGTGATCAAGAATAGAATCTTTAAGAATGAACGGTGAAGGAAATGATCTCTGATAAATGTACATGAAAATAAGGAACAAAATAACTAAAATCAAATGATGAACAGGAGCTTGAGCTTTAAGAACTCGGCTAATGGTGAAGAGAATACATGAGATGAAGTCGGAGGAGAGGTGGGCAAAGGAAGGGGTTGGATAGGGAGGCTGAATGAGGAGGAGGGAGGTATAGGAAGGGGTTGTAGGAGTAGGTCGATAGAGGAGGAGGACGAGATGAGAGAGGTCGGAGGAAGGGGCTGAAGGGGAAGGTCGGTAGTGGAGGAGGGAGACGGATGAAGGCGCTGGAGGGGGAGGTCAATGGAGGAGGGGGAAGCACTGCATGAGGTAGGAGGAGAAGTGTGCAGATGAAGGGGCTTGAAGGGGAGGTTGGCGGAGGAGGGGAAAGGGGGTGGAGGGAATTGGGTTTGTTTGGACTTGTTTACCCCTCTTAACCATACCATGGATTGAATAAACCATTGTTTACTCCAATTCATTGACGACCAAACTAACAGAAGGGAACAAATGATAATGGTGGAAGAAGTCATGGGAACAATCGGGCATAATTGATATTGCAATATCTCGAAGAGGCATAATTGATAAAAAAAACCCTTTTAAAAATGATCATTTCATTCAACATAAGTGAACAAAAGATAGATCCAGCTACATCTAGAATGTTCATTTAGGATAAAAGACAAACCAAAACAAAAGGGTGGGAGATAACAACAAAAAGAGACCATCCATGGCAAGGAGGAGCAGAAACAACCTATCATATTGAGGTGGGGGTGAAATCCCTTTCCAAGGACACGTTGGTGTTTGGTCGTCGAACATGACCTTTTAACTTCCTTCATTTCTTGAATGCATAACAATATCGAAAAAGACAATAACAAATAAAAAAAGTGGGGCATGAGATTAGAGCTCAATTTCTGTAATCCATGCTCAAGGAACATTACATTCTCCACCATAGTCGAGGAGAGATGAGAGTTATACTGGAAAATCCTCATACAACACTCCTTCATGTCAACCACCAAACAAACTCACGTTTGGCTTTCATCTGCCAATAGGAGTTGGAGTTGGAGAAAAAGCTCGGGATTTCCAAAATGTTATCCATATTGTTCTCACAGTTGTTCACATTAAGAAGGGCAATAACATGTTTCGTCTAGGAGCATTCTAAGAATAGGTGATGAACGCTCACTTCATCGTCTTTATTCTTTCATTTTGGCCTTAAATTCCTAGCTAAATGCATGTATAAATCTTTAATTCAACAAAATAAACACTTTGTAAATTGTACAAAATATTGTACAAAATACTATATAATTATTGTATTTAATTCCAAAATTAAAGAATAAAGGAAGAAAACAAAAAGAAATGAAGCACCATAGGTGTTGAGTGATCCTAAACCCCGAGACCCAATCATCATGATGGCTTGGTCGATAAAGAATGAAGTAAATGGAGTAGGGCTGAGGAACTGCACAAAAAATACACAGAAAACCACACAAAACCCTAATTTAATTTCCCAAATGTTACTTTTTGGGACCTATTTTATTTTATTATTTTTACACTTCAAATAGTAAAACCCTCAATATGAATATTATAGATAAAAATATAAAAAAATACAAAATTGAGTTTACAGAAAAATAATGCACAGTGTCCGAGACACGCAAAATAAAAAAAAAGCCAAATTAAAAACTTCACAGACTTGTATCTTCTCCATACTACATCAAAATTGAACAAAATTACCTTTTATTACATATAACTCTTAATATGTTATTTAATGAAGTGGTTTCATTCAATTTAGAGTTAAGATGCAAAAGTTAGGTTTTGGGTCTACATTGTGCAATATACATGTGTATTATATTCAATATATTTATTATTTACATTGTTCAATTTCTTATATTTTTATAAAATTATAATTATTATTTGAAACACATATCCATAATTAAAATAAAATAAATCCATTAAAATAAATTAAAATAAATCAAGTACTTTAATATATAGATGAAATATACATATATATACCTATAAAGAATATATACATAATTAATTAAGTGTACAAATAAACTCATAAAAATATAACAAAAATACCTAAAATATTTGTAAACATTAAAAAATATATAATACAAACTAAAAATCAAATACCCGTGCATAGGTATATTTACCTATTAATATACATGTAAATAGTAACTTGAAATAAAACACATCGAAAAAATAAATAAAAATATGCATAAAATACTGCTCAAAATTATAAACATTTTTATTTTATAACATTAAATTATTTATTCATTTAATATTTATTATTGATTTTCCCAGCATTTTTTATCTTTGAATTTTTTGATTGGCATGTGGACCAACCAGAATTCTTCTTTGTCAACTCCGGTCAGCTGTCCTCCCGAGGTTCTGACTTGTGTCAGAACTCACGGGAGTCTCCTATTCTATGCCATCCCAAGCTCGCCTTCGCCTCGAGCTCCCCACTCCTACGTAGCCCCCTCCTCACCGATTATCTCCAGTTCACTAACCCCTTCGATCTTGCATGCAATCGTGCCTTGAAAATCATCATCTACCACTCAATAAAACTCGCCCCTCATCACCTTTTTATGGTTTGATCACTTTTAAGAGTGTCTTAGCTCCCTCATAATGTTCCACAAGGTGGAGCTCAGTGATAGGGAGCATCTCTTGCCCTTTTGCAACGAGGAGGAAGCTCTCGGAGCTTGATCCAGCCACCGCTGAAACCTCTCTCCGACAGACTCTGCTTCCTAGGTTTGTGGCATTGTTGAGGCCATTTTCCTTGCATTTTTAAGATTAAGTTGTAGGTTTATATTTTGCATTTCCATTTTAGTTGTTAGTCGTAGATTTAGTGTAAAATCCAACTTTTTTGTTGACATGGAGTTCGGGCTCCAAGTCAATTTCATCGAGAGTCCACTTGTTAATCAACGCATTTCACCCCCTCTTTATCATGATCATGTTCTCCATCTAAAACCTCCATTTTCCCCTTGGATTCTGCGTGAATCCAAGCAATTGAGCTCCTCCTATCATCCTCCATTGGAGCTCAATCGCCTTACCCACTTACGCATGCTTTCATCTTCAAATCAGGTCGAGGATCTCCTGCTCGATCAATAGTCCATTTTTGTGCAGATCACGGCCCTAGAGAAACACCTGGAGCATGGAATCGAGCCTTACTTTCAGCACCAAGATGTGCGACTTTGAAGCATTGCCAGATCCCTGTCGCTAGGATCTGGAGAACATCTATGGGCACCTACAAGTATGGGAGACTCCCAAGAAGGCGTAGCGTCCATCGACGAGGTCAAAGGTGGTCGGACCTGCAAGGAATCATCGATCGAAGCAACATGAGACAGAGTTCTTGGGGTGCTCTTCGTGACACCCCCAGGTTTGTTCAATCAAGAAGATTGGCACAGATCTAATCTGGGCCGTTGGAGGTGAAACGAAACGAAGCCACGCCCGGTCGTTCGATCTCCTTAAGTGATGTGATGTGGCCCTTCCTCAACTGCTCATCTCCACGCACGGGGGGAGGGGGGATTACACTAAACTCCCTTCGCTTTTTGTATTTTGTAAAAAGTGATGTAAATATTTTATTAAGTTTAAAATTTTATGTGAAATTTACAATAAAGCCTGTGTATCTCTTTGTAATTGCAAGTTAGTCTACTACTAGCTAAGTTAACATGGGTCCCCACGTAAGTTAAGTAAATTACTTGCAAAACCCTTCGGCTTTATGTATTTCATTTTCATATATAAAAATCAAGTTAACATCGAAAGCAACTGGTATTTTTGCACATGGACCCCTATCTTTAATTTTTATTACAAAAATACCCCTTCCCACTTAATTATTTTTTTCGTATGCTTTTCATTTTCAAAAATACGTCATGTGCTCCAAAAATCATAAAAAATAGGATTATGTATCTGATTAATTGCTTGTTCACATCACATATTTATTTTGCATTATTTTGCATTATTCACATATTTCCTATTTATTAAAAATAAAAAAAGCATGTTCAATTCTTGTTTGCCTTATAAAATTACAAAATATTTGTGAAAGCCCTAAAAATTTTGTTTGTGTCCTATATTTTTTATTTACACCTATTATTATATATTAAAATTAGTTTTGAGAAATTTTGACCTTATTTAGTATTTTTAATCTCAAAACAACTCGACATGTTTATTAAGTCCATGATTTGTATATTTTGGACTCTAAAATTATCTAAAAATTAGAAAAAATGCCCATTAAATCACAACAACAGAAAAAATATAAAAAAAAGAATATTTTATTTAGTAAATTTTAATTATATATCTATATTTATAATTATAAAACCCTATATTGTATTATACCCTTATATATAGATATATAATTAAAAATATTACTAATTATTATAAATACCTTATCAATATTTTAAATTATTTAAAAAATAAAAAGGACTATTCTTTTCAGATATTTTTTATTTTTATATATTTATTATATATTATATCACTTATATTATATATATTACATATATATACACACTTATATACCTTTATTATATAATTAAAAGAAAAAGAAATTGGAAATTGGAAAAATATAAAAAGAAAACAAAAATATAATAATATAATAATATATAAAAATTTATTTAACTAAAAACCCACAAAGATTAAATAAATAAGAGAGTGAATAGTGTACATTTATACCTATATTATTTATTTATTATTTATTTATAAATAATATACCTGCTACACCGACTTGTTCCCTGAGTTCGACACCCTACCTTCTCATCCACTATACACACTTGTCGGTAGGGATATAATAAATTTTGATTCAAACTTGTTTTGATTGAGAATATTATTGTGTGAGTTAATTGTTGAATTTGTTGCTCAAGCTTCGTATCGGTCATAGCAACGATTGTGATCCCAACTTGTGTGGACCACAAGACAGCTCCGCTCTTTTTGGGTGGTATTTTGGTATGTGAGCAGGTGCTTCCACATTAGCAAGGCAAAAGGAACACACATTAGCTAATGAAATATTGAAGATATGAAGCATGTCATGGTGGTAAGTTTGGAGTGAACCATTAACCATAGAAAGAAGTCAACCTTCAAATGAAATGGCTTGGACAAAAATAATTCTCGGAGTGTAGCCGCAATCCCCTCCTGGGAAAGGATGATGTATAATAATTTGTGACATTTACAAGAACTTTTTTTCTTGGGAAGAGAATCCGATATGGAGAGCTTGGGTTTAGGATGAGAATTTGTAGATGAACCTTATAGTCTCTTGGTCCCTTGGGCAAGCTGGGATAGATCTTTCAACCAATTTTATTTGGCAGTGAGAGTTTTTAGGATTTGATAACTAGATTTTGCCAGTCGTTAAAAGAGTGTCGGTTGTAGAAAATCGCTTGAAACAAAATACAATGATCAAACAAAATCAACCAATTTTGGAGAAAGAGAGAGAGGTAGAGAGAAAATAAATTATTCTCCTAAATTGGTGTTTCACTTTCTGTATTTATCCAGACAAATGATCTTGAGTCGAACATGAGGAGGTAGAAAATCGCATTTGATTTTTTGAGTGAAGAAAATAATTATGTGATTTTTTTATTTCTTTTCTTCTCTTCTTCGATGAGAAAACTCTTTTTGGATTTTAGTTTTTGTTATTTTCTGTTTGATTTTTATTCATATATTATTTATTTTTCAAAATGGATATTTTTCAATCCATCTATCTACAACATAGTATGTGAAATTATTGGGGATATAGATAATACTATATAGTAGATAGACTACTTGAGCAGTAGGATCGAGACAAAAAGAAATCAAAATGCCTAGAAAATCGAATCAAAATAAAATGTAAAAAAATAATACAACTCTAGAATAATGTCCAAATGCATCACAAGTGCCCAAAGAGTCCAAAGTTCAATATAGGAGTATGTAGGGAAAACACACAAAAGAAAATGCCTTTCTTTCAATTAGATCCCTGGCCAGGGATCTAATTGTAAGAAAAAGTCTGAAACCTTATAATTAGGTCTCTGGTCAGGGACCTAGATGTAATAAAATTATCCTCTAGATGCACATGTAAATTCTGGAATCCCACAGGGGTCACTTAATAATTTTTCCACCGTTTCAGTGGCTGACGGCTAGGACTAGATCAAGGAAGCACGATCTTAGCGGTAGATTCCCACCACATGTCAGACACCTGCGCGGTCTGGAAGATGAACTTATTCTTCCCCAAATCTCGATCAGCGGCAGCGGTGGATATCTTCTCTTATGAAGTGTGGTTGTTCCTCTCCTCCAATAGGGCCAGGAGGAGGTCTCCTACCTCCTTCGAGCTTGCCTACAATGGGGCAAGGAATAGAGATGTCAGTGGAAGCTCTAGTGACTGTAGATTAGGGTCTCGAACACTAGCAGTAGTTTTATTTCTTGAATGGATTCAATCGACAATGATAGACGATTCTCCAACTGATAGATTTGAAGGCGGACACTCTAAATGTTCACAAAGACCTGCAAGAAGTGATTTGCTTGCTCGATTCATGTGGTAATCGAGCAAGAATTAAAGACAAAGCAGATCTAATAGGGTTTCAAGAAAAGGAAAATCATATGGAAAAATGTAGTGATTTTGAGTCGAATTGAAGTTGATTTTAATAGGTGAAATTAAGAATGGTACTAAGATGATCTAATGGTGTGTTTATAGTCCTAATTGAGGCACGATGTTCGAGGTAATCAAAGGGAGGATTGAAGAGTACCTAGGATACCAGAATTTATGACTCCACATTCATTGCTCGACGAGGCAGCTACTTGGATCTCAATACGGTGACGTTGGCCTTGATTCAAGGCTTCAAGCCTTGCAACCTCTCCTTCGTTGATCGACCTTCCACGCGGAGCACCATCCTTGGTGTTGCCACCACCGGTGGCAGAGCTATGAAGCTCGTCAGATGAGGGTCGATGGCCAGTTGTTCCAGATGTAGAAAGAGATAGGTTGTAATGAATGATCATATGATCAATAAATAGGGTGATCGGAAATTAGTTGGCGATGATCCTAGGGCGGCCGAAGATCTAGGTTGTTAGGAGGAAAGGATGGAGGGTTTGGATTATGTTTAGGTGGTAAGATGGAGCATGGAAAATTAGGTGAAGAAGGGTTGGTAGGAACAACTTCAATAGCCTCTTCTTGAAGAAGAACGCCTATATGCTAACATGTGTCAGCACAAGATAGGCTGGAAGTGATAAATAGTATATTGATTAGTTAATAAACAGTAAATAACCCTATTTAAATTAGGTATAAAAATAAAAAAATGTAAATAATTATTTCAACTAAATTATGGTATAATTTATTTTTTTAAATAATAAATATTTTTAAAAAAATATAAATATAATAGTAATAAATAGGTTTATAGTATACTTATTAAATAAGATTTTGATTTTTAGTTTAATAATTTAATAAATATCATATCACTTTTATATTTTATTAATTAATAGAATAATAAATAAGAGATGTACGGATTTTTTGAATTTTAAAAAATTAATTTAGATATATATTAAATACAGTTATACAGTTCAATTTCATCTATAAATAAGGGTTTTTTATTTATTTAAAATATGAAATGAAGGGATAAAATTCTAAATAATTTATATTTTTTCTACAAGATTAAAAATAATTGAAAATTATAAAATCAATGATACTATAAGTAGTATGTTTAGAATAAAATAAATAGTCTAGAAACCCAATTGTCATTAGGTCCCAAAATCGATTTTTTGCAAGCGGGCTCCGATTTTAATGATACTATTAATTAGAGAATATTATTTTATGAACTATAAAGGTGAGTAGAATGAAATTGCAATTTGTATGAGTAAGTTATGATGTTTGGAAGTTGATAAATTGAAAATTTTAAAGAAGGATTTCTTGGCATATATACGGGTTGAAAATTTTTTTACGATTTTTATACTTTTACATACAATTTTAAGAATATATAGGAGAAGAGTTTAGTAAAAAAATATATAAATGATTTAATTAAAAATAATTGAATTTTTGAAATAATGCACAAAGAAGGAATAATATTCTATGTGTGTAATTAATTCTTTTTATGGTTCCTTTCTTATCTCCCCCTACTTATTTGTTTGTCGACCAATCCATGCTGACTTGGTCTCGGGAGTTAGGTTATATAAATATATCCTTCAACTATATTTATATTTTATTTAGACATAATGTACATATATACATATTTACAGTATGTCTTCTTTTTATTTTATTTATTTTATTCACGTATTTATTTACATGTTTTAGTGCATAAAAATGTATTTTTATTCATGAATGATATTTTTATAAGAAATGATATTTAATGGATATTTACATGCATTTGATAAGGATTTTAAGACAAAATGCAAAACAAAGGTTAATGAATCATGTATTCATCAGGCTTGGATCATGATATCTCTCTCGTTTTTTCATGTGCCCATAATGTAGGGAAGGAAATTTTGAGGGAACTTTCATTATTCATATTGTCCTCTAAAAGTAGAGATTGATCACATGATCCCATTAATTTGGAGCAGGAAGCTCGAATGGGGGCAAAGCACATTTGATGGCTCTCCAATTACCCTCTTCATAGTATCAGTGACATGTAGAGGGTTATTGTGGTGGTAACGAGCCTTGATGATCACCGCAATAAGGGGGTTTGAGTTTTCCTGGAGTTTAATCACTGCATTTTATAACATAGATTAGTTAAATGATTCCGAATTTGTAATGACAAATTGAGGAATATATGATTAATTACTTTAATAGAAGAAAACGAAGCTTTGTTCTCGAGTAGTTAGTTAAATTTAGATGACTATAATGCATAATTAGCATTCATGCATATGTAAATAATCAGCATAAATTAACATCAACATCCTGCATGAATAAGGTGTTGAAATGTATATGTACACATTCACCTGTAAATAGCTTAATCTTCATCTATTTTAAAAATTCATACTAATTCCAAATTGAAAATAAACTCCATTGTGTACATACCATTAACATTAACTAAAGAAATATACTATAAAGATATAATACTTGTATATATAAATCAAATAAACCCAAACACTAGTTTGTAGATAAAAAACCGTAAAGTCAAATATCTCTCACATAAAAGTCTCCTATGAATCATTACTCACTTTTACATTGATGTAAATTCAATTATCTACTAATCAAAATAAAATTCAAAAGAATAGGATTTCATGAATGAAACTTAGATTTTGGGACCTCATTATATATTGTAAATATTTACTTACTTTCATTTATTATTTTATGTATATAATTAATCCTTATTTATTTATTCATTTGCAGCTACTATTTCCATGAGATATGGTTTGTATATTGAAATTTCTATTATCCTTTTCGGATTGTAAATATTGAGCCTAAATACCAATGGATCCAGAGATCACTATCCTCATAGACTAAGGCACGGTCTTGAGTCTTTCTTAGGTGATTGAAGATAAGACTTTAACATCACTATATCCATAACCTTAAATCTTTCTGAAGTACTTCAAGATATTTATTAACACAACTAAGGGTTTCTCTCAATAATAGGAATGGTTAAAATTTGCCATGCCTACTACATGGTAGAATCGAGACTTGTATACATTATGGCATACATCAAGCTTTCTACAAGTGATATGTAAATGCATATAGTCATATCATTCTCATCTCAACACTTTGAGATGGCATCCATTTAGATGGGTCAATATTGTATCTTAAGGGAATGAAATTTTTCTTGAAATTATCCATGTTGAATCTTTCCAAGATGTATCCTTATTGTGATAATTCAATATCCTCTTTTCCCTATTTCTGAAAAACTTTAGATCCAAGATATAAGAGGAATCCTTGAGATCTTTCATCTCGTAGGTATGGGACAACCAGAGCTTAATATCGTTCATAAATAAGTAAGATATCATTTACATAAAACATGATGAACACAATGGCACTCCCACTAATTTTCTTATATACGCATGGTTCAACAAGAGTATGAACAAAATCATAACTCTTTATCGTTTCATTATATCCAATGCTCGAATTACGAGAAGCTTGTTTAAGGCTATATATAGAATTTACACCTTGCACACTTTGTCTTCCTCTCTTGTGAAGCCCTAAGGCCGGTTCATGTAGATATCCACATCAAGATATTCATTAAGGAATGGAGTCTAGATATCCATCTGCCAAATGTTGTAGTGAAGGTCTACATGTATAGCTAGTTGTGATGGATTGAAGCATGACCATATGAGAGAATGTCTTATCATAATTGGTGGGTTCTCTCTGTAAGTATCTCTTGGTTCAAGCTATGCCTTTAAAGTCTCTACAACCTCTAGGGTCCCTTCTTTCTCTTGAGGACCCATTTACACCAATGGGTTTAAATACTGTAGGAGGATCTTCGAGGGTTCATAGTCAATATCTATTAGAGTTTCATCATATAAAGTCGAATCATCATTAGACTCTTTTGATACATGGAATCCATATCTCTTAGGTGGTCTTACAATTCTTGAATTCTTTCTACGAGTTATAGGTGTGAAATCTTTTATTATCTCTTCAGGTTGTCGTTAGAAACTTCATCAGTCTCACTAGACTCAAAGAGTTCCATTGCATCAGTGTTATCTTGGCTCTTAATGAAGTCATTCTCTAGGAATTTTATGTCTCTAGAGATAAATACTTTTCGAGTCTCAAGGTCATAAAGTAGGTATCTCGTACCATTCCATATATACCTAGTAAAGTAGCAATCACGAGCATGAGATTCTAGCTTTATTGCTTAGTTATACGTCAATGATCTCACCATGTCTAACATCATTCAATTGCTTCTCTCTGTAACTCAAAGTTGAATTTAGGGGTACTGAGAATAATGTCATTGGAAATTATTCTTCTTTTTAAGGGTGTTCTTTTAATTAATCTTAATAATATTCGTAACCTCGGTCAGGTCGAATTTATTTGATCGTCCTTCTTATTTGATTCTCGACAAAATCCATGAATTGTTTCAACTTTTTAAAACTTTCAGGCGTCTGATGTAATAGGAAGATAAAACCATACATTTGAGTGATCGTCAATAAAGGTCACATTCTATTTATGTCCACTCTATTTTGTGAACTAAATATATCAACACATTTGTATGTATGAGGTCGAGTATGCCATCGCATCTTACACATTTCTTTGAGAAGGATAATCTAGACATTTTACTTAGAATACAATAGTCATACGTAGGTAAATCTTGGACTTTCAAAAAAAATCTCAAGATTCATATTTTACTTATCTATTGATTATATCTATAGACACATGTCCAATTCCAATGCTAGATCATTGTTAAATATTCTACATCCACCTACCCTCAAGGTTTTTATTTATAGTATTATAAGTGCATGTACACAAATTAATGTAAAATTTTCAAAGGCCATTGGATGTTAGAATATCTTATGAAATATATTTTTTATAACTCTTTATGAAAAGTTCTTCTCAAAATGAATATATATATATATATGTGTGTGTGTGTGTATCTTACAATAGAAATAGTTAGAAATTTCTTTCTAGCTCTAGATTCTAGAGACATTCTCTAAGACAAAAGACTTTCCCGTTGGATTGCGGTAGGCTATAATTTCCAATGATGATTGTTGCACCAATTGCAAAGTATCCCATGTGGATGATTGTTTAATCGAGTTGATCTACAGATCTAACAAGCTAGATCCATAATCGTTGCGGAAACCAGCTATCAATTAGACAACAATCAACCCACAATTAAGATTAAATGAGTATAGGATAAGTAGGTTGGAGTGTTGAACACTAGCAAAGAATTGTATAGATTGAGAAATTAAAAATTAAGTATTTCTAATTAATATTAATTTCTTAATTTTTTTATTTTTTGTATATTTATTTTTTCATCTTTTTTTGTGTTTAAAGTGTTTTATATTTCCTCCTTTTTTATATTTTTCATTTTTTTGTTTTTATTTTCTTTTGTTATTTTTTCATTCTTTTTTAAGTTTAAAATAGAATAGATAATTATAAATAATAATAATGATATTATATATAATATAAGTAATATATATGAAGTATAGTATATATAGGATATTATGTTTTTAAATACATCGAAATAGAGTCCAAATACTAGAAATAAAATGTGTTGTGGTTTTATATTTTTTTTGGTAATTTTATAGATTTTTTTATTATTTTAGGAAGGCATAGAATAATTATCTGAGATTGTTTTATATTTAATCAATATAAATAAGTTTTAAATTAACCTAAAACTATTTTTAATATACAGTGTATATAATATTAAAAATTCAAAAATAGAAAGATAAATTTTTTAATTTTTCTTTAATTTTTTCTATATTTTATAAGATTTTTAGGATTTTATGATTTTTATATTTTCATTTTTTATTTTTTATTTTTAGATATGATGTAGATAATATAATAATATAAATAATATTTTTTGGATTTCTAAGGTTGTATTTTTAAGTTCTTTCGATTTTAATATATAATCAAGACAAAAATGTATTTTTTATATTTTAAATAAATAACAAAATTAATTAAAATGCCATGCAAAAAATATATGTGATCAAGCAATGTCGCATGTACTAATATAAATTTCCCTACAAATTTCTAAGTAATAAAAAATGATCTAAATAATATACATAAAATAAAAATATTGAACTGGTACGGACCTATTTGTAATTATAATAAAACTTAAATGAATTACATAACAAGTCCAATAAATAGTAGGGGGTGTATGTAGTTTTCACAAAAAGCACCTCACTTGGGGGGCCATGTGACGTGAGCTGGACTTAAGCGTAAATACGAAGAAGTGTAGGGTTCCAAATGAAAATTTACCTAAAACTATTACACACGCTATTTAATTTACCAGACTAATTAATAAAACAAAATAACATAGGGAGATCTATGCAAATTACCCCTTACTTTCACGTTCATCGATAGTCGAGAGCACGCCATGCCGCCTCACTTATCACGATAACCGACCAAGGAAGGTTGATACACCTTCGTTGTTGGACTCCCAAGATTAGATCTTGGGGTAGATCTGACGGTGGTTGTATGGAGCGATCCAATGACTACTGATGACATGGATGGTGTGATCTTGATCAAACGACAGAGCGAGTCTCTGGAAGGACTAACGATGAGTGCAGCTCAGGCAACTGCAATCTGATGTTGCTTTGTTGATGTTGGCCCTCGAAGGCTCGAAGATGGGCCAAAGGATTTCTAGAGGCTACATACATCTACTAGCACCTTCAAAAGAGTCTAGACCTCGATAAGGAGAGGTCTGAAGGTCGATTCGCCTGGAGGTTGAAGCTTTGATTGAAGGCCTTGAAAAATGAGGTTCTCATGCACTCAGTCATGCACAAAATTCATCACAACTCGGGAGAGATGACTTCTGACTGGCTATTAGGGTGCAAACGTGGTAAGATGAGGCACTGTGGTGATCTCCGATGAAGCAGTAGAAGATGGAGATCGAGAGCTTGTTCTGTGCAAGAACAAGGTGACTGGATGGTTTGAGGAGATGAAGAATGCGACAAGGAATAAGGTGAGGTTGTCAGTGGGTCGAAACGAGGTCAGACATGACGGAACAGGGGGTTGGAGCTTAATGCTCCGACGAGCTAACTTTTTTGGGGGTTTTGATAATTTAGATGAAAGCAAACAAAATAGTCCCTACAGATATACCTAGGAATTGAAATCGAAGCTGAATAGACCAAAATAAGCCACTCATCTGGCCGGAATGGCTGGGGAGCAGTGTTGCCTGGAAGAGCTCCGATGATGGGTTGAATCTCCTTCTCCCACCCCCCACCCCCCTCCAGACTGTGGATCAAGAGCTCTCACCTCTTGTCACGAGGGAGATGCTCTAGCAAGAGATCCTTTGGGTTACGGTTGATGAAATGGGGATTAAAAATTGAATAGAAGAAGAGGTGCTAGTTTTATAACAAACGAGGAAGGTCCAAAGATGAAGAAATTTCGATGAATCCCGTACGTGCATGATAGAATAAGAGATAGGACATGATAGACCATACTCAGGAGAGGAGATTTCGTGCAGGAAGCAATCAGCATGGAGGAGTGCATTGAGGCCAAAAATAACAAAGATGAGAAGTTGAGCAAGTCAAACAAGAGACATCATAAGAACGTACAATTGACCTCGAGTCAACTCTTGGCAGGTTGTGATTAGTCCACCTCGACCGTTAGAAGACAAAGCAGAAATAAAAAGGGAAAATAACTCAAAATGAAATATTAACTGATTTTATTTAAAAATAGTTAAATATGAAAAATGTTTCTTATTGTTCAAACTATTTTATGGATATTTTTATTTATTTTGTAATATTATTTATTAGGTGTTAATTTTTAAAAGTATAAATATATGTATATTTACTTATATTTACATATTTTATTTTTATTTTATATTTCCAAATTTTATTATTCTATTTACATATTTTATATAATTACAATATAATTAAATACATATTTATATATTTTTATTTTATTTTTATGATTTTATTTACATACATAAATAAATATATGTATAAACATTATATGTATAGTACACATATATATTTCAATGTATTATTTATTTTAAGTATATTTTAATGGTTTTATTTTATGTGTATATTTTTTAGGATATTTTAAATAATATATGCAATTGTTTAAAAATATAAGAAGAGTAAAAAATGTAAAGAATAATATATAGATACATAGTTAATGGGACCCCAGAAAGCTGACTTTTGTATCTGAACTCCATTTTAAATAATACATTTATTAGATATATAATTAAATTTTAAATATAATGTAGGTGAATTTGGTGAATTTTGAGTTCATATGGAAAAGATATTGATCTGTAAAGTTCACTTTATGGTTTTTTTCATCTGTGTGTCCCAGTTGCATAGTGCATTATTTTTCTTGCCAATTATTTTCATAATTTTCTACGTATTTTTATGTACAAGTTTTATATATATCATTTTGTTGTTTGGAGTATGTAAAATAAGTTGATATGTAAGTATACATGCATAGCTTCACTTCGATACTAAATCACGGGAACATATAATCATGTACTATGAAGGATGATGAGAACGGAACTATAGAAAATTAATGGAACTATGGAAAATTACCCAACTTTACCTGTATAAAATGTTGATGACAAATCATGCTTGGCTATTGGTTTATCCCGTATGAAGAGATGAGAGCCTATCAAATAATTCGTGTAAGCCTAGAACATAAGGAAACTGATATGGCTAGGTTTGTAATTTTAATTAGTCTTGAATAGTATAATATCTTAAAATATTTATCTTAAGCTGCGTATATACTTTACTCCTTGCTTATCTACTTCTGCCTCTGCTAGGTTAATTAGCTTATACTTTACCTTGTGACCTATTTAGTTGCATGTGAAAAATACTAAGAGTAGAAGAAATAAGAAGGGAGTGTCTAAACATATATTACGAGGAAAGAACATCCATCTTGTACATTACCTTTTTCAATCGAATATGTTGTATACTATAGTGCATTCCATTGAATTTCTTCAAGTAGTAAAAATTTATAAATGTAGTAGATGTCAAATGTAGTAGCTACATGTTGAAATGTTATACATAATGAGAATTGGTTGATGCTTGTATCAATTATTGTGGACGTGTTCTCACCTACTTTACACAGTAGAATCTCGTCCTCGTTGGGCGACAAAAAGGGATCTTGGTTAGTTAAGCATATGTGACTTCCGAGTTCATAGTTAAGTAGTTGATCCCACTTAAAGTGGGAAAAAATCTCGATTATCAGTGTAATCATTCTGACTCTCAAGTACATTATTTTTCTAACCTTTCGCTCATCGAGGAAAAACTGTTGAAAGATAATGTATAAACACGAGTTTTAATGAGCACTAATATATAAAATGATAGTTCAAATAAGTTGAGGTTCGGTCGGAAATGATAGGAAGAAGAATCCTTTTACATCGAAAAGCAATGAATTTTCAGGGGATGAAATATCGGAAGGAAAATGACATCCATTGACGATAACCGTTAATAAACAGATACATTTTGAATTGGATATACGTTAAATTCGAACACGAACTGAATAGAGATCGAATGCGGACATGGATCGAATAAATATCTAATATGAATATGTTACAAATGATTTAAATGAATATCATATTGGAATATAGTTATAAATGCTACAAAATTCATGTTACATAGCATTCATTCAAACAAAAAGTTCAAGGGAGTTGTTTTATAAGAGAATATAAGGTACTTTGTTGCGTTACTTGTATTGTATTGTATAATATATTATACTTTTTTATATATGTTTGTGCATTGTACTCAAATATTAGAATCCATCATTGTCAAATCCATATATGAAATTTGTTTACCATCAAAATTCGTATTTGATTAATATTCGAATACAAATCTGAATTTAATAATTTTCTGGAAAATGATACATGGACATGTGAATATATCCGTATTCATCCCCCTCGGAAAAAATATATTTCACACATTTGCAAAGATGAAGGTTAATGAGCATCTTCTACAGAAGGCAACATTACCTGCTACTGATGCTTGAAGAAGGCTACCGACTCCCGTTTGCCAACAATCGAAGCGGCAAATTAAGGGCATGGATCCATTTGATCTTAATTCACTTGACTTGTTCCCTCCCTCCCTGATCTCAACAAGTACAAAAACAGAACTGGCAATATCATTTACACAATCAATCAAGTGTCCATGTTTCACTTCACAATTATTGTTATCTTACCTGTATAAGAAAGAATGTACACTATCAAGACTAACAAATAAAGAAACCTCAACGAAATCGACGAAGATGAATATGCTAGATCAAAAGGCATCAAAGCACGCAGGGAAAAGAAAACCAACCGTTTTCCCAAAACACACAGATCTCTGAAGAATTACATAGTACCGATTTGATTCGCTGAGGAGGCACTCTGTTTGGATTTGGCCATATTCACAAGATCCCCAAAGAATTTGTCATCCTGCTTTGGCACCCTCATAGGCTGAGAAAGAGAGGACGACATTGGAGCGGTGTTTCTTTGACTGTTGCCGTTTTGTATAGAAAGCCCGTGCATCCGCTGGGATATATCATTTTGGTTTACGAGAGCGTAGCCAGCTCTTTGATCAAAATATTGGAACCCTTGCTGTTGCGAATATCCATAATAAGAACCCATCTGACCACCCTGCATTGGTGCCATGGAATGCATGCCTGTGCCCGACATTGACATTGGTTGTTGAAATTGCATACTGCCCAAGTACCCACTTGGCAATGGAGGTTGCGAATGAACGCCAGCTGCTACTCCGCCCTGCATCGGTTGGTGAAACATACCTTGGAGTTGCCCATTCTGAATGTGGGGCATGTTAACTCCCAGAAGTTGTGGACTCTGCGCCATTTGAGGATACAACTGAGGGTTCTGCATTATCTGAGATACTTGGGGATTTTGTATCATCTGAGAACCCATGCCTCCTGCCAGGGTTCCCTGTAACAATTGGAGTTGCTGGACTCCAAGATTGTCTTGCGATTGTTGAGCTTCCCAAGGCGGAGGTGGAAGCACTCCACTGGTCGGGTCACTAACACCTATTAAATAATGCAAATTAATTGGACGCCATACAGATCATGCTGTAATTTATAGAGGCCTGTGCGACCCAAATACGACCTTACCTGGAGTTACTTGTGACGACTGCTGCTGATGCGCATTTAAGTTGGGAACAGACTGAGTATTCCACATATTGGCACTGTTTGGCTGAGGTCTTTGGATGTAGTTTTCTTGTTGATTTAATATAACACCAGAACCCGGAATGTCATTATTGGATAGCAATGTAGCTGGAGGCATCTGATGCACAATAGGAGTGGCAAGGGTTGGATCATGTGGGGGATTGGGTGTGCTAGTGTTACTGCTATAAGTGAACATATCATAAAGAACCAGAGCATTCTGATCAGACACGGGTGCTGCAGCAGGTGGTTCGCCTACAGGAACAAGCGCCAACTTATTCTCGGTCATAGGTGCACTAACATCATCCCAACTGAGAAGATCCACCTGGGGTTGGACTTTCACATGAGTTGCTGGGCCAGCTTTTCCATTGGAAGTTGTGGGACCAGTCAGTAGTAGCTGATTGAGTGGAGATTGGCTGGTGGTGCCAGTACTTGATCTACAAAAGAAAAACATGACTTTATGGCAAACTACATTGAAAGGAAAGTAATCGCAGCCATAAAGATACATTGTTTTTTGAAAGCAGCTCCTATATAAGGTAACGAACTCTGACAATGTTTGTTACAATACAAGAATTCCAGTTCTTAAGAGGAAAAACAAGCTGTTGGAAGAAATGAGTGCGTTGTTTATTTCTGAGAATCTTAGGCTCTTTTATACAGAGGAGAGACCTATGGGTAAATTACATAAAATGGATACAGAGAATAAAATAAAGAAAAAGGTACATAGAGAATACGGAAATATATAAATATTTCTACATTTCCCCTCAAGATGGAGCATAGATGTCAATCATGCTTAGCTTGGATGAACATTTCAGGAATGATCCTCTGAGCAATGCCTTGGTAAAGATATTTGTTGTTTCCTCTCCTGAACTGACATGATATGTAGATATCAACCCCTTATAAATCATATCTCTAGTGTAATGGCAAACTACCTCAATATGTTTTGTTCTCTCATGGAATGCAGGGTTGTTTGTAATGAATAGGGCAGCTTGATTATCACATTGTAACTGCATGGGTAGAGGAACATCTATGTGCAAATCTGTTAACATTGCTCGAACCCACATCATGTATGTACTTGCTTGCTCCATAACCCTATATTTAGATTCGGCACTTGATCTAGCCCCAATTGTTTGTTTCTTGCTTTTCCAAGAAACAAGAGAATTGCCAACAAACACTGCAAAGCCCGAAGTAGACTTCCAATCCTTAGGACACTCTGCACAGTCATCATCAGCACGCGCGAATACAGAGACAGTTGCTCCTTGAAAAATAGTCCTACACCTGAAGAAGATTTTAGATGTTTCAATATCATGTATATAGCGTCCATATGTACTTGTCGAGGCTGCTCCATGAACTGACTCACTCGACTCACAGCAAAGGAGATATTTGGTCTGGTAATAGTAACATAAAGGAGCTTTCCCACCATCTCTCTGTATCTCTTCTTATCAACCCCATCTGTATCACCACGGTATAACTTCATGCTAGGATCCATAGGAGCAGTAGAAGGTCGACACCCAATCATGCCCATCTCAACAAGCATGTCTGTAACATATTTTCTTTGGGTCATCACAAGACCCTGGCTGTGTATTCCTAGCAAATTCCAACCCTAAGAAATACCTTAGTGCGTGTTCGACTAGGGAGTTAACCCCCCACCCCGGGTTTACCCCCACAAACCTCCCTTTTTTCTCTCATGTGGGGCCCACTCTTCTTCTCTTTTTTATACATTAAATAAATCACTTCTCTTTTATCTATTCCAAAAAAATAATATATTATACCATCATATCATCTAAAAAATATAAACTACTCAACTTCTACCTACTTATTCAAACTCCAATACAATCACATCACAATAACTACTCACTTTTCCAAACTTCAATACAATAATATCACAACCAACCCACCCCCAGTTTAACCCTCTATCCAAACACCAAAACACAAAAACGAGTTACCCCCTACCAATTTACCCTGGGGTAACCCGTGTACCAAACGCACCCTTAGGGTGCTCAGATCCTTAGTGACAAACTGACTGCCCAGAAATTCCTTTGCCATCTTTATTCCCTGCACATCATATCTTGTAATAACTATATCAGCATAAACCATGATAACAGTTGTGCCTCTAAGTGTTCTCTGCACAAATAGAGAATGGACTGCATTTGACCTCTTGAACCCATACCGTTCAATCAGATCCGAGAGCTTATGAAACCATGCTCTTGGACTTTGTTTAAGGTCATATATTGCCTTATGGAGTCTACAAACCTGTTAACGCTCCCCTTCAACAGCAAACCCTGGAGGTCGCTGCATGTATACCTCATCATGTAGATCTCCATACAAAAATCTATTTTTAACATCTAGCTGAAATAAGGGCCAGTCACGTACCACTGCAACTGAAAGAACATGTAAAGTGGAGTGACGAGTAACAGAAGAGAACATGTCCATATAATCTACACCGTAGGTCTGAGTAAAACCATGTGCCACAATTCTTGCCTTGTAACGATCAAGGCTCCCATCTGCATGATATTTAACAGTAAACACTAATTTGCAACTGACAATAGAGCGCCAGGAGGAGTAGACACCAAACTCCATGTAGCAAGTGATTGCAAAGCAACCATCTCTTCCTCCATAGCTAAATGCCAGTGACTGCAAATCTCTGAAAATACCATGTCAGGTGATGAAAGAACACCTGAGAAGCAAGCGAATATGGCGCACATGTACGCTTTTGCTTCCTAACGGCAATGGGTATGTCCAGGTCCTCGGAAACCTCCTCCTGCAATGATCCCTGTACAGAAATATCACCAGACCCATCATTAGAAACCATGTTATCAGAACAAACCTAGGGCATGCTAGATGACGAGCGATGACCATGAGCAAAAGCTGGCCGACGGGTATAGAATTTTGGTAAGGATGGAACAATGGTCACAGGCGTCTGTATAGAGGGAAGTGGTGGTGGTGGTCGCGATGGTGGAGGTGGTGATGGTGTAACATGTTGAGGAGACAACCGACTTGTATGAGGAGGTGGCAAGTAGATTTCAGTATCATACACTTTGAAGAAGCCAACCTACCACCTGTAGGAGAGAAATACATCACGGACTCAAAAAATGTGACATCAACACTAATATAGTATTTCATGTATAATGGATCATAGCACTGATATCCCTTCTGGGTCCTCCAGTACCCAACAAACACATATTTTACAGCCCTAAGAGAGAGCTTGACAAGACCTAAAGCCAATTGGCGAACAAATGCAACAGAGCCAAAGACACGAGGAGTAACAGAGAACAACTCCTTCTCAGGGAAGGCTAGAGAGAAAGGAATTTTCTCACCCAAGACAGACGAGGGCATGCGATTCACTATAATATGTTGTAAGCACAGCATCATCCCAAAACGAATGTGGGGCACGATTCTGAATAAGTAGGGTCCGACATCAAGTAAATGTTGATGCTTTCTCTCCGCAACAACATTTTACTTAGAAGTGTAAGCATGTGATGTTTGATGAATTATACCACAGGAGGAATAAATATCATAGTGCACGAGTACAAAATTCCAAAGCATTATCGGTCCTCACAAACTTCACAGAGGAAGAGAAAACATTATGCACTTCATTGATAAAAGTTTTTATCACATCCCCTGCTTCAGTTTATTCTTCAATAGAAACATCCATGACAAACGAGAAAAATCATCTATTGCAACAAGATAAAGCGTGTCCCTGTTGATCAGGAACACGACTTGGACCCCAAATATCGACATGAACTCGAAAAGGGAGCTATTGCTCCGACTCTGGTGACTGGGAAAAGCTGACCGATGATGCTTTCCCAGCTGATACGCTTCACATGGGAAGAAAGAACCTAGGGAAATCTGCGGAAAAATGAGACATCTTCTGGAGAGGGAGGTGGCCAAAACGTAGATGCCAAGTATAGGGAGAGACTGGTCCGGTTGAATGAAAGGATGCGCCTGCATAAGGAGTGTGAACTAGACGATAAAGGTTACCCTGCTCACAGCCACACTCAATCACTCTGCCCGTAAGAATGTCCTGAAAAATAAGAGACGATGGGTCAAAAATAGCTCGACAATGCAAATCCTTTGTAAGCTGACTAATAGATAACAAATTCATAGAGAAATCCAGAGCATGTAACACATTCTGAAGACGCATCGAGGGCGTCAAACTAATCTCCCCATGTCCTGTGATCGGGGAGTGAGTCCCATTGGCTATCACCACGATTCTTCCTGGACGAACCTGTCTATATGTTATAAGCTGCTATCAATCTCGACATAAATGATGTGTCGCACCGGAGTCCATAATCCACTCTGTAATCTCATATCCATGACAAGAGGTAAAAGCATAAGGACTACCTGAGGTGCTGGTTGTAGCGGACGTACTGGCAGAAGCAGAAGCTGTCACATCTAAATGGCCTCCTGGAGATGAGGCAGGAGACATGATATCCCTAAGTCTGGCTACGAGATCATCAAATCTTTGATCTGAAGTAAAAGGTGTAAGAGACTCAACCTGTTCTGCTACTCGTGCTGATATTGGGAAACCATGCTTAGAATAGCATGTATCCTCTGAATGACCGGGATGATGACAATACGTGCAGGGCTGACGGATTCGACCCCCTCTACCATGGGGTCCACGTCCACGAAAAGTAGATGAGCTGCCTCTGCCCCTGGAGGCAGCCATTGCCGAAGAGGTCTGGCTAGTAGTAGCAGTCGGAACAGTGATCCCGCTAAGTCTACGGAAAGCTTCCTCCATAGGAGGAATAGTAGCATCTGCAAGGATCTGAGGGCGAGCAGCGTCATATTCATTATCAAGTGCAGCAAGGAATACACCAACCATGGTAGCATTCATGTATGTCTTCTGTTGCTCAGGAGTGGCCGTCAGAGGCATGAAGTTGTGGAGCTTCTCAAACATCCCGTGTAAGGATTTGTACAGTGAGTGGAGAGGTCATCTGTTCTGCTTGACAGTGAAGATATCATGTTGTAGTTGAAAGATCTTGGTCTCATTCCATGCCTGAAAATAGGTTGTTGCGAGAATATCCCACATTGCCTTGGCAGTGGTTCTAAATTCCGATGAAATGCCGATGATTGAGGATTGATGATGATTGATAATTAATGATTTCTTTCTCACAATCTTTTCCTTACCAGATTTACTGGTGGCATAGTAACCAAAACTCAAGAATGGTACCAAACTCAACTGTAACCAAACTCAACTCCAACTGACAATGTTCTCTTCTTCACCATGACCTATTAGCAGAACAATAACCAAACTCAAGCGGTGCGGAAGCCTCCTAAGAGACTTTTCTGTCTCACCCACCCAGTGGAAGTGTGGTCCAAGAGAGGGTTAGGCGCACTCCCAAATTATGTCCCCAAGATGGATGGGAGAGAGTTTCCGGACTAAGTCACTCTAGAAAATCGGCTCGACCAGTACGGGCAAAAAGAGCACTAAAAACCAAAACCAAGGGTCCTCCTGCTTAGGCACCCTACTGAAACAGGGTCAGCGGAACTGGTCAAAAACCTAGATCCCAAGGAAGCGTAAAAACACTGCGAGCTCACGTCCAAATCGTAAAAAGGACTGTGATCCTAGACTCACGCTTTAGGCGCCCGCTGCCCTAACTGGGTTTTCTATTTCCCACCCACCTGAGGGTTACCACGTCCTCGTAGGGTCATGTGTAAGGGTCACCATGACCGACGCTATTAATTATCAGTCATCATTAATTTCCAACATTTTCACTTGCTTGACTACTCATTCCTTTCTTAATTCTTTCTATGGTTGACTGTACAGATCTAGGTCCTTTGTTGACAACCTTATTCAATATGATCCATAGTTAGTGATTCATACTAAAGGTTTAATCACGAAGATTTTCGATCACTGATCACAAATTACCTTATTGTTAAAGTTATGATATTAGAAGTCATTTATTGGATCTGGATCTAAGTCCAAAACAATGCAAAATTCCCAACTTTTTAATTTATAAGACCAGGAGCTACGTGTCGAACGGGCAAATGAAGGTCGTCTTCTCTTAGTCCTCAGGGGCGATTGCCATTTGGTTGTACCCGGAATACCCATCCAGAAAGCAGAAGAACTCCTTACCAGCCAGTCTTTCCAATACTTGATCAATGAACGGCAAGGGGAATTGGTCCTTCTTTGTTGCTGCATTAAGACAGTGGTAGTCAACACATACGTGCCAGGATGTCGGTACTCGAGTAGATATCTCCTCTCCTCTGTCATTTATAACAACAGTAAGCCCTAACTTCTTTGGAACTACGTGCAAGGGACTCACTCATTTTGAATCGGAAGCCTGCGTCACACCATTTCGGGATTTCCTTCATAACTGTCCCTCAGATTCGGATTCAACCTTCATTGAAACTCACAGGACGGCTTAGCATCTTCTAACAAGTAGATGTGCTATGAGCACATCGCAGGATTTATCCCGTGGAGATCTGAGACATGCCAACCAAGTGCCTAGCAGTTTTTCTCTAGAACCTCGAGGAGTCGAGATTCTTGTTCCAGGGTCAGCCTGTTTTTTTTACGCTCAAAAAAGGGGGATACACTCAATGGTGTTCACCCCATTGTATTAAAAAGGAAATGTAAAGAGTATTTACATAGGAGAAGAAAAGTTCAAGCCAAAAACAACACCCGAGGGGGCAGCCGAGAAGAGATACCCCCCGCCGTAAACACATCGCAGTCTGCCCAGAAGACCAATCAACCACAAAACGTGTCGCCATAATATATATATTTTCCTTGTAGAACCGCTGCTTTGCGAATAAGGCGTCGTTCCTCCCCAACCAAATGCTCCACAAGCGTGCAATCGGGACCAGCAATTCCTTCCTAGGCCTGCCCCTGGAATTCACCAAGCTCTCGCAGAAGGAAGCAAAGGTCGCGATATTGATCCAGCCCAGGTCGTCCCAAAGAGCACGAACACGCCCACAATCGAAGAAGAGGTGCTCGATGGTTTCCCGCTCCGTGTCGCACAGACCGCAATTCTGCGGAACATTGGGAAACAAAATAGCACAACGATCGTGAGTTAAGAGTCTCCCTTTTCGAAGAAGCCATACGAAAAAGCCAATGCGCTCAGGAAGCTTGAGTCCCCAAAAGAATCGACAATCGCGCACAAGAGTAGCGTCATCCCCCACAGTGGTGGGAACAAGAGCCTGGTAAGCCTTCCCAGTAGAGAACGGGCCATCCTTCCAGGCCCAATGGTCCCGCCCATCAGTGGGCTTGAAATCGTCCGCTAGCGTAGCCATCAGGGAGATGAAGTCGTCCAAACGCTGATCCCATAAATTGGCAGTAATCGTAGGGCACCAGCAGCCCTCGTCCCAGCAAGAGGCCACGGAAGCATCTTTGTCGTCCACCAAAGCGTACAAACGAGGGTACAAGTCCTTGAAAGCACCCCTCCCCGTCCAATCATCAGTCCAAAAACGAAATGAATTCCCTTTGTCGAGCACAGGTTTAAAGAGGGATCGGTTACGGTTTAAAGCATTTACCACACCACGCCAGAAAGTAGAAGTTTGCATGGGGATGTTCCCCCGAGAACCGGTGATCACCTCCACCCCCAACGTCTCCCTTAGGATATTCAACATGTAGTTTTCCTCCCGCCCCCAAACCCGTGCAGCCCATTTTAGCAAGAGGGCTTCATTCACCACGTCCACTCGCCTCACTCCCAAACCCCCCTCCCGCTTAGGCCTTGTAACATCATCCCACCCCACCAAATGCACCCCCCTTCTCCCCTCCCCCTTCCTTCCCCATAGGAAGCCCCGCATACATTTTTCCAACCGCACCCGAATCCCCTTAGGCATACCACGTACAGATAAGAAATAAATTGGGATTGAGGATAACACCGATTTGAGAAGAACCAACCGTCCGCCTCTGGACAGAAGAGCCGTGCGCCACCCGGTCAGGCGAGCCTCCATCTTTTCCACCACCGCCTTCCAATCTCGAATCCGAGCGCGGCCCACTGCCAAAGGCAGACCAAGATAATCAAGTGGGAGCCCTCCAGGGGAGGAGCCCAGCAGCCGGCCGCAATCCAAAACCTCCGCCTGCGGCATAGCGAAAGGAACCACCTTAGACTTAGTCCCATTGATCAATAGGCCCGAGACCTCGCTGAAGAGCTGAAGGGTAGTAGCCATACCGGAGACCTCGGAGGTACCACCCTCGATAAAGCAGATAGTGTCGTCAGCGAACTGAACAAGTGACACATGAAAGGGCCCAATAGAGCATCCACGTGTGAGACCCGCCGCAGCCACACCATCAATCATACGAGGCAAGACATCAACTGCCAATACAAATAGAAGGGGAGCGAGGGGACATCCCTACCGCACCCTCCTCCTCGGCTGAAAGAAGCCCCCAACAGGGCACCCATTGAGAAGAACGGAAAGGGAGGTCGTGGTCACACAACGCCGCACCCAAGAGATCCAAACCTCCGGGAATCCCCTCCGCCTCAGAACCGACCACAGGAAGCGCTAATCAAGGCAGTCATAGGCCTTAGCAAAATCAATCTTCCAAAGAATCCCCTTTGTAGAAGTCTTCCTCCAAGCCTCAATAATCTCGGAAGCCACTGCAAAGCAATCGGTAATTTGCCTCCCTCGAACGAATGCAGCCTGTGAAGGCGAAATGAGCGAGTTGAGAAGGGGAGCTAGCCTCTTGGCCAAAACCTTAGCTATTATCAAATAGACCCCATTGGAAATAGATATTGAACGGAAGTCCTCGATGCGATTGGTCGAAGAAGACTTCGGAATCAAGACAATACGAGCCCGGTTAATTTTGTCAAATCCGCGATTGCCATCACAAAATTCGCGCGCAACCTCCAGAGCATCATCAGCTACCACATCCCAGAAGTCGCGGTAAAATGCCACGGGGAACCCATCAGGTCCCAGGGCAGCGTCCGCGTTGAGGTCCCAGACGGCCTCCTTGAGCTCAGCCATAGTGAACGGTCTGGTCAGGGCCACCGCATCCGATGGTAAGAGAGCGGGAGCCCCACGCCCAGACCACCGCCACGAGCGCTGCGCGTGGCGCCCAAAAGCACCCTTGAAATGGGCCCCCAAAGCATCGCCCAAATCCTTCTCCCCATGGATGAGGGAGCCATTGACCATGAGAGACGTAATAGAATTGGATCGTCGTCTACCACTGGCCACCCAGTGAAAGAAAGCGGTATTCGCATCGCCTTCCTTAATCCACCGCAACCGCGAACGTTGACGCCATTCAATGGTCCTCTTCTTGTCCTCCGCCCTAACCAAATCAGCGGCAGCAGCACGCTCAGCCAACTCCGTCGGTTGCAAGTCTCTCTCGTTTTCCACACGATCCAACCGCAGAATAACATCATCCGCCGCCTTACGTGCCTCCACACGGGCCAGGCGAGAATCCTTTTTAAACGACGCCAAAAGTCTCCTGAGAGACGCGAGCTTGTGATCGAAGTGGCGGGCAGCAGAACCCACATACGTGGTCTGGGCCCAATGGTTCCTCACCAAATCCTTGAAGTTCGGCTCCAGTAGCCAACACCTTTCATAACGGAAGAGCCCCCGAGGGCGAAGCTCTTCCCCAGAATCCCAAATAATTGGGCTATGGTCAGAGAAAGATCGCGGTCGAGACGACACCGCGCATAACGGAAAGGCCTCCATCAATCTGACGTTCATTGCGAATCCGTTCGGCATGTTGTCTACACCAGCAAGGAAAGCATACTTCAGGCCTGCTGGAAGTGGCTTGAGTTTCGGTTCTGAATTGTTGCAATAGTCGGCCGACTATCCCGAATAGTCGACCCGACTATGCGGTGCGGGGGGTCCCCGACTGAATAGACTTCCATTCAGTCAATAGTCGGCCCGACCGAATAGTCGCCCGACTATTCGGCCGACTGGCCCGACTATTAGGCCGACTGGAGTTTGACTTTTGATATTTTTATTTTTTTTATTTTTACTTTTCTATTTTTATGGGTTACATTTTACCACGGTATCGCAACAAGTGTCATATTCTATATATTTATTATATTGATTGGTACTTTTATCTTGGATTCATGTTAACTAATGACCATATATGTATAAAAATATAAGAATATATGTACTATAAATGATTTTTATATTAAAAAATACAAAACCGAATAATTCCGAATAGTCGCCCGAATACCGATTATTCTCTATTCAGTGACCCCTCCGACTGAATACCGAATACCGTCTTCTGCAACACCGGTTCTGATCTGACCAGCTTCTCGGCCACTTCTAAAACAGTGTTGGTTGGAGGATGTTCTGCTTGAACTTTTGCAGGGTTACTGACCTCAGCGTTCTGTTGAGATTCTGACGATGTGCCGAACGGATTCGCAATGAAATCATTGTGTTCGGGCCGAAATGAATCATAGGAATCAAAAAGATGCATCAGCAAATTGGATCCGATCTCCCAACTGTCCTCGGAGCTTGTGCCGACTGTGCTTTTTAGGTCCTCTAGAGAGGATTTCTTGTGTCCATGGATCATTCAAAGAGAGTGGTGTATCTCTGATCTCTACAATGAAGTCACAATCTGCTTCAGACAGTGCTGCATGACCCTTATCAGCTACGACTTTAGGCTCGTTGATCATGTCTATGGTGATTCTGTTGTTGCCCGAGCTGAAAGTGATCTTGCCAGACCCATAATCAACCACGGCTTCTGAACTACGCAGGAGTGGTCGGCCCAGGATGATAGAGGTTTGAGTAAGGGTATGGGTGAGTCCATATCAAGGACTACAAAATCAAATGGGAACTGCATGTCACGCACCTTTACCACAACATCTTCCAAAAGACCTAGAGGTCACTTGATGGATCGATCAGCAAACTGAAGGATCATTCGTGTATGCTTGAGAGGACCTAACCAAAATTCTTGCAATAATGAAGAGGGCAGTAGGTTGATGGAAGAACCGTTGTCAAGCAATCTTCGTTCGAAGACTTGATCAAAAATTACGCAACTGATCAAAGGCGCTCCTTTGTCTTGCTTTTTCTGCGGGAAATTACTGATGGCTGCAACCGTGGCCATAGTGAGAATGTGCTTCTCAATCTGTCGACGTCTGTTGTTTCGTGTTGGTTGGTGCTTATTTGTACATGCCTCTTTCAAACCTTTCTTCACAGCTGGCATGTATTACATGGCCTTCATCAATGGGATCTCAACAGTCAAATTATTAATAATGTCCACAACTTCAACATTGGATAATGCACTTTTTCTCTTTGTAATTTTTTTAGATTTTTCGATTGCATCAGGAAAAGGAATATGTACAATGCTGGAATCAGAAGTAGTGTTCTTATATATAACAAAATTCTTGTCCACAAAATGTCATACATCTGGATCACAAAAAGGTGTACATGCTGGAAGTGAAGATTCGGTTGCAAGTGGACAAGCAAAAGGTGCGGTCTCCGCTCCGTCGGCTGGCGTTGGATCGGCTGCTACGACGAGCTCCTCCGTGGCTAGCATGGCTTCACTTTGACGGTGATCATCTTTTTGGTCATTTTGCTTTTTTTGATTTTTCTGTTCTTTTTGCTGGTGGAGGTGGTGGTGAGTGGCTGGATGGGCGTCACTTGCCACGCGTCGCCTTCATGTTGCACGATGACGCTTCGCCGATGGATGGTTCAGATTAGATTGCAGGGAGCGATCGGATGGCTGTGATGCGGCTCATCCAACGGATGTTGTTGCACCTGGTGCGGCTAGAAGATCCAACGGTAGGGAAGCATCATGGAAGAACAGGTCAAGAATTCGCCCGGGGCAAGTTCCAATCCGACTTCCCGGGCTGCTCCGGTCGTCTGGAAGGCTCGGAGGTGATGCAAAAGGGAGCTTGGACTCCTTCACGTCAGACGAGGGCGTCAGTAGGGTCCCTGGAGCTCAGGCGAGGGGATGAACACATGATCTTCGGATCGAGATCTGGGTGAATGGAGATGTGTGGAATGGAGTAGAAGCAAAGGGGAGGTGATGACGGTGATATGAGAGTCGGAGGATGAGCGGATCGATGGGAAATCAGGCTGTAGCTCGAGAGCTCTGGCGATGAGATTTAGCTATTCTAGCCTAATTACTCAATGAAAAGCTAATCTAAAGACTGGAATGAAATGACAGTAAGGAAATCTATCTAAGCAAGGAAAGGAAACAACTCTTATACCTGATTTTGATGCCAGGGAGCAGGACCATCGGCGAGGTGGCCGTGGGTTCACCTCCCTCCTCCGCGAGCTGATCCGAACCTCCAGGGATGCACCAGCTATCACCTTGCGACCTGCTTGGTCGGAGGTAAGAGCTCTAAGACTCGGGGGTGACAAAAAAGAGGAGGAAGGTGTTTATTTATAAACGAGTTAGGGCACCCTTATTGACCCGCTAAATGGGACGAATCAAATGCATGTACAAGGGATCTAATGGGCTGGCGTAGATCTTGGTTGATCAGAGAGCAAATCTCGTGAAGAGATCGAGAGCGATTGAGCGATGGATTAAGCGGAAATCAGGGATGAAATCGCAGGAGAAGACAGTTCTGACGAGTCTGCATGTCTGGAGGACGAGTTGACCACAGGTCAACAAGCGACCTGACGTGATTGGTCCACGTCAGGTCGTTACAGGACAAAACTGTCCGGAAAAAACGAAAATAAATATTTTAAATAATATTTGATTTTATCAATTTTTATTGTAAAATAAAAAATGTTTAATATTTAATTTAGTATTTTATTATGATTTTTATTTATTTGGAGCGTTGGTCTGTCAGTCGTGGACGTGCAGATGTCCTGAAGAATTTAGTTCTGACTCCCCCTTTCTCCCATACTTGATAGAATAGGAGCATTGATCAAGTTGGGAGAAATCAAAACATGCATTTTTTGCATCGTTGTATTTTTTTGCTTCATTTTTTCCTTTTTTTTCAAGTCGTTCAACTTTTTTACGGTTTTTCCTCTTCTTCTTTACTTTTTTTCCGCTGCTATTTTCAGTCATTTTTTTAATAGATGTCACATTGTTTTTAAAAAAAAAACTTTTGCGTACGGCTTTTTTTTATTGTACGCGCCTTTTTTCTTTCAAAACACATTTTTTGTAAACCATCAGCTCCCCCTCTCTTTTTTTTAACTCTCAGCTGTGGGCCATTTTTATAAGGCCCTTCCTTCCCTTTTTCATATTTTTTGGTATAGCAAACGGGCCAAAGGGCCCAAAAGAACAATTTTTTTCTCAATACAGGCAGGGCCATCGAGCCCCTCATTTGTTGTAAACACTAGGGTTCCCATGATGGGAATCCTATGCTCGAAAGACCAGCCGCCCCCGACGGGGTTTCGACTTGTGCCACCGCGGAAGAGGACGCAGGCGCGCTTCCCCTTCAGGTCTCGCAAGCCCTCTAGGAACGCCGCAACTGGCCGCCTCCACTTCTTCGGCTTCTTCTGCGGAGGAGGTGCACGCGCGGAGGGCCATGATGCCCTCATGTGACGGGGCTCCGCCTTGTTGTTTGTAGTGGGAGTGGGTTCCTACTCGGAATAATAATCTTCCAACATTAATCAATCGATTGAAAAATTGAATCTGATAATCGAGTCTCAACAAGAAAAAGAACATAAAATCCTCGAGAATCGACCCGCTCTGATACCATGTTGAAATTTGGGAAGCGGAATCGATAAACAGAATAATAAACATCAAGAACACAAAGATTTACGTGGAACCCTACTCCCTAAGGAGCGGGATGAAATCACGGGAAAAGCCCTCAAAGGGGCAGATATTCTATTAGAATTCTCAATGAGTACAGGGGGTGAGGGGCTCCTTATATAGCCTCTCAGACAGTCCGGAGTCCCACCGCTCATCCATGTGGAACTAAACATGAGTGGGTAATTGGATCATGGTGAGATCCAATTACCCGCCTATTACATTCTCTAACAAGGTCAAATGCAGACCACTCACTCTTTGTGCAGAGAACACCTAGAGGTATTGTTGTCATCATGGTCTATGTTGATGACATACTTGTTACAGGAGATGATATGCAGGGGATAGAGATGGTAAAAGAATTTTTGGGTCGTCAGATTGTTATCAAGGATCTTGGCACCCTAAGGTATTTCTTAGGGTTAGAATTTGTTAGGAATGTGCATGGTCTTGTGATGACCCAAAGGAAGTATGCTACAAACATGCTTGTTAAGACAGACATGATTGGGTGTCGACCCTCTACTAGGCCTATGGATCCTAGCATGAAGTTATATGATGATGATACAGATAAGATCGACAGAAGGAGATATAGAGAGATGATGGGAAAGCTTCTCTATATTACTATTACTAGACTCGATATCTCTTTTGCAGTGAGTCGAGTGAGTCAGTTCATGGAGCAACCCCGACAGGTAAATATGGATGCTATATACATGATTTTAAGACATCTAAAATCTTCTCCATGAGCATCATTACTATCTAGAAAAGGAGCAGCTCTTTATGTCTTTGCATGTGCTAATGCAGACTATGCAGGGTGTCCTAAGGATAGGAAGTCTACTATAAGCTTCGTTGTGTTTGTTGGTAGTTCTCTTATTTCTTGGAAGAGTAAGAAATAAACGGTTGTAGCTAGATCAAGTGTCGAATCTGAGTATAGGGCAATGGCACAAGCAAGCACAGAAATGATGTGGGCTCGAGCAGTGTTAGTAGATTTGCATATCAATGTACCTCTACCCATGCAGCTACAGTGTGATAATCAGGATGCCTTGTTCATTGCGAATAATCTTGCATTCCATGAAAGAACGAAGCATATTGAGGTGGACTGCCATTACACTAGATATATGATTCAGAAGGGTTTGATTTCTACCTCCCGTGTCAGTTTAGGAGAGCAAGCGGCAGATATCTTTATCAAGGCATTACTCAGGGGGTCGTTTCAAAAGTGTTCGTACAAGCTGAGCATGATTGATATTTATGCTCCATCTTGAGGGTGAGTGTAAAGATATTTCTATATTCGTACATTTTCTGTTATTTTATTTCTTTATGTTCATCTTATGTAATTTACTCATAGGTCTCTCATCTATAGGTCTCTCATCTATATAAGAGAGCCCAGGGTTCTCATGAATAAATAACTCTTGGTTTTTTCCCAACATTTTCCTCTTGTCTGTTTTATGCAATTTGCCCATAGGCCTCTCCTCTTTATAAGAGAGTCTAGGGATCAAGGAATAAATAAGTCTCTTATTTTTCCCAACATGATATCGGAGCGGTGGTCCGAGACCGGAGCTCCTGTACCCTAAACATAGCCTCACCTCCTGCCCTCTCGTGCGGAACCATCCTACCCGCAGCACCGCCGCCCGCCCTCTCCTGCGGCACGTCGCCCGGCAACTGCAACATCGTCGCTCATGCGGCTAGAACCCCTACCCACCCGCCACTGTAGCCGCCAAAGCCATCCTCGTGCCAGGGTTCCTTTTCCCTTGATGGGGTTGGTTGCCATTTGAGTTTACACATGCAACCAACTTCCCTTATCTCCGTGTAGACAATTATTTCGTCAAGTCTACGATCCTTTTCTTCGACCGACAACATGTTAGAGAACAAGATAGATATCCCTACCACGAGCACCTTCAGAGGTCAGGTGCCTATAGTCAAGATGGATGGATCGAATTACGAGGTGTGATCATGTAGTTCAGGGTTCATATATCTCAAAATGGATCATAGATTCTGGTGCCACACATCATTTGTGTGGAGATAGAGATCAGCTTATAGCCTACAGGCAAGTTTCTCCAGGGAGGACTGTGGTCATAGCAGATGGGACTCACTCCTCAATCACGGGATAGGGGGAGAAGGTTCCTTTTTGCCTTGTTTGTAGAGATAGTTGATAGTCTTCTATGTTATTTCTATTTCTTTATGTACTTCTCTTGTAATTTACCCAAGGGCTCTCTCCCTATATAAGAGACCCGAGGGCTCTATGGAATTATCATCTAAGTATTCTAACATGGTATCAGAGCCATGACCCTAACCTAGGGTTTTCCACCGCCGCCCCCCCCCCACCCTCTAGGGTTTCGCCCCCCCCCCCCCTCTCCCTCTAGGGTTTCGCCCCCCCCCCCCTCTCCACCGGCCTCCCACTGTCGCCGGGTCCCTCACCCCGACCCCTCCACCGCCGCAAGGCCTCCACACCGGCCCCTCTCCGCCGCAGGGCCTCCCTAGCGGCCACCCCAACGCCGCCAGGCCCCCCCCACCGGCCCCCAAACGCCGCCGGGCCCCCCACCAGCCCCTCCACCGCCGCCGGGCTCTCCTCCGGCCCCACCACACCTGCCGCCAGCCACAGCGGCACGCCCCCACCGCTGTCCAGCAGCCGCCGCCGCCTTTTCAGTAGCCGTCTTTGTCAAGTAGAGGCTCTCACAGCCTCTACTCGTTGCAGGTGTGCCGCGTTCTTCTCAGGACTCGGCGTCATGTTCGATTCAAGTGCATAATCGTCTACCTATGCACTTGAATCCTACAAGGTCTTGGTAGACAGTTTGCTTGGTATATCAGTAGTTGTTCTTCTCCGGAAGTATGTCAGATCAGAAGATCGATATACCCGCCATAGGTGCCTTCAAAGGATCGGCACCAATCGTCAAGATGGACGGGACAAATTACGAACTGTGGGCGATGCAGTTCCTCAGTCTCATGAAGTCGTGTGGTAAGAAGCATATTCTTACCGAGGATGAACCACCGGAGAAGACAGGGATCTATGCCTCATGGGAGGCTGATGATGCGTACGCCAAGGTGTGGCTCTCAGGTACACTTACGACGGAGATAGCGAATGATGTCCTTCACCAGCCCATCGCTAAGGCGATGTGGGATATTTTGTCTATGACGTACTCTCAGGTCCGCAATGAGACGAAGATGCTCCAGTTGCAGCATGATATATTTACGATGAAGCAGAATGGGAAGCCACTTCATTCCCTGTACACATCGCTTCGTGCCATGTTCGAGAAGCTCTATAGCACCATTCCGCTTACAGCCACGCCGGAACAGCAGAAGACGTTCCGCAACGCCACTATGGTTGGCGTTTTGCTTGCTGCCTTAGACCCGGAGTACGAGGCGGCCCGTGCTCAGATCCTAGCAGATGCCACCATCCCACCGATGGAAGAGGTATACAGGAGGCTCAGTCGTGTACCTGTTCCGTCCACTACAGCGACTGCGACTCCGTCAGCAATGGCAGTTTCCAGGGGACGTGGTAGTTCGTCCTCATTTCGTGGAAGAGGAAGTGGTGGACGTGGTCGCGGAGGTCGCATACGTTCCACGTGTTCATTCTGCCGCCGTACTGGTCACTCGGAGGATACGTGCTATTCCAAGCACGGCTTCCCTCCTTCTGCACGTGTCGCGGATCATGTTCAGGGTCCTTCAGCTCCTGCTACAGACCACAGGTTCGAAGAGTTGGTGGCACGGCTTCGTGATATCATGCCTCAATCGTCGCCAGAGAATACTGACGTTTCTGATGTTGCAGCCTCGGCGTCAGCCAGTACATCCGCTTCTGCCAGTGCTTCAGGTAGTCCTTCAGTCTCATCTCATTGCCATGATCTCACAGGATGGATTGTCGACTCTGGAGCTACCCATCATCTATGCCGTGAGAAAGATATTTTGAAGTCCTACAGAGCGGTACAGCCTGGTCGCTCTGTACTCATTGCTGATGGCACTCACTCTCCTATCATCGGTCAGGGGGAGATGGCTTTGCTACCTTCTATGCACTTACAGAATGTTCTACATGCTCCAGATTTCTCTATGAATCTCTTGTCCATTAGTCAGATTACACGTGATTTGCACTGTCGTGCTATTTTTGATCCATCGTCTGTTATTTTTCAGGACATACTGACGGGCAGGGTGATTGGCTGTGGTTCTGAGCACAATGGCCTCTATCGTCTAGTCCGTAACTCCTACGCTGGCGTCTCTCTTCATTCCCAAAGCGTCGTATCTCCGTACACCTGCCATCTTCGGTTCGGTCATCTGCCCCTGCAGAAGATGCGTCACCTACTGCCTCAAATATCTCCAAGTTCCTCTTTTCGTTGTGAAGCGTATCAGTTGGGGAAGCACCATAGATCTAGCTTCCCAGGTCGTCAGAGTCGGAGCAGTCGCTCCCCGTTTGAATTACTTCATGTTGACATTTAGGGTCCAAGTCGTGTCCCAGATCATCAGGGGCACAGGTTCTATTTAGTAGTGGTTGATGATTTTTCTCGAGTGTCCTGGACGTTTCTTCTTAAAAATAAATCTGAAGCAGGAAGTGTTATCCAAAATCTTCTTAATGAAATCCAAAATGTTTTCTCTTCTACTGTTAAGTATGTTCGAACTGATAATGCATTGGAGTTCTGCACTCGTTCTCTTGCTAACTTTCTTTCTTCAAAAGGCATTGTTCATCAAACCACATGTGCTTACACATCACAACAAAATGGAGTTGCGGAACGAAAACATCGACATTTCCTTGATATTGCTCGCACATTACTCATTCAAAGTTGTGCTCCATTATCTTTTTGGGGAGATGCCATCCTTACAGCATGTTATCTAGTCAACCGAATGCCTACAACTGTTCTTGGTGAAAAGTCCCCAATCTCTGTTCTTTTTCCGGACAGAGATTTGTTCGCTCTTACACCTCGGGTCTTCGGCACTGTTGCGTTTGTTCACCGCTTATCTCCAGGACTTGATAAGCTCTCTCCTAGGGCTATCAAGTGTGTTTTTGTGGGTTACTCCAGGACACAGAAAGGATATCGCTGCTATGATCCTATCCATGACAAGTACTATGTGAGTGCAGACGTTACCTTTTTCGAACCTGTCATGTATTTCTCACCTGCGGGTGACAGACTGGCCTCCTCCACTTCTTCGGATTCTAATGTTTTTGTCCCACCACCGCCAAGCATGGGTCAATCCTCTACTCCACCAATACTACCACCACCACCACCACCACCTCCTCCAGTTGTCCCTTACACTAAGTTCTATACGAGGCGAACAGGCCCTGCTCAAGCTACAAGTCAACCATCCACCACGCCTCAGGTTTGCTCTGAAATTAACACTAATGATGGTTTAGAGAATGCACCTGTGCAGGAATCTTTATTACAGGAGGAGGAGCAACCGGCCAGCACAGTCTTGGATGATTTGGATCGACCCATTGCTCACAGGAAGCAGCGCAGACAGTGTGCCACATATCCCCTTGCCTCTCATGTATCCTTTCATAGACTCACTGGGGACTTTCAGAAATTTGCAGCTGCTGTATCGTCAGTTGAGATCCCACGGACCTATCAGGATGCTATGAAGATTGAATGCTGGCGTCTTGCAATGGAAGAGGAAATGCGTGCATTGCAGTCTAGGGGAACATGGTCACTTGTCCCCATTCCTCCAGGTGCCTCAGTAGTAAGTTGCAAGTGGGTTTTTACAGTGAAATATCATGCGGATGGTCGTCTAGACAGATACAAGGCCAGACTCGTCGCACGAGGATTTACCCAGACATATGGTGTAGATTATTTGGATACCTTCTCACCGGTGGCGAGACACTCTACTCTTCGCATCCTTCTTTCAGTTGCAGTGGTACGTGACTGGGCTATCTTCCAACTCGATGTTAAGAATGCCTTTTTGTATGGTGATCTACAGGAGGAAGTCTACATGCAGCAGCCACCTGGGTTCGCTGCTGAGGGGGAGTCTCAGAAGGTATGCAGACTTCATAAGGCTATCTATGGCCTTAAACAGAGTCCTCGAGCATGGTTCCAAAAGCTCTCCCAGATTATTGAACGGCAAGGGTTCAGAAGATCAAATGCGGACCACTCATTGTTCGTCCGGAAGACCCAAAGAGGTACCATTGTTGTTATGGTATATGTTGATGACATATTGGTCACTGGAGATGATGCACAGGGGGTTGAGATAACCAAGTCTATGTTGGGCAGCCAGTTCATTACAAAGGATCTAGGCGCAATACGATATTTTCTGGGGATAGAATTTGCAAGAAATGCACAAGGAATGGTGATGACCCAAAGAAAATATGTCACAGATTTGCTTGTTGAAACAGGAATGACTGGATGCAGACCTTCAAGTACACCTATGGACCCGAGTATGAAGCTATACGATGATGATACTAAGGAGGTGGACAAGAGAAGGTACAGAGAAATGGTGGGCAAGCTCTTATATATCACTATAACTCGACCGGATATTGCCCTTACAGTCAACCGGGTGAGTCAATTCATGGAGCAGCCGAGGCAAGTACATTTGGATGCCTTGTACATGATATTGAGATATCTGAAGTCTTCCCCAGGCACAGGGTTGCTGTTCAAGAAAGAGACAGATCTGTCTATTTCAGCTTGTGCAGATGCAGATTATGCTGGATGTCCAAGGGATCGTAAGTCTACTTCTGGATTTGCTATCTTCATAGGAAGCTCTTTAGTCTCTTGGAAAAGCAAGAAGCAGACTGTTGTGGCAAGATCCAGTGCCGAATCTGAGTACAGAGCCATGGCACAGGCAAGCACAGAAATGATGTGGGTTAAAGCAGTCTTAGAAGATCTGAATATTGATGTTCCCTTGCCCATGAATCTTCAATGTGATAATCAGGCAGCATTATTTATTGCCAACAATCCAGCCTTCCATGAGAGAACCAAGCACATAGAGGTGGATTGTCATTACACTAGGGACATGATTCAGAAGGGCTTCATCTCCACGTCTCACGTCAGTTCAGAGGATCAGACAGCGGACATATTTACTAAGCCATTGCTCAGAGGACCTTTCCAGAGATGTTCTTCCAAGCTGAGCATGATAGATATCTATGCTCCATCTTGAGGGGGAGTGTAGAGATAGTTGATAGTCTTCTATGTTATTTCTATTTCTTTATATACTTCTCTTGTAATTTACCCAAGGGCTCTCTCCCTATATAAGAGACCCGAGGGCTCTATGGAATTATCATCTAAGTATTCTAACATTGTTTTCCCTAGCAAGGAGTTGTTCTCTCTTAGTTCTCATAGCAGATGTTGTGTTTGTCCATTGGTTGTCTCCAGGGATTGACAAGCTCTCTCCTAGGGCCGTCAAATGTGTCTTCGTTGGGTACTCCAGAACTCAAGGGTTATCGTTATTATGATCCGCTATACAACATATATTATGTCAGTGAAAATGTCACATTTTTTGAGTCGATCATGTATTTTTCTCCTACAAGTGACAGGTTGACATCTTCATATTCGGATAATGAGGTCTATATTCCACCACAACCCATACGTCAACCACCCTCATCAACATCTCCACTACCACCTCCTTCATAACCACCATCAGTCCCACCACCTCCCATTGTTCTGGTTCTACCACTACCACATCGCTACAGACGACGGCATGCTCCTGCTCATGTTCATGGTCCGTCATCCAGCACACCCCAAGTTTGTTCTGAAAACATTATTTCTAATGATGGGACAGATATTATTTCTCAGCGGGAGTTATCTCAGGAGGTTGATGATCAGGTCGGTGACAGGGATGATGATGATATTGATTTACCTATTGCTATTAGGAAGTAGAAGCGTTCTTGTCCTCATATCTGATTGCTTCTCATGTCACCTTCGAGCGTCTAACGGGTGATTTCAGGAGGTTTGTTACTGTTTTATCCACCATGGTCATACCACGGACTTACTAGGAGGCAATGACAGATAGCAGGTGGTGTCTAGCTATGGAGGAGGAGATGGCAGCTCTTCAGTCCAGAGGTACTTGGAGTGTGGTCCCGACCCCCATTGGGGCGTCTATAGTAAGTTGCAAATGAGTATTTACAGTGAAGCAGAATGCAGATGGTAGTATTGATCGGTACAAGGCTCGACTAGTAGCACTGGCCTCACTCAGACATATGGGGTGGATTATCTGGACACCTTCTCTCCAGTTGCTCATCATTCTACCCTACGGATTCGGTTATAAGTTGTTGTGGTTCGAGATTGGCCTTTATTTCAACTTGATGTCAAGAATGACTTTTTATATGGTGATCTTCAGGAGGAAGTCTACATGCAGCAGCCGTCGGGGTTTGCTGCTGAGGGGTAGTGTTTACAGGTGTGTAGACTTCATAAGGTAATCTATGGCCTTAAGCAGAGCCCGAGAGCTTGGTTCCAAAAGCTCTCAGATTTGTTTGAGAAGCAAAGGTTCAGACGATCGAATGTAGATCATTCTCTTTTCATATAGAGAACCTCTAGAGGTACGATTACTATTCTGGTGCATGTTGATGATATACTTATTACAAGAGATGGCATACAAGGAATCAAGAGGGTGAAAGAATTTATGGGTCGTGAATTTGTTACCAAGGATGTTCGAGCTCTTGGATACTTTCTGGGACTAGAGCTTGCCAGAAATCAACAAGGGTTGTGGTGACTCAGAGGAAATATGTCACTGATTTGCTAAGTGACACGTTTATGTCTGGATGACGACCTGCCACCACACTCATGGATCCAAGCATGAAGCTATATGATGATGATACTGATGAGGTTGACAGGAGAAGATACAGAGAGCAGTGTTGCAGAAGACGGTATTCGGTATTCGGTCGGAGGGGTCACTGAATAGAGAATAATCGGTATTCGGGTGACTATTCGGAATTATTCGGTTTTGTGTTTTTTAATATAAAAATTATTTATAATACATATATTCTTATATTTTTATACATATATGGTCTTTATTTAACATGAATCCAAGATAGAAGTACCAATCAATATAATAGATATATAGAATTTGACATTTGTGGCGATACCGTGATAAAATGTAACCCATAAAAATTGAAAATTAAAAATAAAAAAAATATCAAAAGTCAAACTCCAGTCGGCCTAATAGTCGGGTCAGTCGGCCGAATAGTCGGCCGACTATTCGGTCGGGCCGACTATTGGCCGAATGGGGGTCTATTCAGTCGGGGACCCCCCCCGTACCTCATAGTCGGACCGACTATTCGGGATAGTCGGCCGACTATTGCAACACTGACAGAGAGCGGTGGGAAAGCCCCTTTATGTTACCATTACCATACCCGATACTTCATTTGTTGTCAGTCGGGTGAGCCAGTTCATGGAACAACCTCGTCAGGTACATATGGATGCTATACAAATGATACTAAGGTATCTTAAATCATCTCTAGGTGCATGGCTGCTATTTAAAAGAGGTGGCACCATCACTATCTCAGCATACGCAGACATAGTTATGCAGGGTGTCCCAAGGACAGGAAGTCCACAACTGGATTTGCTATATTTGTAGAGATTCATTTGTCTCGTGGAAAAGCAAGAAGCAAACTGTAGTTGCTAGATATAGTGTTGAATCTGAGTATATGGCTCTGGCACAAGCATGTACAGAAATGATGAGGGTTCGAGTTGTCCTTACATATCTACATATAGATGTACATCTTCCCATGTCACTAAAATGCGACAATCAGGCTGCCATGTTTATTGCTAATAATCCTGCATTCCACGAAAGGACGAAGCGCATTGAGGTCGATTGCCACTATATACGTGACATGATCCAGAAGGGATTCATTTCTACATCCCATGTTAGCTCAGGGGACTACACGACAGACATTTTCACCAAGGCCTTACTTAGAAGATCATTTCAAAGGTGCTCATCCAAGCTAAGCATGATAGATATCTATGCTCCATCTTGAGGGGGAGTGTAGAGATATGTTTCTATGTTTCTGTATTTGTTTATCTATTTCTTTTCCTCTTGTCTGTTTTATGTAATTTGCCCATAGGCATCTCCTCTACAGAAGAGAGTTTAGGACTCAAGGAATAAATAAGTCTCTTATTTTTCCCAACATTCATGATCAATTACATGTGCAAAAAGGCAATCTAAAGATAACTTTTTAACGAAGGAGGCAGAATCACAAGGAGGTAGATGCAGAGAAGATGAAGCTTAGGAATCGAGTAACAATGATGATTGAGGATGAGATGACATCTATAGCGATTGAGTTAGATGCATCGGAATTAATATCTGCAAATGTGATATACCTTGTACCACTTTGCAAGGAGGTAACAACATCGTGTTACAGTATGCTACAGTACCACTGGCAACAACCTGCTTAGTCAAAACTAGAGCCGGAAGCAAAGATGTTCACTCCTCAAAGTGAATGACCAGGATGAGACATGAATAAATGCCAACAACAGAACAAATCAAAATATCACCATCAAAATGAAAATTAAAAAGATAATATAATTTCACAGAAATCATCTAAGATCCAAATCTAAAATAACACAATGTTGATTTAACATTAACCTAAACACTTCGACATTGACTTAGATTGCTTCCTTTTAATAGATAAAATGATGAATATTTGCACAATGTCAATAATCTAGAAAAATCCTCAACAAGATTTCAATATTGAAGACTTCAATCAACACATTTTCACAAACCTAACAATGAGAAAACTAAAGTAGACAATGTGATCACACATCTTAAGAAAAATCGATGGTAGAGAACACATATCGCCGAATTGATGAGCCTCCAACAACAACCACAAATCCACACAAACTTTCATAATAGCCTAAAATTTCTCATTGACCATCTAGGGGAGACGAAATGAAGGGAAAATGGGGCAGATATATGAATAAAATATACAAGAAATCTTCAATATTCCCCATGTCATTGATACCAGCATACAGCATACTAGCGATAATATATCATGATATATCGCCAATATCATGATATTTGAGGCCCATGATATATCGTTCACATGGAGGTGACCTTCCAAGAAAAATATATATTGAGAGATTTCGATATCGCCGCGTCATTGATATCAAAATATTGGTGACAAATCGTCAAATATGTCGCGATTTTAATGCCACGGGTCTAAACCCTAACATTTTAACCTTGTTATATCTAATTAACAAAGCACAAGAAGGGCAAGAAACATTCATATATATAATTCGTAGATGGTGTTGTTTTAATTGACGGGACAAGAGATGGAGCCAACAAGAAGCTTAAGCTGTAGATGAAGGCTCTAGTTAAAAGCAAGATAGTTAAAAGCAAGATAAAGTATATAGAATATAAGTTCAATGACAAGGAAGTTAAAGAAAGAAATCGCTTCATTCCGAAAGAGGAATGATTTTGAATACTTAGATTTGATCAATCAAAAAGATAGAGCAATTGGATAGGAGCTTCACGTGCTCTTTGTGATAACAAAAAAAACTTTACAATCGAAGGAAAATATTATACAAAATTGAGGCATGTGATGTTTGATAGTAGAGTATGTTAACTTGTTAGCTATAGGCATTTTAAGAGCAAGGCCTTAAATGTCGGTTTCAGTCACCATTTCGGTATCGACCAAAACAGAATTTCGATGGAATTTCGGTGGAATTTCGACCGAAATTTCGGTCATTTCGGTCATTTTTTGTACTAGGACCCCCATATTTCGGGCATTTCGATCATTTCGGTCGAATTTTGATTTCGACTGGATATCGATATTCGACAAAAATTCGACTGAATTTCATTGAAATTTGAGGCCATGTTTAAGAGTACTTCTAGTGGAGATGGATATACTCTTGTCGATGTGTAGAAACACAAAGATTGGATTCACAACAAGAATATCGGACAAAAGGTTGGTTTGACATCAATAGAAGATAAAATGAGGAACCTTATCTAAAGGTGCTTAGCATTTATGCAAAGATGATGTTAGAGTATTTGGAGCATGCGTCACTTATGTAATAGGTGGGTAAATGGATCCCTCCAAGATCCATTTACCCCACCACTGAGTTTTGTCCCACATCATCCAGTGGTGGGACTTGGAGGCCCTGTGGAGGCTATATAAGGAGCCCCAGAACTCCTGTATCCATTGAGAAAGTCAATAGACAAACACGCCCCGTTGAGGGCTTCTCCCGTGGTTTCATCTCGTTCCTCACGGAGTAGGGTTCCACGTAAAAATCCCGTTGTTCCATATTTTATTTATCATTTTCCATGTTTACGCTTCCGCTTGCGATTTTCTAACATGATATCAGAGCGGGTCGATTCTCGAAGAGTTTTTTATGTTCTTTATTTATTCGACATTCAATTATTGTTCATTCTTGAAGATCAATTTATCCGAAGATATGGTTTTGGTTCAAGTTCAATTTCTAGGGTTTCCAAAGAAACCCTAATCATGCATAGATTGCATGCTGTTGAGATCCGTGCCTCGTGCCTCGCCAACCAGACTCGTCAAGCATCTCCAGGATGACGAAGCTACATGCGGCGCGCTCCTAATCGCCCAGATCGAAAGCCCCAAATGGTGGAAGGCGACATCTCGCCCAGGCAGGCCGCACATCTCCTCGGCGATCACGACCTCAAGGCGGCATCAGGGTCGCTCCTCACGGCGACGCAGGCCTCGTTCTGCCTACAGCGGCCCAGCCCCAGGTGCCTTCCTCTCCCATCGACGCACAAACCATGCTAGGGAGACATCCAGCATCAGGCCCCTCGCGCGCACCAACCGCAACCTCCAGCTATGTGGCGGCGGTCCCAGAACCCAGCAGGGGCGATGGCGGCGTCTCCTCTTCGTCCTCCTCTTGCGCGAAGACTATAGGCGGAGCCCTCGCCACCCTCCAGACCTCGCCGCTCACCTTCTCTCGCGCGCAAATCCAGGGTTGCGCACCAGTCCCCTTCCGTCATCTCCGCATCCAAAGGCGTCATCCAGCATGAGCCCTTCCCCATCTCGGCCCCAGATCCCAGCCCCGCAGGTTCCCATGCGCGGGAACCTCCCCATCGAGCAAGGCGGCGGCACACTAGGAGGCATGGCTCCTCTGCGCGAAGACCCCATGGGGGCGGCGGGCGATACAAAGAAAAGGGAAGGGGTTCCCCGTAACCCTAAGGGCCCTGCGACCTTTTAAAAAACGGAAGAGCTAACTTCTTACGGGCTCAAATGTATGGGCCAAGAGTTTTTTTACAAATGTGAGCCGGGTTTAAAAAAATGATGAATGTTTTTGAGGAAAATGGGGAAGCCCATAAAAAAGAGAGAGATTTCGAGAGAGAAAAAAGAGGTGAGAAAAGAGAAAAAAGAGAGAGGAAAAGAAGTTGTGTTTTTGTAAAGCCCAATTGGGCTAAGGTATATTTGGGTCCAAATGGACCACGTTTCTATTGTTCAACAAAAAAAAGGCGTGTATAATTAAAAAGCCATACGCATTTAAAAAAAATATTTGCAAAAAAAAAGAAAAAGAAAAATGTTGCAAAAGCCGAAAAAAATTGTTGGAACAGCTTATAAAAAAAATGTTCGAAAAAAAATGGACGGCTTATTACAAAAAAAATGAAGAAAAGCCGCAAGAGAAATTTTTTGAGAATAATTATGTTTTTCCCCATATTTATGTATTATCTTATCTTCTCCCAACGTGGTCAACAATGTCATTCCGACCAGTATGGGAGAAAGGGGGAGTATATATAGAGAGTCACAGGTCTTGTTCCAAGATTCAGATGTCACTTTTTCCAGACCGATCAGATGCTCAGACTCTACAAATCTCAGATTCAGACTCGACCACGACGCATGCCAATCATTTGTCATTCTTGTTGGTCGGCCAGAGTCTTCATGTGAGCCATAGGGACTCCAAAGCAGAGGACCATTCCCTATGCCATTAAGGGCAAGGGTTTTCATGTGGTATCATAGGGACTCCAGAGTAGAGTACCATTCTCTGAGCCAGATAGATCCAGTTTCATACTCCAGCCCGTTCGTCCTCCTCACATGCACGCCATGAGAAGCAACGTCCTCGACTGCACCAGCTGTTCGCGTTGGGTTGATATTGTCTGTAGTGTCATGTATTGTGAGTTGAGTTTCTTTCTGTTTGTCCAAGTTTAGCATTGCATGCTCCAGCTTGAGGGGGAGTGTTAGAGTATTTGGAGCATGCGTCACTTATGTAATAGGTGGGTAAATGGATCCCTCCAAGATCCATTTACCCCACCACTGAGTTTTGTCCCACGTCGTCCAGTGGTGGGACTTGGAGGCCCTGTGGAGTCTATATAAGGAGCCCCAGACCTCATGTATCCATTGAGAAAGTCAATAGACAAACACGCCCCGTTGAGGGCTTCTCCCGTGGTTTCATCCCGCTCCTCACAGAGTAGGGTTCCACGTAAAAATCCCGATGTTCCATATTTTGTTTATCATTTTCCATGTTTACGCTTCCGCTTTCGATTTTCTAACATATAACAATTTGGTATTCTGATTTGAAGATGTGAGAAGATAAAATAAGAGCCTTGTAAGAGGGTCCGAGAAGACCAAAGAATGTTGAAGGGATGTTATCAAGAATGATGTCTTTTTTGTATCTACATCATTAGACCCAAATAGAAGCAAAGAATCCATGCAGACAAATTCGCTTGAAATGGATAATGTTCGGTTGTTAATGTTTTTCCTTGATTTTCATATTATTCCCCTTTATTTATATCCCTCATCTAGGTGTTTCTATTCACCTTAGTTGTCCTTACTCAGAAAACAGTAACAGTGTCATCGTTAGGATTTGCCGTTCTTACTAAGGTTAAATCTCGTGCTTTTAATGATGTTATTAGGGAGAGTTTGGGAGGGATAACTATTATGGACCATGTCTAATATGTGTTCTAAAATACATGGATGGCTAATCTCTAGTGACTGTTCTTTAGATTTTAAAAAACATCTTTATTATCAAAATCACAAAGCTAAAATTCGCAGCTGTCCAACAAACAACTTCTCTGATAGATCTCTATCAAATAATTAGGACAAACTTCACCAAAACTAGGCATATTTAGAGGATGATGCGGACTAGATTGAAACTAATTAAATCACAAAGAGCATAGGTTACCTCCCGTTAGAATCCAGGGGACTATCCTGAGGTTTGTCATCTCCAACATCAATAAGCGTGGGAGGATGTTTGGGTTTCTCCTCTCGGATAAGAATTCCAGCTGCAACAGCATCATGCTTGGCAAGGACCTGCTGCAGATCATCATTCAAAGCTAGACCCTGGCAAAGCAGCTCCTCATCCCTGTCAAAGCAACACAATATATTTTTGTATAGAGAAATGTCTACCTTGATTTTAAAAAATAATGAGAACTGTTTCAATAGTTAATCACCTAAAAAACGAAGTCTTTTTGTCATATGATCTGATATTATACTAAAATACACGCCCCGATTGAGCTCATACAGTCTAGTTTAAATTGTCATTGCACAAAGAGATAACTATAATGAAGAATGTTATGTGGATTGTGGAGAAAATTAGTCGATAGAATGAACTTTATACAAGGGATAGGGTTTCTTATATAGCACGAAACTTTATAGCCCTATGAGTGGAAAAGTACACACTAGCCTCCACTGGACACTTAAATCTAGAAGAGGTTCAAAGTAGAAAGTGTTGAAATAGAAACACAGACGGCCAACAATGGCCCAATAATAAATAACGTCAATACTCCCATTCAAGTTGAAGCATGTCTATCAACTATGCCCAATTTGGATGTCAACAATGAGAACCATTTCTTTGAAAATGCTTCTGTAGAAATGTGAGGAGTAGTGATCTTCCCCTCTCTCATTGCATTTCAGTCTCAGATAAAATGGCAATCCACCGCAATAAGCTTGGTCCGCTTATGAAAAATAGGATCGGTGGCAAAGTAAGTGATAGACTTATTGTCACAATAAGAGGAATTGGGTTTGTGACGAGCAACCCAAGTTCTTATAGAAAAGAGATGAGACATGTTATCTCACATGTGGCTTGAGTCATGGCTCTATATTCAACTTTTGCACTTAATCTTGATACCACAGTTTGCTTCTTATTACGCCATGTGACAAGGTTTTAACCAACATAACGAAATCAGTGTTGTCATCCATCTTCATAAGAACTTGCATAGTTAGCATCTGCATAAGATATAATGTTATTGTGTCCATTAACAACGTAAAATAGGCCCTTTACTATCGAATTCTTCAGATATTGAAGGATCGAAAGAACATCCAACTAATGGTTGTAATGCAGCTTTTCCATGCACTCACTAGCTCTTATCACAACATCCAAAATTTCAGGCAAGGTGATAGTAAGTATAATAGTTTACCAACCAAACTTTTGTATCATGTGGTGTGTCTTCAAACACGAGATATGTGGAGGTACCATGCCATTGCAATTCTATCAAAATAGAGGATAGTTTATAGCCAAGTAAACCAATATCTGCAAGAATGCCAAGAATTATTACTTCCTTCGAGATAAGTATAGCCCTTTTGACATGTGAATCACCTCAATCCAAGAAAGTACTATAAATAACCAAGGTCCTTGGTGAGAAACACCTTGTAAAGGAAGGCCTTTGTCTCGAGAATGAATAATACATATGGTTTCATCACCAATGAAAATCATATTGTCAGCATATACAGCAAGTACCATGATCCTCAGGAATGTCGTCGAAAGAACACTAAATAATCAGATATAGTCATACTGTTTCTAGGATTTCACTCATCCTTGTTGGATTCCTTTTCAAGAGACGTTGAGCGAGAGATGAAAGCTCGTGTGTTGCAGTTTGCCCCAGTAGACCACCAGAGAGGGAGGGTCCTTTGCATGTTATGCCAGTTCTACTTTTCTATTCTAGATGAACTCGAACTCTGATTATTTTCATTATTTTCATCTTTTGCATGTTCACATGATTAACATGTTTTTGTGGTCCCGCTTGTAATAAAAGTAGTATGTGGACATGGATATTAATTGCTTGTCCATTTTTTATGTAATTATTATGTGATATTGGTATTACTATTTGTTTAATACTATTGGTCTGATGACCTAGATCCTGGGGAATGAGATGTGCAGCTCCTCCTTGTTAGATAAAGGATTGATAATGCAAGGACGTTTGGACTATATGCTTTAGCAATAGACGTCCTTGCGTAAACAGCAGCATACATAGTCCCCCTTGGTTATGTCATATATACCTCTTCCTCAGGGTCTCTATAGAGGAAGTTGTTCTTCACACAAAACTGAAAGACGGGTCAGACTATGTTGGTTGCAACGAAGATAATTGTACAAATGGACCCCATCCTAGCCCTGAGGAAAAGTCTCGAAATAGTCCACACCATGTCTGCGTAAATACATTTGTCATTAGTCCGGCATTTAGTCGGCCAAGACCCATTAGGAAAATATTTAGTTGTAAAGACCCGTCAAGGGTGAAGTTAGAAGTTGGGAGGGTGATGGGTGCTTCGGGGAGCGGGGGGAGCGGGGGGTGCAGTTCATTCGGAAGGGGGGGGCGGAGGGTGCAGTTCGAAGGGAACGCCTCGGAGGAGGGGACGGGGGGAGCGGGGGGTGCAGCTCATTCGGAGGGGGGGGCTGGTGTGGCGCGGCAAGGTCGGGTGCTGGTAGGGGTCTTCCTCGACCGGTGCCTCTCCTTGGAGGAGGTGGGAAACAGTCTTCTTGAGCTTCTGGGGACGAGCTTCTCGGGAGACCTGTTCCTGCTGGGTTCGAAAAGATGCGGCGTTAGAGGTCTTCTTGGGGACCAGCGTTCCCGACTGATCCGAGCAGGACCGCATGGTGGGATCGTTTGGAGGGATCTGCGCTTCGCAGACGGTGCCTGCTCCAACATGGAGGTTTGCGTTGCTGAGGTCAGGGGGGTTCCTTTCTTATCGAGATCCGTTCATTGCCTTCGGCGTCCTCTTAGAAGGTGGGGTGAGGTGCTGGCCGTTACCAGCGACGGCCTAGCACCTGGAGATGATCCTGAGGCAACGAAGATCCTTATGGAGTGCAACAAGGCTTTCCTGGACAGGGCGATAGGGCAGGTGTTCTTTGAAGTGTTAAATTTGGGAAGATTCTTCTGTAGAATTGAGTTCTCTGTGGTGCAACCCCCGCCGCCTCCATCCCTGCCGGAGCGGCGGGCTACGGTGGGGGAGACCGGCAACAGCCTCGTTTCGTTTTCCGAGGAGTCGCAGCAACGGTGGGGGAGGGCATCGTTATTCTCGCCGCAGCTGGGGGCGCCTCTCGAGGGTGCGCCTTGCTATGATGTTTACGTAAGGCCCTCTCCCCCTGATGTACGTGATGGCCATCCCACCGCATGGCATCGTTGCATGGTAGCCGCCCTCGGGAGTACGCGGGGGGACGTGGCAGGCGGTTGGGATGATGTGGAGGGTAGGTGCACGACTTTCGGTGCGGATTTGACATTCTCGGTGGGGTCGCACGCCTCTGCCTTTCGGATCTTCTCTCCTGGCGCTTCCATTCTCGGGCGTGCCGCTTCATCATCATTCCGAGCCATGCGTCAATCTGTACCTCGGGTTGCTGACGCAGCCCTGATCCATTTCTCCAACGCGGATCCATCCTTCGCCCCGGGTCGGGCGAGTGCTCTTTCGAATGCGGTCCACCCTCTGAACCTTCTTCCGTAGCCGGATCCATCCTCTGGACCGGGTCGGGCGGGTGCGCCTTCGGGTTCGGGCCTCCCTCTAGACCTTCTCCAGCAGTCGGACCAGGGCGCCATGCTGCTTTCATCTTCTTTGCCCCTTGCACCGCACTCAGGCTCTTTCTCTATCGACCACTATCTGGAGTCTTCTGCGCATCAGGCTGGGTCGGAGTCTTCAGCGCCTCAGGCTGGGGCTTCGGCAGTGGTGGGGGGCTCTCATGGGGCTTCGACTACGGTGGGGGACCCGGAGCCCCTCCTTGACTTGGCTCCACCATTCGATTCGTCGAAGAGATCGTGCAAACGCTACAGAAGAAGACGGACCGCGAGATCGCGGTCTAGGGAACACCACACTTGCCTGTCCTCGAAGAGGCGGTGGCGGAAGCAGCGGGGGTGGTACCTTCAGGGGGTCTCAACGAGGTTGCTAAATGAAGGTCCTCTCCTGGAACGTTCGGGGGATGGGGGATGCGGCTAAGAGAAATACCCTGGGCTCCAGATTCAAGGAATGGGGGTGCGACGCTGTCCTCCTTCAAGAAACCAAGCTGGCCTCTCTGGACGATGATGTTTGGCGCTCCCTCAGGGCAGGGGATCTTGATCAGTTCTCTGCTCTCCCTGCGGCGGGGAGTGCGGGAGGGGTGCTTATCGCCTGGAAGTCTTCTCGGTTCTCCCTGGTCTCTGCTGTCAAGGGAAACCACTCCATCTCGGTCCTGCTCTCCAGGAAAGACGACTCTCTCTCCTTCCTTCTCACTTGCGCCTACGGCCCTTGCGACACGGCGAGAAGGAAGGAGCTCTGGGAGGAGCTTCGCAACGCTTCAGTGAGCCACGCGGGGCTGCCATGGCTTATCGGAGGAGATTTTAATGTCACGCTCCGATCGGCGGATAGACCCCGGTTCAGGGGGGGTTCGGACCCGGGCTCGGCGGAGTTCAAGGCTTTCGTCAATGACTTGGCTCTGCAGGACTTAACGGCGACGGACGTCAGGTTCACATGGAGAAACTCTTCGTCGAAATCATGCATTGATAGGTTTCTCGCGTCCACGGCCTTCATGGATCTATTCCCTTTGGCGTCGATCCTCTCGCGTCCTCGCGCGTTTTCCGACCACTCTCCGATCGTCTGGGAGTCACAAGTGTCTTCCCCACGGGCAGGGCTCTTCAGATACGAAAGATGTTGGTTGCTTGAGGAGGATTTCCGCATGCTGGTGGCTTCCTCTTGGGCGGAACCGTGCGATGGTCGATCGGCGGTGATCAGGCTCCGCAAGAAGCTAGAGCGGCTGAGGGGCGTCCTGTCCCACTTCAAGAAAAGATCACGGGAGACTAGGCTCGCGGCAAGGAAGAAGGCGGAGGCTATCGTCAACGAGCTGGACTCCTTGGAGGGACTGAGGGAACTCCGTGACGACGAGTTGGCTTCCAGGTCGGCGGCGATGGCTGCGGTTGAGAAGGAGGAGAGGAAGAGGGTCACGGAATGGCGACAGCGTGCGAAGTTGAGGTGGATCAAAGAAGGCGATGCAAACTCCTCCTTCTTTCACAGAACGGCTTCAAACAGGAAGCGGGCTAATCTGGTCCGGTCCATGTCAGTTGGGGGGCGCAAGGTGGTGGGTGAGGACGCGATTGGGAATGCGGTGGCGGAATACTTCAGGGACTTCTCTTCGATTCGGTTGCCTAGGCGTTGGCGCTGGCTGGGGGAGGATGTTCCTATCCTTTCATCCGCGCATTGTGCGGAGCTGACACGCGGCTTCTCCATCGACGAATTAAAGGCTGCTGTATGGGATCTCAATGTCGATGCCTCGCCGGGCCCCGATGGCTTCCCTATAGCCTTCTACAAGGATTTTTGGGATGTGGTGGGACATGATGTTTGGGAGGTTGTCGTGGAATTCTCTTCGGGGAATTTTGGCTTCGATGGGATTAATAGGGCTCTTATTGTTCTAATCCCGAAATCTCAATCTCCAACTGCTATTGATGACTATCGCCCTATTGCAATCTCGAATGCTCTATACTTGATTGTTGCGAAAGTGCTTGCGAGGAGACTGGCGGTACTTTTAGATTTTCTGATACATCCATCACAGGTAGCATTCATCCCCGGCCGCTCGATCTCCGATGTGTCGGCCCTTGCGTCGGAGATGGTTGAAAGCTGGGTAAGACGGGAGAAACGAGGATTTCTTTGGAAGGTCGACTTCGCAAAGGCATATGACTCTTTGGACTGGAGTTTCCTTTGGTCTGTGCTGCGTGCTCGCGGATTCCCTAATATTTGGATCTCCTGGATGCGCCGATGCGTTTCTACGGCATCATTTTCGATCATGTTGAATGGACGTTTCGTTGGTAGCCGGTTTCAACCAAGGAGGGGTGTACGGCAGGGATGCCCTCTCGCACCCATGCTCTTCGTCATTGCCGCTGACGTTCTCCCGAGAATGGCGGATCGGGTGATTGCGAGGGGCTTCTCATCTGGTTTCTCGTGTAACTTCAGCAATTGTCCTACACTCCAGTATGCGGACGACACAATCGCCTTCATTGAGGGGGGTCTGGAGGCGGTTAAGGGAATGGTTGTCACCTTTACCATCTTTAGCGAGCTATCGGGGTTACGCATCAACCACTCCAAATCCAAATTGATCCCCTTCGCTTGGGATGATCGATATGCGGCGGCTTGTGGCATGATTCTGGGGTGCTCCCCCTCTACTCTTCCAATCGATTACCTGGGCCTACCTCTGGGCGCGAGAAGGGTGAGATTGTCCCATTGGAACAGGGTCATGGATAAGGCGGAGAGAAGGCTTACTGGTTGAGGTGCGGCGATGCTTTCCAGGGGTGGGCGTCTTGTGCTCATCAGGTCGGTTCTGACCGCCATTCCAATCTATTTTTTGTCGAATTGGGCCATTCCGGTGGGGATCAGGAGGAGGCTTGAGGGCCTTATGCGGACATTTCTATGGGGGAGAAGGGGCTCCGCGTCGCGGGGCATCCATCTGGTGGCATGGAAGGATGTGGCGAAAAGGAAGTGCGATGGTGGGCTCGGGATTCGTAGTCTGAATCTGGTAAACGATGCCCTCATGCTTAAATGGGTCAGCAAGCTTTGGGGTACCGCCTCTGGCTTCTTTCCCTCTATGCTACGTGATATTCTCTCCATAGGGGTGGACATGTTGCGAGATGCAGACGCTTCGCGTTCTGGGACGCCTTTTTGGAGGGGAGTCGCCTCGGCGGCTACACGTTTTTCTCACCTGTTCAAGCGGGTGCTGGGTGATGGTAATTCCTTCCTTTTTTGGCACGACGCTTGGGCGGGAGATGCCACACTCGGTAGCTCCTTCCCTCGCCTCTGCGCCTTGGCGACTAACTCTGGTGCTACGGTGGCTTCCACTTGGGCCGGGGGCAGCTGGTTCCCTTGCTTTGCGGCCAACCTCTCCGACGAACGCTTTGATGACCTCTTACGTCTCCTACAGCAGCTTAGGGATGCGCCAACTCCATCCACTGGAAGGGATCACTGGATCTGGCGTGACGGCACCTTCACCTCGAGGCGGGCTTTCAAGGTCATCTCCCATCAACCGATCTCCGATCGTACCCCACTTTGCAATGATCTGGGATGGCTGTGGACCTTGAACCTGCCGGAGAAGGTGGCTTTTTTCTTGTGGCTACTGCGCCGCGGTAGGGTACTGACCCGAGATAGATGTGCTATGTTCCTATCGGGGGATGGCTCCATGGATTGTGTGCTATGTACCGGCGAGATGGAGACCTTACAACACCTGTTCTTCTGTTGTCCGTGTTCTACCTCCATTTGGGAGGGCCTCAATGTATCTTGGGTGGACGCTTCTTCGGCCGAATCGTTCTGGATCACTTTGCGCTCTCGTGCGGATCGGGGAAGACGGGAGTTGCTCCGCCCCCTGGCTTGCATCTGGGCTCTATGGCTCGCTAGGAACGCCAAGATTTTCAGGGGCCAAAGATGGTACAGGGAAAACGTTTTAGCGCATGTGGAGTTACTTCTGAATGAGTGGATGCTCCGGTGATGCTGTAGTCGCGGGTGTTTGTTGGGGTTGTTGGGGTTGTGGATTGTGTTTTTGACAGGGATCCTCTTGATCCCGGGTGCTTGTATCTTTCTGTACCTCTCTTCCCATCTCCCTCTTCTCGTTTTTAATAAAATTGGGGCGAACACCACCACGTGTCTCCCACGAATCGTTCTGCTTTCAAAAAAAAAAAGACCCATCTGCAAGTGACTGGAATGACAGTTGATGGGTGTAGCACTAGATCCCCCATGCATTTGGAAATAAAAGTATTCATTTTTTCATCCATAACTAAATTCCAACCATGGTCTTAAAGAGTGGTATGATTGTCACGACAAACGGACATCGCCATAAGAGTATCTGTAAATCCTTGTTAAATACGGGCAAACTATCAACAGAAGTAAAATGTGATAAAGGGTGTAAAGTGTGTTGCCTTTTAGGCTTTTGTAGCACAATAAGAAGCTCTAATGGATCATCCAGGTCTGCAGTAGTCGGGCCATCTGAAGAAGGCTCATCAACCTATAAGATATGAACAATCAAAGGGACAAACTCAGACTGTATTTGCTACTTCCTTTTATATAATTGGAGAGGCGGAAACTCCAAGGGGATGTCACTGACAAGCTTAGAGAAGTAGCTAGTATGTTCGACAGAATGTGACATCATTAGAAATGTAGTAGTGATGACTAATAGTCATAGCATCTATGCCCCTTCATATTATGGAATACTCGAGAAAGACACGTTTGATTGCACGAGCATATAATTTATCTTTAGCACGGAAATTATAAACAAAGGTTATGCAACCAAAAATCTATAACGGAATTAGCAAGGGTTTCTCATCCTTGTAAAGAACGAAGTAGCCTCATCGAGGACGAAGGAACCCGATTGATAAGGCATGTTGTAGTGAGAATGGCAACTCCTCAGAAGGATTTGGGAATTTATCCGAATAAGAAGAGTACGAGCAACATCCAGAAAGTGATGAAGTTTCTTTTCCGCAACCATGTTCAGCAGTGAAGTATACTGACAATCCGACATGATGTCTAGTAAAGGATGCACTAAGTACGAAAGAAAGTGATCACGTCATGCAAAACAAATTTAAAAGTATTAACAAATTTGAATATTTTAATGCTTATAGAGAAGAATGTTTTAATAGAAAGTACTTGATAAATTCATTTATCTCTGATAGTTCCAATGTTAAATACACCTAAGGAGATGTATTATAATTTTGGAGAGAAAAGAATAAGTTGCATTATGAGAGAGTCATGGAGTTCTCTTATATAGAGAGAACTCTTGTTGGGCAAATTACAAAATAGATACAAGAAGAAATAAAATATTACATGAAAAGGTAAAAAGATAAATAATAACTCAACGCTTCCCCTCAAGCTGGAGCATAAATATCTATCATGCTTCTGAAATGGCACTCTGGTTAGGGCCTTAGTGAATACATCTGATGTCCATTCCCCAAAGCTGACGTGGAAGGTAGAGATAAAGCCCTTCTGAATTATGTCACGAGTGTAGTGACAGTCAACCTCGATATGCTTCGTTTTCTCATGGAAGGCAGGACTATTGGTAATGAAAAGAGCAGCATGGTTGTCGCATTAGAGATGCATGGGAAGAGGCATGTCAATGGCAAGGTCAGTCAGAATGGATTTGACCAACACCATCTCAGTACCCCCCTATGACATGACTATGTACTCTACCTCTACATTAGATCAGGCAACCATTGTCTGCTTCTTTCTCTTTCATGACACCAAAGAGATCCCTATGAACACTGCAAAATCCGAGGTAGATTTCTTGTCCTTCAAACATCCTGCATAATCTACAACTGCGCATGTTGTAATGGTAAGGGATGCTTCATTGCTAAAGAATAGTCCAGTACTAGGAGAGGTCTTCAGGTTCCTTAGAATCAAATGAACTGCATCCATATGTGCCTTTTTAGGTTGCTCCATGAACTGGCTAACTCTACTTACTACAAAAGATATGTCCAACCCGGTCGGATTGCATTCTCGTCGCTTCGGAAATTGTGGCTGATTGGAAGAGGGAGAAGAAGAAGGGCATTCTTTGGAAGATCAACTTTGCAAAAGCGTTTGACTCTATTGATTGGTGCTTCCTCTGGTCCGCATTGCGTAGGCGAGGATTCCCGAATCTCTGGATTGCTTGGATGCGCAGATGTATCTCCACGGTCTCACTTTCTGTGCTTATCAATGGCCGGCCGGTCGGCGGTTCGTTTCAACCTCGCAGGGGGGTGCGTCAAGGCTGCCCCCTGGCGTCTCTCCTCTTCGTTCTTGCCTCGGATGTTTTGACTCGTATGGTGCACGGCGTCATTGACGCGGGCCTCACGTCAGGCTTCTGCAAGGGGGGTCTTTGCGTGCCTATAATCCAGTTCGCCGACGACACGATCTGCTTCATTGAGGGGGGTCCGGAGGCGGTGGCGGGGATGGCCCATATTATCTCTATTTTCTGTGAGCTTTCGGGGATGTCGACTAACGCTGCTAAGTGTATCGTGATGCCCTTCGGTTTGTCGACGTCGGAGACGGAGGACTGCTGCCGATTGCTTGGCTCTCGGATTGGGGAGCTTCCTCTCCCGTACCTTGGTGTTCCTCTTTCGGTTGGGCGGGCCCGTTCTAATGATTGGCGGGCTATTCTGGAGCGGATGGAGGCGCGTTTGGCGGGCTGGAGGGCCGCCTTGCTTTCCCGGGGAGGTCGCCTTGTACTTCTTAAATCCGTCCTCTCTGCTATACCGATTTACTTCCTATCGGTTCGTAAAATGCCCGTGGGTGTTCGCGTTCGGCTGGAGACATGCATGCGGTGATTCTTATGGGGTCGCTCGGACGGCAGCGGTAGAGGTGTTCATCTGGTCGCCTGGGATGTGGTGACCTTGCCTAAGAGCTCCGGCGGTCTTGGCGTCCGAAGTTTGGATCGCGTCAATGAGGCCCTACTTCTGAAATGGATGAGTAAGATCTGGGGAAAGGATGATTCTTTTCTTTGTAATGTGCTGCGGGCGATTTTGGGCGTTGACTGGAGCGGCTTTATGCGCGGAGTTTGGCCGGTTCACTCCTCTCATTTCTGGCGCTGTGTGTTTGATACGTTAAGGCGTAACCGTTCGTTATTCACCCCGGTGCTTGGCTCGGGTGCCGTCCTCAGGTTTTGGCAGGACGACTGGTCGGGGGAAGGTCCCTTTCAGGCGCGCTTTCCGAGGTTGTGTGCTCTGGCGTCAAATCGGCTGGCCTCCGTTGCGGATTATTGGATCAATGGCTGTTGGTGCCCATCATTCTCGGGTGTTCTATCGGAACAGCGCGCGATTGAATTAGCCTCGCTACTGGAGGCTCTTTCCTCTACGGCTTCTCCCGTTGCTCTGCGGGACCATTGGGCTTGGAAGGATGGGGCCTTCTCCTCTCGCAAGGCGTTCATGGCTCTGCTCTCTCCCCCCCTGCTCTGGCCGCTCCTCTGGTGCGCTATTGCGCATTCTTCTGGGGGTTGCGCTTGCCGGCGCGGATCGCCTTCTTCTTGTGGGTCTTTCGTCATCGGCATTTGATGACACGGGACCGATGCGCCAAGTTTCTTCCTCACTCTAACGTTCGATGCCATCTTTGCGGGGAGGTGGACGAAACGGCCAATCACCTCTTCTTTCAATGTCTGGCGGCCACGCGGGTATGGGACGACGTTGCTTGGGCTCGTGCGGACAATACTGAGGACCTCTGCGACATCCTGTGGTCCAACAGGACGAGGGATCGTTCTGATTTACTGGGCCCCGTTGCGCGGCTTTGGTCCATCTGGCGTGCTCGTAATGAGGCTATCTTCTCGGGGATGCGTTTTTATAGGGAGAACGTGACGATCGCGGCTAACAGATTTATTTCAGACTGGTGTAATTAATTGGGTCACGGCATTTGTTTGCCGCTTGTTTACCTTGTATTTTTATCCCCCCTCTCTCTATTTCCTCCCCTCTTACCCCCTGTAAGTATCTCTCTTTTTTCAACTTCAATTAATATATTTTGCAGGGGCGAACACCAACGAGTGTATCCCCCTCTTTTGAGCCTCAAAAAAAAACGGTCACATATGGGAGCTTCCCAATGAACTCCTTGTACTGCCTCTTGTCTGCTTCCTTTGTATCATCATCATATAACTTCATGCTAGCATCCATGGGATTTGCCATGCAAGTCTCAGAGAGCAAGGAAGGTCGTATCGATATCGTTTCGGTCCGCCCAGAAATGGATATATCGGGATATATCGCCGATATATCGACGATATCGGTGGAAATGTCAGAAATGGCTCAAAAATCCATTTTTTGTCTTTTTTCAGATATTAAGATCATCCAAGAGATTAAAACAACAAATAACTTACAAATACACACTTATGTCACACATATCAGTCATCTATAATCCATATATCGCACATATCGGTCATAGCAAACATATCGATGTTAATGTTTATTCCTGACCTATAGATATTGGAAATGGATTCCATTCAAGTTCTTATAACATTAAATAACTTACAAATATACACCTAGATGACACATATAGATCAATTGTGAAGACTATGATCCTTATATTGCACATATCGGTCATATCGAACATAACGCTGGTACTGTTAGTTGTTGACCTATATATATTGAGAATGGAGTTCATCCAAGTTCTTAGATCACTAAATAACCTACAAATATACTCTTAGATCACACATATCGGTCATCTATGAAGCTTATATTGCATAGATCGATCATTTCAAACATATCGATATTAATGTTGATTCTTGACTTATAAATATTTTTTTGAAGAATTGACTTATAGATATTAGAAATGGGTTTCATTCAAGTCTTACAACATGAAATTAACTTGCAAATATACTCCAAGTTGAAGAACCATTGTATGCACCCTCCTGTCGCACCATACCCTACCAGTACGGGGGTCTCACTGCCCGATTAGCGAGTGGGGGGGGGGGGGGGTAGGTTGGCCTCCCGTTGCGGGGGTGCAGGGGCAGCGCACCTGACCCGAAACAAAATATATATAAACCATTGTGTATTTTAATACCAGGTGTAGCTAGAAATGTGTTTTAATATGGTTGTACCTAGATATGTAGTGGAATCAATCGTGCAAGAATAATAGCATTGATATATAGAGTTATCGGCGAAATATTAGCAATATCGATCGATATCCAGGATTTTTTATACTGAATCCAGTCATTTTTGACCGATATGAACCGATATGGCGACATATCGCCGATATATCGGTGATATATCGCTGATATCCCGTTGCGGGGGTGCAGGGGTAGGGGAGGTCGCGATCCTGGCTCGCAAGAATTTTTGGACTTAATTCATGACTTGGCGTTTGTGAACTTGGTGCCGAACGATATCTCATACACATGGCGGCACAACTCTTCTCGTTCCAGGATTGACCGATTCCTAGCAAATGGTTTGGCTATGGACTCATTCCCTCTCTGTTCTGTTGGCTCGCGTCCCCGTGCATTCTCGGATCACTCGCCTATTATTTGGGACGATGGTGTGGGACTTAATCCTCGGGGACTCTTTCGCTACGAAAAAAGTTGGCTATTGGAACCTAACTTTAAAGATATTGTCATGAACCATTGGACTCACGTCCCGGTCTCGGGCTCGACAGCATCAAAACTTACTCAGAAGCTTTCTTCCCTTCGTCGGGTTCTTGCTGAATTCAAATCTACCACTAGTCGCCGATATATCGGTGATATATCATTATGGGCTGATTTACGTGATGCCGCCAGCTCCTTCTCGGGGATCCCATGGATTGTGGGAGGGGACTTCAATGTTACCATCCACTCCTCCGATCGACCTCGCGGGCGGGGAGGTCGCGGTCCTGGCTCGCAAGAATTTTTGGACTTAATTCATGACTTGGCGTTTGTGAACTTGGTGCCGAACGATATCTCATACACATGGCGGAACAACTCTTCTCGTTCCAGGATTGACCGATTCTTAGCAAATGGTTTGGCTATGGACTCATTCCCTCTCTGTTCTGTTGGCTCGCGTCCCCGTGCATTCTCGGATCACTCGCCTATTATTTGGGACGATGGTGTGGGACTTAATCCTCGGGGACTCTTTCGCTACGAAAAAAGTTGGCTATTGGAACCTAACTTTAAAGATATTGTCATGAACCATTGGACTCACGTCTCGGTCTCGGGCTCGGCGGCATCTAAACTTACTCAGAAGCTTTCTTCCCTTCGTCGGGTTCTTGCTGAATTCAAATCTACCACTAGTCATACGCATCATGCTGCGCGTGTCGAGGCGGAGAATCTTATCTTGCATTTCGATTCCACTGAGAACGAGCGCGAGCTTACTATGGACGAGCTTCGTGATCGCTCTAATGCTATTGCGCGGGTGCAGGAGGAGGATAAGAAGAGATCTATTGAATGGCGCCAACGCTCAAAGGAAAAATGGATCAAAGAAGGCGACGCCAACACGTCCTTCTTCCATCGGGCGGCTAGCAACCGTAGGCGCATTAATTCGATTCGGTCTATCTCCATCAATGATGATGTATTCACGGGTGATACTGAGATGGGAGTCGCCATCACTGAGCAATTCAGACGTTCCTCTTCTGCTCTCCCTTCTCGGAGGTGGCGCTGGCTCGGGGCGGGGGCGCACCGTATTTCGGTCGAGGATTCCTCTTTTCTTACTCGCCCCATCTCCCTGGCGGAGATTAAGACTGCTGTTTGGGGCCTGAATCTTGATCCTTCCCCGGGTCCGGACGGTTTTCCCATCGCCTTCTACAGGGACTTCTGGGACGTGGTCTCGGGGGACGTCTTTGCTGTGGTCTCCGAATTTTGTTCTGGAAACCTCGGCTTTGATCGTATCAACCGGGCTAACATTGTACTTATTCCGAAGAAAACCCCTGCGCTTCGCTTTGACGACTTTCGGCCTATCGCCGTCTCCAATGCTATCTACCTCATTGTGGCAAGAACCCTGGCCAACCGGTTATCTCAGATCTTAGATGGCCTCATCTCGCCTGTCCAAGGTGCGTTTATTAAGGGTAGGCATATTGCGGATTGTATTCTCGTGGCATCGGAAATTGTGGTTGATTGGAAGAGGGAGAAAAAGAAGGGGATTCTATGGAAGATTGACTTTGCTAAAGCATACGACTCTATTGATTGGCGCTTCCTCTGGTCCGCTCTGCATAGACGGGGATTCCCGAATCTTTGGATTTCTTGGATGTGCAGATGTATTTCCACGGTCTCTCTTTCTGTGCTTATCAACGGCCGGGCGGTCGGCGGCTCTTTTCAGCCTCGCAGGGGGGTGCGTCAGGGCTGCCCCCTGGCGCCTCTCCTCTTCGTTCTTGCCTCGGATGTTTTGTCTCGTATGGTTCACGACGTCATTGACGCTGGCCTCACGTCGGGTTTCCGTAAGGGGGATCTTTGCGTGCCTACTATCCAGTTCGCGGACGACACGATATGCTTCATCGAGGGGGGCCCGGACGCGGTGGCGGGGATGGCCCATACAATCTCCATTTTCTGTGAACTTTCGGGGATGTCGACTAATGCGACTAAATGTATTGTGGTGCCCTTCGGTTTGTCGACGGCGGAGGCGGAGGAGTGCAGCCGCTTACTCGGCTCTCGGCTTGGGGAGCTTCCTCTCCCATACCTTGGTGTCCCCCTTTCGGTTGGGCGGAACCGTTCTAATGACTGGCAGACTATCCTGGAACGGATGGAGTTGCGTTTGGCGGGATGGAGGGCTTCCTTGCTTTCCCGGGGAGATCGTCTTGTCCTTCTTAAATCCGTTCTCTCTGCTTTTCCGATCTACTTCTTATCGGTTCGTAAAATGCTCGTGGGTGTTCGCGTTCGCTTGGAGAAATGCATGCGGAGATTTTTATGGGGTCGCTCTGACGGCAGCGACAGAGGTGTTCATCTGGTTGCGTGGGAGGTGGTGACCCTGCCTAAGAGCTCCGGCGGTCTTGGCGTCCGTAACTTGGTTCGCGTCAACGAGGCACTTCTTCTGAAATGGGTGACTAAGATCTGGGGCAAGGATGATTCTTTTCTCTGTAATGTGCTGCGGGCGATTTTGGGCGAGGATTGGAGTGGATTTATACGTGGGGTTTGCCCTGTCCACTCCTCTCATTTCTGGCGCTGCGTGTTTGATACATATAGAAGCAACCGTTCATTATTCACACCTGTGCTGGGGTCGGGTGCCGTCCTCAAGTTTTGACAGGACGACTGGTCGGGGGGAGGTTCCTTTCAGACGCGCTTTCCGAGATTATTTGCTCTAGCGGAGAATCGGCTAGCCTCTGTTGCGGATTATTGGATTAACGGTTGTTGGTGCCCATCATTCTCGGGCGTTCTTTCGGACCAACGTGCGATCGATTTTGCCTCGCTGCTGGAGGCCCTTTCATCTTCCGCTTCTCCCGGTACTCTGCGGGACCATTGGGCTTGGAAGGACGGGGCCTTCACCTCTCGTAAGGCGTTCCTTGCTCTGCTATCTCCTACACCTGCTCTGGCCGATACCCTGGTGCGCGACTGTGCCTTATTATGGGGTTTGCGTCTGCCCACGCGGATCACTTTTTTCTTATGGGTCTTTCGTCATCGGCGTTTGATGACCCAGGACCGTTGCGCCACATTTCTTCCTCCAACGTCCGATGCCATCTTTGCGGGGTGAGGGACGAATCGGCCGACCACCTCTTCTTTCAATGTCTGTCGGTGACTCAGGTATGGGACGACGTTGCTTGGGCCCGTGCGGACAATATTGACGACTTCTGCGACATCCTATGGCTCAACAGGACGAGGGCTCGGTCTGATCTGCTGGGCCCCATTGCGCGCCTTTGGTCCATCTGGCGTGCTCGTAATGAGGCTATTTTCTCGGGGATGCGTTTCTACAAGGAGAATGTGACGATTGCGGCTATCAGATTTATTTCCGATTGGTGTAATTAGTTGGGTCACGGCCTTCGTTAGCCGCGTGTTTACATTGTATTTTAGTCCCCCTCTTCTCTCTTTCCTCCACTCCTAAACCTGTAAGTATCTTTTTCTTAACTTTACGTATATAATATACTGGGGCGAACACCAACGAGTGTATCCCCCTTTTTTGAGCCTCAAAAAAAATATCGCTGATATCCCTGTAAAAGGATATAGTGGGTGATTTCGATACCCCTACCTGTCGAAACCGATATATCGGTGATATATCGCCGATATATTGCCGATACGACCTATGTCAGAGAGAAGATCAGTAACATACTTCGTCTGGGTCATAACAAGACCACGTTAGTTCCTGCCAAACTCAAGTACATGGAAGTAACGTAAATCATAAAGGTTCTTGGTGACAAACTGCTGATTAAGGAAATCCTTATATGCATGGATACATGTATATTTATCACATGTAACAATGATATCATCTAGGTGGACCGGTAGAGCAACTGTACCTCTCTGAGTCCTCCAAACGAACAGCGAATGGAACAGTGAGCGGTCACCCTTGGAGAAGGCATCGAGCTCCCGCAACTTTTGTACGAACGATTTCAAGGGTTCCCATAGAGGGAACCCTCTGCTATCGCCGTCGCCGATGAACTAGAGTATAGAGAGGAGCTGCTAAAAATGCGAGGTACGCCTAAACTTGAGTGGAGAAGGAGGAGAGCACCAACCGCCACCCCCGACGAGGCTTTCAATCTTCAGGATGAACAAGGCGTTGGAGGATGCTTCTTACGTTGAGGTGGCAGTGATCGTTGGAGAGAGTGGGCCACATGCACGTGTCGCATGCTACCTGAAGAAGGAGGTGGTGTCGCCTTCGCGATTAGGGTGCCACCACCTGGAGGGAGATGTCGCCTCCTCTACTGGAACTTGAGTCTCACCGGAAACATCAGAGAGGGGTGTTGCGCGAGAAGTTGATGTAGTTATTGGTGCGTGAGAACTTGCTGGTTGTGAACCCAAAACTTGCGCATAAAAATGCACGATAATCCTTGAAATCTTTGGAATAAAAATATGGCGTTGGAATTGCTGGAACTTGCTTATTCTAGCAATTAGTGTTCCAAGAAACCCTAATTTTCTTTTAAAAAAACGTAAAAATCATTGGAACTTGCTGAATATAATTAGGGTTCTACCATGAACCCTAATAGCTTTCTTGAACTTGATAGTGAACATCATATTATGCACAGAATTGGGGCTTGAACCACTCTAATCGACGTTGGCATTGACGCATAATTAGGGTTTCAAAAAATCCTAGAATTTGATTGAACTTGAGCGATTTCGAACATGGACAGATCTTCCAACAATAGATGAACATGAATAAATAATCATCAACAATCGATCTTCAAGGATAACCAAGAATGGAACCCGCTCTCATAATCAAAACGTGTAAAACTAGGGTTTCAAAAAACCCTAGACCACTCTTGAATCTCAATCAAATCAACAACAACAAACCATTTTCCTACATTAAATAGGGTCGGCTACATGAATCTTTACCTCCATTCAGGCCTATCTTGGGTCATTCTCAGGCTTAGATCCAAAAAACTATGATCCCTTCGGATAGTCCCATTCCAACACTTCTTGTGCCTTCCTCGCCCTCTCTTAGATGGCTCAACATCCCAAAACTCGCATCTCCTAACTGATGCATCAACCAACCTCCTTTGTAAATTGTCAAACCACATTAAGTAGTTTTCTCGCATCTTATCCTTAATCAGAGCCACACCAACTTTCCTTCTGAGTGCATCATTCTGAATCCAATCTTTACGTGTATGTCCACACATGCACATTAGCATTTTCATTTCTGCTATTGACATTCTCTACACGTCTATGGTTCACGGGCCAACTAAAAAGATGTTGAGAGGATTTGAACCCACGCCCTTTCAGACCAGGACCTTAATCTGTCGCCTTAGACCAACTCAGCATTCGAATAAATAATGATCATAAAAGTAAATCCTTGATAATCGAACCCGTTCTGATACCATGTACCCTACTCCATAAGGAGCGAGATGAAACCACATGAGAAGACCTCTAAACGGTCGGATATTATGTCATTGCTTTCTCTCTCGTCTACCAAAGAGGCGAGAGAAAGCACCCAAGGTTGGCGGCTTCTTATATAGCCCCACCCAAGGTTGCAGAAATTGGTAGTTGATTTTCGATCAGCGAGGTCACTAACTGAGGATTAATCGGTAGTCAAGCGACTAATTGAATTTAGTCGATCATTAGTCGATTTTAACTTTTTTTAATTATTTTAAATATATATAAATCATTTTTTATATATTCTTGTATATTTACATAGATTTGTACATTTTTATATACAATCATAATGAAACAAAAGAACTAAGTGACTTTAAATATAACATTAAGCATATTAGAATATAAGTTTGCTTTTAAAAAACAGAATTATTGAAAAAAATAAAAAAATTTGTGTAAAAGTCGACCGATTAGTCGGCCAACTAGCCACTAGGCCTAGTCAAATCGGCTACCACCCTCCCCCCCCCCAGACTCGACTAGTCAGGTTGACTTTTACAATAGTGGCCCCATCAGAATGACCAGGTCACACAGATAGATGATGTGAGACTAAACCTGTGGATGTGGAAATTGGACCCCGGAGGAATTTAATTACCCATCTAACGCATACTCCAATAATCCTCGTTAACTAATTATAATATAAGAAAGGTAAGATCCATCGAGCCTTCATCCAATCCAGTTATTTGTTACTTAATGTCAGTATGAATGGATGATCGATGGAGTATTGAGTGTGGGCACCTTGTGGTTGACTATAGAGGAAGGGAATTATTGAACTTAATAGGAGCTTGACCTTATTAAGTTAGGGGCGCATAGCAAGGACGCTAACTCTTTCACCTTTGTAGTCATATGCATAGTCAGTACTATAGCCCAAACATGGCTACTAATAAAATCAGACTAGCAAGCAAAAACCAGATAAAATAGTAGGTAAAAAGCAAATTTCCCAATGTTTCCAACTTCGTACCTTTCTGGTATAAACTGTACATCTCAAAGAGGTCATAGCAGAAAGTTGGACAAAGTATAGACATATTACGAGGATGCAGGAGTATACTGTAGAAATTACATGAGCCTAGAGTAGGGTTGCAAATCGAATTGAATACGTTCGTATTAGATTAGAGTTCATCGATAATAGTTCAAAAAAAGTTCATTCATTTCTAAACAAACTGAACATGAACTTCAAATTTTAGTTCGATATTAAAGAATCGAACATAACATATGTTTGTTCAATAAAAGTTCGAGTTTAATACGTGTGTGTATTTGTATGCATGACTTTATATTTGTATACGATAAATTTGGGGGTTAAAGAAATTACGGTATTTATTGGCCTTTGTACCAATTTATTTTGAAAATATTCTAATTTTATTGCTTACCAAGGTTGTAAAAATCGTTAGTCGGTACTCGATCGGCGGGGTCGTTGACTAAGGATTAATCGGTAGTTGGGCTACTAATCGGATTTAGTCGACCATTGGTCGGTTTGATTTTTTTAATTATTTTAAATATATAAATCATTTTTTATACATATATTCTTATATATTTGCATACATTTGTACATTTTATATACTATCGTAATGAAACAAAAGAAGTAATTGACTTAAATATAACATTAAGCATGTTAGAATAAGTTTGCTTTTAAAATAAATAAATAAGCTCTATGTAAAAGTCGACCGACAAGTCGGCCCGATTAGTCAGGTTGTCCGACTAATGGTCGACTAGGCCTAGTTGAATCGGCTATCCCCCCCCACCCACCCCCGACTCGACTAGTTGATCGACTTTTACAACAGTGTTGCTTATCGACTAGTATTATCGAACACTAGTTTCGAACTTATTCATATAAACATGTTTGAATTAAATTAAATTGTTAACAAACCATTATCGAACCGAAATCAAACATTCGTTATCTAAACGAACTCGAACATATCATATTAAACATTTATCGAAACAAACTCAAACTCAAATGTTCAAACTTTCTTATCGGACGAACTCGAGCATAGATTCATTCTTTACAGTTCGATTCGATTAGCAGCCCTAGCCTAGAGTAATCAGTAGCATAAAGTTGGACAATCTGGCATGACTGTCCCTAATCATAGGCGCCCATGTCGCAGATGCATCATAGTAGGAAAAAGAGGCCAGATTGGCCTGCAGAGACCTACCAAACTTTACCCAATACCTATCAGAATGGTGATTGGATATGTAACAATGTATGCAAGGGGGATAGTTTTGGCCATGACCACAACTAGATGCACGGTCTTAGCCTCCTCAAGAACTGTAACAACCACCATGTCCAGATATCACAGGAAAAGTTATACTCTCTGCACTCCTAAGTAGGACTTGGCTATCAAAGAGAAGTCTCAAGTTGTTGCAGCTCAGATGTCCATTTGATAGAAAAGACATGATCAAATGTGAGAAAGTAATCCATTATTGTCTGATAGAGAGGATGCAGTCTGGCAAGATATCTATAAATTTGTCATTGTGATCACTCTCCCACCTACTTGGCACAATATACGGGTTGAAAGATAGCAAATTCCTCAAATAGTCCAGTAATCTACTAATAGTTTTCCAGTTGAGAGGAATCTCCCTGAAAAGTAAGAAATTCGCATGTAGATATATGTGTGATGGGATTTGATCGTTTGTTGAGGATACGTACGAGCCAGTTCATATCACATATCCTTGACAGTCATGATTGGTCATCCATATCATTACTTAGTAGGTGTAGCTCGATAGCTCGACCAAGAATCATATTACATGACCATATTTTTTAGCGGCTCCTTCATCAAAAGATAGATCTTCCTCTGACTGCCAACGAAGACCCTCGCTGCTCGAGACCATACTATAGTTTCTTGCACCCTTCAGTTTGATAGAAGTCCCCTGAACCACCATGAAAGAGGTGGATATCATGGGCTTTGCTCAGCTGAAATTGTGACCATTACAATCATAGAGAAGATGAAAAAACATTTGAAGCAAACGGCTCAAGTATTAGGAAGAACTAAATATGGCAAAACCATTGAGGATAACAACAGGAAGAGTCGTTGGACCACATGCATACTGACATGGGAGGTGGTGGTGGGGTTCCCATTAGGTGGTTGCACTAGACCGTGAGTACATCGAGGAGGGGGGTCAGGGCATTGGTTGTGATTGTTGGTGAGGGGTCGATGGTGTTGTGTTGCGCGTCGTGCATGCCTAGGAGAGGCGATGTCTATGGGGCTGCCATTGAGGGGTGGCAACGCTTGTGCTCTGGGTTACGTGCACACCGAGGAGCGACGGCAACAGCATGAAGACGAGGCTAGAGGTGGCGACCGGGTTTAGGGCATAAACTCCTATGTAGGATCGTCACCCAGATACCATATGGAGAAATTTAAAGAACCATTGGAATGAATATTATTCAAGAGGCAGAGTTTGTTATATAGCATGAAACCCTAATGCCCTTTGGATGAAAAAGTACATAATAGCCCTTAATGGGACTCCTAAACATAGAAGGGTTTTTCAAAAAAGAAAGCAATAAAGTAGAAACATAGTTCGCCAACAATGGCCCAATAATAAATAATAAATAATGTCGGTATGGATTGGACTGGGAAAAGATGAAAGAAAGAAGACTATTTCAGATGACAAATAACAAGTTGTTGAAATAACAAATAAGTCCATATCTATTTATTTAGCACAGAGATAGAGGGAAAATTTAAAACAAAAAAAGGGCAGCTGAACGAGCTTGAATCTTTGTAAGAAGTGACAATTTTGAAAGCTCAAGTGCCCCAAAAAAATAAGCTAAAGAAGAGATGGAGCGTCCATTTTTTTACAAGAATCTTATACCAGGGAATTATCTTTAAGGAACTTACGATGTGGTATTGACAAGGTGAACAATTTTTTGCTTGTTAGAACGGCACTGCTCAACAAGGTCGATAACGACTTCCTGCTTGAGTCCCTGTGAGAGAACTTCAGAGTCAGTCTGGCAATTAACTGACTTGATACATTTAATTTTAAGTATTTCCATATTTGAAAGATCCCAGAAACTATGCCCAACAATTAGAAATCTAGTTCTATGATTACCATCACAACAGATGAATTGCCGTAATGATTAATCCATCGACATATATTATCATTTGTAGGGGAAAACCATCACATAAAAAATGTTTTGGCTACAATTGAGAAAGTACCTCTTTATTCACAGGATCCAAAGCATTTAGCATTTCTGAAAGAACATCCATAATCCCACGGGCATTTTGGACTTCTGCTAGGCTGAGGAACAGGTCCAGTGATCCATCATAAAATAATAACAAAGGCACAAAGTCAAAATGAAAAAAGTACACAACAATTATACATTGAAAAACACTCAAATTAGATACAAGTCAATGATCTTAACAACCTATTGGATAATTCTTTGGACGCTACAGGGTGCAGTTCAAATAAGATATCCTACAAAGTTACTCCGATATTTTTATTGAAAGAAAGGATTTATACTCTGAACAACAACCATTGCAAGGTTTTAACACAATGATCAGCACAAAACTCGTGAAGCACATAACCAATTCATCCTAAGAAACCCCACATGCAAGATCAATTCAGAATATGTGTAATAAAAACAGCTAAAAGATCATGTTGCAAAAAGAGAGAGATACAATAATAATTCCCCATAAAAATAAATGGAACCTTGAACTTGACATTCCCATACCATTATATACAACATCCAATTAACCTTTCCATTATAAAATTGTGCAGGTCTCTTAGCCCAGTCACTTACTTATGACGCCACTTCATCATCAAAATTGTAGGCAAAATTACAAATAATTTAGTGGTTGGCAATTGGACTTCCATCCTATATCCTATAGGGTACAATTTGTATTTTTCTCACTGAACTCAGATTGTGGAGTGAAAAGAATGAATGCTTATTCATGAGGTCCGAGGGTTCTTTTATATGTGAGGAGAAATATGTTTAGGCAAATTACATAATAGACAGTCGAGACTGATAGAAAATAAAATACATAGAACTATGAAAAGATAAATAAAAAATAATATATCAACACTCCCCCTTAAGATGGAGCATAGATATCAATCATGCTCAGTTTGGAATAGCATCTCCGGAATGGACCACTGGCTAGGGCCCCGATGAACACAGTTGTTGTATGTCCCCCTAATCTGACATGAGAGGTGGAGATGAAGCCCTTCTGGATCATGTCACGAGTGTAGTAATAGTCGATATGCTTGGTCGTCTCATGGAAGGCAAGGGTTATTGGCAATGAAAAGATAAGCTTGATTGTCTCATTGGAGATGCATGGGAAGAAGCACAACAATAGCTAGGACATTCAGAACGGATCTGACCCACATCATCTCCATACTCCCCTATGTCATGGCTCCGTATTCTGACTCTACACTCGATCTGGCAACTATCGTTTGCTTCTTACTCTTCCATGACATCAAGGAGCTTCCTATGAACACTGCAAAACCTGAGGTAGACTTCTTGTCCTTGGGACATCCCGCATAATCAACATCTATGCATGTTGTAACAACAAGGGATGTTCGTATGCTAAATAAAATACCAGTGTCAGGAGAGATCATCAGATTCCTCGGAATCATATGGACTGCATCCATATGTGCATGTTTTGGTTGCTTCATGGACTGGCTCACTCTGCTTACTGCAAAGGATAATATCTGACCTGGTGATAGTCACATATAGGAGCTTCTCAAGAGCTCTATGTACCTCCTCTTGTCTACCTCCTTCGTGTCATCATCATATAACTTCATGCCCGGGTCTATGTGAGTAGTGGTTAGTCTGCAATCTGCCAAGCCTGTCTCAGATAGAAAATATGTAACGTAGTTCCTTTAGGTCATAACAAGACATCGTTTGTTCATTGCGAACTCAAGTCCAAAGATGTAACGTAAATCATCAAGGTCCTTATTTAAAAATTGTTGACTAAGGAAATCCATACATGCACAAATGCCATGCGCATCATCCCATGTAATAATGATATTATCAATGCAGACCAGTATAGCAAATGTACCTCTCTGACTCCTCTGAACAAATAGTGGGTGATCTACAGTTGACCTCATGAGCTCTTGTTGCTCTATCAAGTCCGAGAGATTCAGAAACCATGCTCTTGGACTCTGCTTAAAGCCATAGTTACCTTATGAAGTCTACGCACCATATAACACTCCTCGGTAGTGAACCCCGGTGTTTAGACAGACCCAGCTTTAGGCTTGTTTTTCAAAAGAAAAATCCAAGATAGTCTAGAAAAGTCATTTATAGCTACAAGATAAAACGTGTGTCCCTAGCAAGGAAGGAAATGTCGATAACGACACCATATCAATATGGTGTCGATAGGATATTTCGACGATATATTGCTGACATATCGCCCATATTGACACACTTTTGTGAAGAAAGGACTATATCGTCGATATATCGGTAGATATCGGTCCCATGTCGAAATCGATATATAGGCGATATATCGCCGATATATTACGATATTTCCTACCATTGTCCCCAGTGATCATGAACACGACTGAACCCAAATATCAAAATGGACAAGCTCAAATGATTGCTACTACAACTCTGACGACCGGGAAAAGAACGATAATGCTTCCCAAGCGGGCAAGCCTTGCACTGGAAAGCAGAATGCATGGATATCTGTGAGAGGACATGACACGGCTTCTGTAAAGGAAGGTGACCAAATCAAAGATGACACATGTGTGGTGAGACCGATCTAGTATGAACGGAAGATGCACCGGTATATGGAGACTAGACCAGTCTGTAGAGCCCTCTCTGCTCACGGTCACATCCAATCACCCTACCCATGAGTATGTCCTAAAACACAAGTAAATAAGGGTCAAAAAATGTACGACAATGCAAGTCCTTAGTGATTTCACTAATAAAAAGGAAATTCATCTCAAAATCTGGTACGTGTAGCACATTCTATATGTGCATGGACGGTGTCAAATGGACATCCCCTCGTCCAATAAGAGGCAAGTGAGCCCCATTCGCAATGACAAGTGATCTACCAGGGGGTACAGATCTTTATGAAGCAAATTACGCTCTGTCTCCATAGATGGTGGAAAGCACCAAAATCCATGATCCACTCTGCTACAACAAGTAAAATCATAGGTTATACCTGAAGAGCTCGAAGATGTTGTAGCAGATGCTGCACCATCTGAAGGGCACGTAGTAGCGTCGACAGCACGAGTCATCATCTCCCTCGGACGGGAGACAATATCATCTAATTGCAAATATGTAGAAGGGATTGAATTACCAGGACAATCTGATTGCTTAGTTACACGTGCGGAAGCAGGATACCCATGCTTCAAATAGTGTCTCCTCTGAATGTCTAGAACGATAGTAATAGGTGCTTGGACCACGCTGACGTCCACCTCCTCTACCACAGGGACCACGCCGTCTAAAATGAGCAGTATCTCCCTTGCTATGAGATGCGGCCATCACTGAGGAGTTGTGTTGTGGCAGGGGGTAGGAAAATGATCATGTTGAGATGAGTGTACGCATCCTCCATGGGGGAATAGTTGCACTCATAAGAAGATGGGTGTATGCTACCTTGTACTCAAGATCAAGATCAGCCAGGAAAACTCCAACCATCATGGCATTCCTCTATGTTATCTGCTCAGTAGACATTCACTGGCATGAAGCTATAAAGCTTCTCGAATATGCCATAGAGCGAAGAATAGAAGTCGTGTAGGGGACGACCATTCAGCTTGGTCGTGAAGATGTCAAACTGCAACTAAAGAGTCTTGTCCTCGTTCTTCGTTTAACCATATGTGGTTGTTAGGATGTCCCACATTGTCTTAGCAGTAGTTTGATTCACGATATCATTGGATGTCTCCGTGATGAGAGTCCAAAAAGCCAGATCCACGTGTACGCATCATCCTGGATATATGTTGACTCCAACTATGTCAAAATGTGCTCCTTGTTGTTGCACTGCATATGGGTCAGAAACTACATGCACCACAACTCACAATTGGTCCCATCCATCTTGATGATGGAGATGGGCCTTTGAAGGCATCGGACGAAGAGAAGACAACACCCTTACTTTCTAACTTGATGAAGAAGAGGACAGAAACACAACTCGACCGATCATATAGAGGATTGGTTGTATGTGTAGACTCATACAACCATCCCCTCATACAACCATCCCTTTCAATCTTAGATCCGTGCTAGGGTTGGAAAAAGGTGATTTAGTGGTCTGAAATCACCTTTTCCTTATCAAAATCAGACCTCACGGGACTTTTTTTTGAAGTCTAAAAGATAGGGGGAAACACTCAGTGGTGTCCGCCCCAAACTTTATTTAATTAAAACAAAAGGGGAACCAAACCAGGAAAAACAAAAACCCGCTACAACCAGAACGCCACAGAACGCTACAATACCCATTCGTCTACCATTCGTTTAGCGAAAACCCCCACATTTTCCTTGTAAAAACGCTGACTCGAGAACAGCAAGTCGTTTCTCCCCCGCCAGACCGCCCAAAGAATGGCCATTGGGTACAGCCGCTCGCCCCTTGTTCTGCTTGTATTGGCGTGGAACGAGTCCCAAAAGGCTTGGAAGTTGTCGCTGCAGCACCAATCAAATCCCATCTCCTGCCAAATTTGAGATACCACGGGGCATGAGAAAAAAAGATGATCTACCGATTCGATCGCAGCACTACAAATCATGCACCTGTCAGAAAGAACTCCAAGGAGCCTTACGCACCGGTCCCGCGTCATTAACCTCTTTCTCCTGAGCAACCAAACAAAGATACTAATTCTCTCAGGAAGCTTGAGGGCCCAAATATTTGTACAATCTCTAGTAAGCATGTCGGACCTGGCCGGCGGAGGCCTGGAGATGGCACCATAGGCTCCCCAGACCGAGAAAGACCCCTCCTTCCAACACCAGTGATCCCGGCCCTCACACGGCGGACCCACCTCCCGCACGGCCTCCAGTAAGGCCAGGAAATCATCGAACCTTTGGTCAGAGAGGTTAGCCGAAAAGGTAGGGCACCAGAGCCCATCAGCCCAGCACTCCGCCACCGAGCAGGACCTCTCCCCATCAAGCGCAAACAACCGGGGGAACCAAGAACAGAGGGCCCCTCCCCCCGACCAATCGTCAGCCCAAAAAGAAAAAGAGTCCCCCTTCCGAGGATCGGTCTAAACAGGACGATGTTGCCCACAAAAGTCTTCACCACGCCCCGCCAGAAAGGAGTCGGGGCGGTGAGGACGGCCATCAACGAGGGCGGAGCACCCCTCACGTCGTAGACCCTACGAATCACCGCACAAACGAGGTCCTCCCCCGGGCCCTAGATCATGCTCGCCCACTTAAGTAAAAGTGCATCGTTCATTTGCTCCAACGATTTCACCCCCAGGCCCCCGTTGTTCTTCTGTAGCAAGATCTCCTCCCATCCCACCAAGTGGATCCCCTTGTTCCCGTACGCACTATTCCCCCTCAAGAAGGAGCGCATCCTCTTCTCCAGCCGCGCCCGAATCCCCTTTGGCATCTTACGGTTGGAGAGAAGATAGAGGGGGATGGAGGAGAGAACGGACTTCAAAAGAACCAACCTGCCACCCTCGAGAGGACCGCCGCCTTCCAACCCGACAACCTTGCCTCAACCTTCTCCACAACCTTCAGCCAATCGCGGAGCCGAGTCCTCCCCAGCGTCAAAGGCGTGCCCAAATACTCGAGCGGTAGCGAAGACCTCCCCGAGCCCAGGGAGGTAACAAGATTGTCAGCCAAAATCTCCACAGGCCCAAAAGGAACGAACACCGACTTCGCATTATTCTTAGACAAACCCGATAGCTCAGAGAAGATCTCCAAAGCCATCGCCATGCCGTTGGCCTCCTCCAAGCCCCCCTCAATGAAAAAAGCGTATCATCAGCATACTGGACAATCGGAACCATCAGGACTTTTGGGTGTGGAATCAAATCCGAGGAAGGCCAAGGAGGGATCCTATGGTGCCCTCAATGTGATTGGAGGCCTCCTTGCTAATATGGGCGGTACTGGAGAACGATAGCAGTGGCAGAGTTTCCGACAGCGCTAGAACTGCATGCCCCGACGATTGTATAGAAGGTCCCCTCGAGGACCAGTGAAGCTAAAAGGGGCCCCTATGGGGACCTGCAACACCAACGGAGAGCCCTACAGGGGATGGGGATGTCGTAGCGGCCACCGAGGCAAAGCAGTAGCCCTTGGCGGCTGGGGTAAAGTGTCGAAGTCCTGCGGCGGTGTTAGGGGTTGTGACGGAGTCAATGGGCATCTCGTAGAGCTATGGAGTCCATACGCGAGAGCCCTTGGCAGTGATGAGGGGCGGCAAATGGGGTAGGGTTCCGAGTTACGAGAACTCCGATCCATAACCGTTGCTCTGATACCATATGGAGAGAAGAATGAATTGCTTATTCACGAGGCCCTAATGTTCTCTTATAGAAGAGGAGAAACTTGTTTGAGCAAATTACATAGTAGAGACTAAATGAAAAGAAAATACGTAGAACTATGGAAAGATAAATAATATCTCAGCATAGATTTTTTTAAAAGAATCAACATAGATAATTTAACCTATGAGAAACACCTACCACGTATTGCAGCAAAAAGGAATGTAAAGAAAATAGTGAAAGATTAGGGCAATTAGGTAATTGAATCTTATGGAAAGATAGTAGTTGCATTGTGGTCCTGTGGTTGTCATTGGCATCGCATTACGAGGTCAGGTGAAGGGCACAAGGTGCAAGCGAGATGCATGATACGAGGCACACTAGGTGAACTACATCGTGTAGGAATGCAACCTATCCGACAAGCTACCATGTTTGTTTTATACAGATTGGGCATTCATATATGTTCTAAAACAAATAAAGATACATGTGTCACTTTCATTACTACAAACATTGGTAGTTGTATTCATATATCCATCTTTATACAAAAAATTATTTGTATATAATTACTGTTAGAAATCGCGAATGCGGAAGCGTAATATCAGAGAAATGGAGTAAACATGAAGAATACCGGGATTTTACATGGAACCCTACCCCGTGAGGAGCAGGATGAAACCACGGGAGAACGTCTCAAAGGGTTGATGCTTTCATTAACTTTCTCATCTGATACAATGGGAGTAGGGCTCCTTATATAGCCGCTACTAAGTCTCCAAGTCCCACAAATAGTAGATGTGGGACTAAACCACTGGATGTGGTAACTGGACCTTGGAGAGATCCAATTACCCATCACTACATGTGACGCATATACTCCAACAACCCCCCTCAGGATAGAGCATGCAATGCTCACCTTAGACAAATAGAAAGAAATCTCAAACTCGTAATACAAGGTTCTACAGACAATATCAACTCAACGCATACTCTATTATCGGTTGTTGTCGAGGACGCCGCTTCTCATGCCATGCCGGTGAGGAGGCATAAAAGGGTTGGAGTGTGAGTTGAAATGGGTCTCCTCGTCGGAGAACATGTGCTCTGTATTGTGCATGTCGGAGTTATTGAAATTTGAAAGTGGAATGAGTCTCTACCTGGAGAACTCTGGCCCACATCTACTCCATATCTCTGAAGGGCCGAACTGGAAAAAAGTTGTGAAACCATCCTCGTCGGAGTCCACGGTCGCTGAAAAATGGATTATGAAAGTCTTCTCATTGGAGAACTAGATCTCTCCCACGCTGGCTCAGATAATGGGATCTCTACTATGGAGTCCATCTGAAACCACATGAAAACCCTATCCCACAATGGCTTAGAGAATGGGATCTCTACTCTGGAGTCCCTACGAATCACATGAAAACCCTGAGCTAACAAGACCAAATATGAGGACCTCACAATTGATGATCGCATACGCGTGCACATCAAACTGAAGACTTTGAAACAATATGAATGTAGAGTCTGAACCTGAATTTCTGTAGAGTCTGACAACTGGCCTGAAATCTGGAAAATCTAACTGGGAATTTGAAAAATCTGACCTGAGCCATAGAACTCTACACAATACTCCCCCTTTCTCTCATACTTGTCGGAAAATAATGGCATCGACAAAGTTGGGAGAAGACGTAAAAATGGAGAAATCAATGAATCACATAAGTTGATCTCAATTTTTCCTTTTTTTCTTCGGCTCGGCTTTTCTCCCTGTAATTTTTTTTCGTATGGGTTTTTTGTACGATCCTTTTTTCCTTTTGTGTACGGTTTTTTTGTACGCACCTTTTTTTCAAAACAAAATAATCTCCCCCTTTTTGAAATTCACAAATTAAGCCCTAAAGAAGCTCAGCCCAATCGGGCTTAAAAAATGGGCCCTTTTTTTAGTTGTGGCATGAATTAGGCCCAAAACACACCTTCTTCTATTTAGGAGTTCCAATTGGAGAACCCCTCACGAAAGATGCCTCAATTAGGGTTCCCGAGAACCCTTCTCACGAAAAAGAGCTGCCCCACATGGAGATCGAAAGGCGATGCCTGAAGGATGATGCGTCGCCGCCTGTAGAGGATGAGGCAATGAAGTGTTTCTGCCTGGAGGCACGCGCATGCGCGAGATCTGGAGCACCGCTGCTGATCTGAGATCTTCGCGAAGATGGCGAGATGGAGGCTACCACCGCCGCTTGGGTGCTTCTCCGCCTCCTCTTCTTCGGTTGGTGGTCCAGTAGCACTGCCTCTTCTTCTTCTTTAGTTGGGATCCTCCGCCTAAGGTGCGCGCGACGAGGTGTTGCGTCGTCGTGAAGGTCACTGGAGATGATGTGGCACTGGAGGTGCCGCTTGGAAGTTGCATCATCGCATGAAATGACTAGGATGGTTTCGCATCATAGGAGATATGCTGGCGATGGAGGTTGCACACATTGATCTACGCAGAGAGGAGGCACGATGTGTGGCGCTGCTTAGAGGAAAAGGATTGTGTCGCCGTGAGATGCTCAAAGCGAGGTTGTATGATGCATACTCCAACATCTCCTCCTCGGTATGGGAGATGAGATGGAGCGGCACGAGAGGAGGCCTGATAGAGGAGGCTCGCTGGAGATGAAGCGCCACCTTCCCACATTCTTCTATTGTCGCCTCCATGAAACCCTAGTTGCTTTTGACGGATGGACTCCAGAGCAAGTTAGGGTTTCAAAGATTGAACCCTAAACCTCTTCTTGGGCAAGTTGCTAAATCAAGAACGAACAACCACAATTGAATCTGCTTGCATTGATGATGATGCCTGATAATTAGGATTTCAAGAAAATCCTAGAACTCTTCTTGATATTGAATGAATCATATATATGAACAATAATAATCCACAAGAATAAATTTCAAGAACAAGCAAAAATCGATTTTCGACTAAATCAAAAACATAAAATAATTCCTCGAGAATCGAACCCACTCTAATATCATGGTAAAATCGAGAAGGCAGAAGCGTAATATCAGAGAAATAAAGTAAACATGAAGAACATTGGGATTTTACGTGGAACTCTACTCAGTAAGGAGCGGGATGAAACCATGGGAGAATGCCTCAAAGGGTCGATGTTTTAATTAATTTTTCTCATCTGATACAATGAGTGTGGGGCTCCTTATATAGTTCCCAGTAAGTCTCCAAGTTCCACAAATAGTAGATATGGGACTAAACCACTTCATGTGGTAATTGGACCCTAGAGGAATCCAATTACCCATCACTACATGTGACGCTTATACTTCAACTATTATAATTGTACATAACGATGTTATATTATTTTTTACATAACCATATTTGATATAGTAATTACGAAATACATTATCTTAGACACGATAGGACCTTGTAAATTTTAAAATAAATATGGGTACCATTCTATCACATATATCCCTAATCATATCAATCAATTTGCATCCGTAATCTTAGGAGAACGATGGCAATGATAAAGACACACAAGGTATGAGGCAAGAGTTTTCAAGAATAAGTGACACAGTGACACCTTAATTGCAGGGTTGGGCTGGGTTGGATTGGGTTGGGGTACCCCTGTGAATAGTAAACTGTGAGGAGGATTGAGAGGGTTGGAAGGAGGGGTACACCGGGGTACCCCAACCCAATCCTGCCCAACCTTGCAACCAAACGAAGCCTAAGAATGTGAGTTAATGAGGCAAACAACAACCACAAGTGGCGGCAAGAAGCAAGGGCGACAATAAGGCAACATTGGTTAAAGTGTTGACATATCGAGTTAATGAGGCAAACAACAACCACAAGGCCTTCAATGTTGGATTTCGGTTTCATTTCGGTAAGCTTGAAAAGAGAAATTCGGTGGAATTCGGTGAAAAGAGATATCCAAGTCACTAGAAAACCCCGCCTAGACATTGTCGCCCATAAAAAATGCCAATCCAGTGTGTCATAGGCTTTAGAGAAGTCCACCTTCCAAAGAATACCCTTCGACAATCACTCTTCTAATATGCAATGATCTCAGTTGCCATACCCAAGATATCTGCAATTTGTCTGCTCGGAATAAAAACTGATTAGAGCGAAGAAATGATATGGTCCATCACCATGTTCAATCTAATGGCTAGGACCTTTGCAACAATCAGATAAATAGCATCGGATAGAGAACCCTAACCCAAGCCCCACCTTCCGCCCCCACCTCTACGTACGCTGCCTCCCACCTCCATGTGTTGCCGCCCCCGTGTGTCTCCCCTTCTGCGCGCCGCCACCCCCGGGCATTGCCCCTTCGTGTGCGGCCCCTCCACATGTCCCGCATCCGCGTGTGGCAACTCTGCATGTCGTGCCTTCACGTGCCGCTCGCCCTCTAGCCGTCGTCGGCCTTCTCCCGAGGTCGCCTTTCCGCCGCCACTGCACGGCACAATCTTCGCCGCCGGTGTTGGTTCCTATGTTTGTTTGATGGATTTGGGTGCATAAGTCTACATATGCATTCAAATCCACGTATTTTTGTGTAGACATTTACTCTTTGGTCTACAAAATCCTAGTTTTCTACATCTGGCAATATGTCTGAGAACAAAGTCGATGTATCTGCCGCAGGCGCTTTCAGAGGTCCAGCGCCTATTGTAAAAATGGACGGGACAGACTATGAGTTCACGACTATGCAGTTCATGAGCCTTATGAAGTCGAATGGTAAGAAACACATTCTTACCGAGGAGGAGACGATAGAGAAAATTGGGGTAAACGCCTCGTGGGAGGCAGACGACGCATATGCCAAAGTTTGGCTTTCAGGTACATTGAAGATTGAGATCGCCAATGATGTGTTACATCAGCCTACTGCTAAGGTGATGTGGATATCCTCGCAGTAATATATTCTCAAGCGAGGAACGAGACAGAGATCCTCCAACTCCAACATGACATTCACTATCAAGCAGACCCCTTCATTCATTGTATACATCCTTGTGTGGGATGTTTGAGAAGCTCTACAGCTTCATGCCTCTAACGGCGACTCCAGAGCAGTAGAAGACATATAGGAATGCCAACATAGTTGGTGTATTCCTAGCAACCCTTGACCCTGAATATGATGCTGCTTGCTCCCATATTCTAGTGGATGCCACTATTCCTCCCATGGAGGAAGCGTTCCGCAAGCTCAGCAGGATTACTATTCCGTCCACAACCACTAGCCAGACTTCTTCGGCTATGGCAGCCTCTCAAGGAAGAGGAGGCTCTTCTTCTTTCCGTGGACGCAGACCTCGTGGTAGAGGAAGTCGCATTCGTCATCCATGCATGTATTGTTATCGTCCAGGACATACCGAGGATACAAGTAATACCAAGCATGGACTTCCGGCTTCAGCTGTGTAGCGAAGCAGGTTGAGTCTCCTGCTGCTCCTACTTCTGATCAGAGGTTTGATGACTTCATAGCTATATTGCAGGATATCATGCCTCCTGCTTCTTAACCATCTCCAGGAGGTCATTCAGATGTAGCAGCCTCCGCATCACTACAGCTAGTACCTCAGGTTAGGGCTGCTAATCGAACCAAACAGTAACGAACAGGCCTATGTTCGAGTTCGGTTCGATAAGAAAGTTCGAAAGTTCGAGTTCAAGTTCGGTTCGATAAATGTTCGATAGGAAATGTTCGAGTTCGAGTTCGTTTAGAAAATGAACATTCAAGTTCAATTCGATAACAATCCATTAACAATTTAACTTAACTAAAACTTGTTTATATAAACAAGTTTGAAATCGGAGTTCGATAAAAAGATTCGATAATCAGTAAAAATAAGAAAATATCCAAATTAAAGTGGTACAAAGCCCAATAAATACCACAATTTCTATAACCTCGAAATTTATCAAGTGTATAATACGAAGTTACACATACAAATACATACACATGTACATATATCGAACTCGAAGTTTTATCAAACGAACATATGTTATGTTCATGTTCGGTTCGTAAGGCTATCGAACTAAAATTTGAAGTTCATGTTCAGTTCGTTTAGAAACGAACGAACATTTTTCGAACTATTATCGAACGAACTCTAATCGAATACGAACATGTTTAGTTCGATTAACAGCCCTACCTCAGGTAATACTTTTACCTTTACATCCTGTCACAAATCTCAGATTGATGAATGGATTACGGATTCTAGGGCAACCCACCGTTAATGAGGAGACAGAGATCAACTTACAGCATATAGACAGGTTCCACCATGGAGAATTGATGTGATTGCAGATGGAACACATTCCCTGATCACTGGACAGGAGGAGATTTGTTTGACGCCTTCGATGCATCTACAGAATGTGATACATGCTCATGATTTCTCTATGAATTTGTTATCCATTAGTCAGATCACAAAGGATTTGCACTACAGAGCTATTTTTGACCCACCGTCTCTTGTTTTTCAGGACATTCTTACGGGCAGAGGGATTGGGTGTGGCCGTGAGCAGGATGGTCTTTATCGCCTGGTCCGAACTCCCTATGATGGTGTATCTTCTTATGCAACTGGACCAGATTCTCTTTATACCTGGCACCAACGCTTTGGTCACCTCCCTCTCCAAAAGATGTGTCATATGTTGCTGTAGATTTCATCAGATTCTTCCTTCCAGTGCGAGCGTGTCAATAGGGAAAGCATCATTGGTCTACTTTTCCTAGTCATCAGAGTCGGAGCATTAGCTCCCTTTTTGAGTTATTTCATGTTAACATTTGGGGTCCGAGTCGTATTCATAATCACCAGGGACACCGGTTTTATCTTGTTGCTGTGGATGATTTTTCGCGTTTGTCATGGGTATTTCTTTTGAAAAAAATATGAAGCAGGGGATGTGATCAAAACTTATATCAATGAAGTACAGAATGTTTTCTATACCCCTGTGAAATTCGTGCGGACTGATAATGCTTTGGAATTCTGTACTCGTGCTCTATCCCATTTTCTTTCATCTCGTAGAATTATTCAGCAAACATCTTGTGCGTACACTTCTCTTTACAGAATGGTGTTGCAGAAAGAAAGCATTGTCATCTACTTGATGTCACTCGGATTCTTCTCATTTAGAGTCGTGCCCCACATTCGTTTTGGGGTGATGCAGTTCTTGCAGCATGCTACTTGGTGAATCGCATACCATCGTTTGTCTTGGGTAAGAAAATTCCTTTGTCTATAACTTTCCCGGACAAGGAGTTGTTCTCACTTACTCCTAGTGTTTGGCTATGGCTTTTGTTCACCAGTTGATTCCAGGTCTTGACAAGCTCTCTCCTAGAGTTATCAAATGTGTGTTTGTTGGATACTCTAGGACCCAGAAGGGATACCGATGTTATGATCCACTGTGCAGGAAATACTATATCAGTGTTGATGTCATATTTTTTGAGTCTGTAATGTATTTCTCTCCATGTGAGGTGACAGGTTGGCTTCATCAAACTCAGATGATGAGGTTTACATATCACCCCCTCTTACGAGTAAGTCACATCCTCCTCTTGTGCATGTGGTTCCACCACTGCCACCTCCTCCACCCCCTCCTACTACCCAGTCGCAAGTGCCCATTTTTCCGTCATTACCTAAATTCTATACTTATCGGACTGCTTCTGCTCATGGTCATCGTCCATCATCCAGTATGCCCCAGGTTTGTTCTAATAACATGGTTTCTAACGATGGGTTTGGAGATATATCTGAGCAGGAATAATTGCAGGAGAAGAGCCCATAGATGGAGGAGGTTCCCAAGACCTGTATTTACCAGTTGTCGTTCGTAAGCAGAAGCGGTCTTGTGCTTCCTACCCTCTTGCTTCTCAGGTATCCTTTCATCGTCTGACAGGAGAATTTCAGAGATTTACAATAGCTCTATCTGTCGTGGCCATTCCACAGAATTATCAGGAGGCCTTGAAGGATAGTCGTTGGCATTTGGCTATGGAGGAAGAAATGGATACGTTGAAATCACGTGGTACATGGAGTTTGATGTCTGCTCCTCCTGGGGCGTCTGTTGTCAGTTGCAAATGGGTGTTTACTGTTAAACATCTTGCAGATGGGAGACTTGATCGCTACAAGGCAAGATTAGTCGCACGAGGATTTACTTAGACCTACGGAGTGGATTACTTGGACACGTTTTCTCTAGTGGCTCGCAACTCTACTCTGTGTGTCCTACTTTCAGTAGCAGTAGGACATGATTGGCCTTTGTTTCAGTTAGATGTTAAAAATGCATTTTTGTATGGAGATCTACAGGAGGAAGTTTACATGCAGCAGCCTCCGAGGTTTGTTGCTGAGGGGAGTATCGGCAGGTTTGTAAACTCCATAACGCAATATATGGCCTTAAGCAAAGTCCAAGGACGTGGTTTCAGAAACTCTCGAATCTGATTGAAAGGCAAGGATTCAAGAGGTCAAATGCAGACCATTCACACTTTGTGCAGAGAACATATAGAGGTACAGTTGCCGTTATGGTCTTTGTGGATGATCTACTTGTTACAAGATGTGTATGGGGTCAAGATGGTAAAAGAATTTCTGGGTCGTCAGTTTGTTACTAAAGATCTTGGTACCCTAATATATTTCTCAGGGTTGGGATTTGCCAGGAATGCGCAGGGTCTTGTGATAACCCAAAGGAAGTATGTTACAGACATGCTTGTTGAGACATGCATGATTGGGTGTCGACCATCTACTACTCCTATGGACCTTAGCATGAAGTTATATGATGATGATACAAATGAGGTCGACAGAAGGAGATATAGAGAGATGGTGGGAAAGCTTCTCTATATTACTATTACTAGACCTGATATCTCCTTTACAGTGAGTCGGGTGAGTCAATTCATGGAGCAGCCCCGACAGGTTCACATGAAAGACGCTACATGTACGGAGAAACAGATCCTGAATGAATAGTAGCAACCCCAGCACACGAAGGTATGGCAAGCTTATATAGCCCTCTCTGCTTACGGCCATGACCAATCACCCTGCCAGTTAGTATGTCCTGAAACACAAGAGAAGAGGGATCAAAGATGGCACGGCAATGTAAATCTTTTGTAATTTGACTAATAGACAAAAGATTCATCTGAAAATCCGGAGCATATAAGACGTTCTGAAGGTGCATAGAGGGGGCTAGAACAATCTCCCCCTAACCAATAGTGGGTAGTCGAATCCCATTAGCAATGACCACGGATCTTCCAGGTGGGATAGACCTGTATGAACTGAACTGTGTCCGATCTCCACACATATGATGTGATGCTCCAGAATCCATAATCCAATCAGTCAAATCCGAACTGCTACAACTAGTAAACGGTGCATAAGGAATACCCGATGAAATGGACGACGCTCAGACAGTAGTTGCTGCATCTGAGGAACCTGCAGTGGGAGTCGAAGGAGTGCTCATCATCTCTCGAAGTCTAGACACAATATCATCCAAACGTGTATCCGGAGTAGGCGCAGACGAGGACTCAGTCTGCTCAGCAACACGCACAGACGTCGGATATCCATGCTTCTGAAAGCATGTCTCCTCCGAATGACTAAGACGATGGCAATGGGAACATGGACCACGTTGACGGCCTCCTCCTCGACCACGAGGTCCGCGGCAACGAAACTGGGAAGACCCTCCTCTGCCACGAGAAGCTGCCATAGTAGAGGAAGTCATATGGGATGTAGTAATGGATGTGGTAGTAATCCTACTCAATCATTTGTAGACCTCCTCCATCGGCGGTATCGTCTCTCCAGTCAGAACTTGAGTACGAGCTGCATCGTACTCAGCGACAAGAGATGACAGGAACACGCATGTCATTGGGGCATTCTGATATGCATGTTGTTGTTCAGTGCTGGGGGTAATAGGCATGAAGCTACGTAGTCGCTCAAATATGCCTCTCAGATGAGAGAAGTGTGCGTGGAGCGGTAGACCATTCTGTTTGGTCGAAAAAATTTCGAACTTTAGTTGAAGGATCTTGCTCTCATTCTTTGTCTGCTCGTATGTGTCTGCTAATATGTCCCACATAGCCTTTGTTGATGGCTAATTAACAATATCGTTGGCAATCTCCGTGGTAAGTGTCCCAGAGAGCCAGATGCGAACATAGGCGTCATCTTGCTTCCATGAAGCATTAGCCCCAGTCTTGTCTGTCGGCTCTGAATCTGTCAGAATGTGCTCCTTGTTATGACACTGCACTAGGGTACGAAACTGCATGGACCATAACTCGTAGTTGGTCCCATCCATCTTCATGATAAGAGCGGGGCCCTTAAAGGCACCGAAAGAAGAAAACACGTCACCCTTGTTCTCTGACATTGTACCAAGAAGCCGAAGCAAGAACAACTGAGGAGTAAATCAAAGATGATGCGTCTACAGGACCATAAGAAGGATTGGTTGTATATGTAGACTCATACAACCATCCCTATGTCTTCTTGTGAGGTCTAAAGTCGCATGATGTGATATAAGTCGAAAAAAATCACGATCTGCAAATCAAGACAGACCTCTGACCCACACGAGAATGCATCTCAACGACGCACGGGGGTGATTGGGGCCACCACGGCGGCGCAGGGGGTGGCAGGGGCCACCAGCACAGCGCAGGAGGTGGCAGGGGCCACCAGTGGTGGCGCAGGGGGTGGCAGGTGGCAACCAGCGACGGCACGGGAGGGACTGCGAGCCCTCACGCGGAGGCGCTGGATGGCGAGGGTGGGAGGGCGGCGCCCGGCGACGGCGGGGTGGGGGGGCTTGGGCATGTAGGGTTAGGCTTAGGGTGGGATACGGGAACCCCGGTCTAGGATCATTGCTCTGATACCATATTGGGAGAAAAATAAATCATGCTAATAGAAGAGACCCAAGGGCTCTCTTATATAGGAGAAAAGCCCTGGGTTAATTACACGGGAAGTACATCAAAAAAATAAAACATAAATAAGACCGTGAGATACAATTATCTCAACAAAATACTCTGGGTAAACGCTATCTTAATAGATCATCTACCTTGACACTTCCATTTTGAAGGAGTGATGAAACCGAATGGATTTTAGTGGCTCCACTTCATGGCTGAATAATATGAGAATTAATTGGATTAAGTCTCTTTTCAATATATTCAATTCCAACCAATTCCAATTTCAATATACAAATGTCAGAAATAAAATTAGAAATGGAAATGGAGGTGAACTAACTTCTAGATCTCATTTCTAAGCTCCAAAAGGTTTGGAAAATGATCAGAAATGAAGTTGGAAGCTGAGCTCATCACTCTAATTATTTGTTGAGCTCAAGGAGTGTAATGCATTTCGTCGAGCTCCCATAGCGAGTGAATTGTTTCAGCTCAAGCTCAAAAGCATAGTATAATGTGTTTCACCAAAAGTGGTATAAACCCTTAAATTGGATAATTATCCAAGTTTCAATTCGTTATGCATGGATAGTATAATCTCCTCGACATTATGTCCAAGTATCTGCAACAACTACTCACAATTCCTAATTGGATTAGGATTTATGCTTAATGATGTCAATATTATGATAATTGTTCTTATCATAGATATGTTATTTAGGGTTTGTGAATATGTTTCACATTATTTAATTAATAAGAATATTGATTCGTAATAATTAATATGCATGTATATGAATACAATTCATATATTATTCCAAGGTATATATATGAATATGATTCACATTGGGAATTAAATATATATATTGGATTTACATTTTATTTTTGGTTTATGAATAAGATTCGTGATTATGAGGTAGCCTCATAAAATACCCAATATGATTTACATAATTAAATCATGATAATGGAATGATAAAAAGGAGGTTGAAACCAAAACTAGGACAAGGGGGATGTGCCATGAGGCTCCACATGGACGTCCACCTTGGAGTCTGAATATGATTAGGAGCCTCCTAATTATTGGTTATCTCTTGCTTTATTATGGTTGATAATCAATAGGACAAAAAAGACTCCTAGAAAAGGACTTATTCCTTACCTTTAGATCATCATACAAGGGCTCACATGGACGGGCGTCCCCTTTAGGAGTAGCGCTCCTAGGGACGTCCCCCTCTTGTATTTAAGAGATGGTTCGGTCTCTCTCTTTGTAGCACAATTCATTCCATCAATTCCACATTGCCTTGAGAACTTAGAGAGAAAGAGAAGAGAGAGTTGAGGACTCCATTAGCCATCCCCTCTCTCTACCATACATAACCCTACACATCCACCATGTGGCCTCCACCTTCTCTACATTGGTTCATCGCTTCGAGAAAGAAGAAAGCATTCTTCTCCGTGCTTCGTGTACGTAAAGGACTCAATTTCAAGCGACGAAATTAAGAGATGGAGACCATCTTGATCTCCACTTGACGTAGACAACTTCAAGAAGAAGTTGATATTGATGTTCGTGGGAAACTATGAGAGTTATCTCCGCGCCCGAGAGAGAAGAGTCATTGGATCGGATTCAATTCAGGAGGTCTCTTCCTTTAAAGACTCGCGCTTCAAAAGGTAACCCTAATACTCCCGTGACTTTGCGAAATGGTTTGGAATTGTTGACAATACTATGTGATTTCGCAAATAAAAAATTGTTATGTTTGTTTTGGAATTCATACGATGAACTCTACTTGTTTGCAAACAATTTGCTATTTTCTGCATTTCGGTGATGCAGAATTGTGAACTCCCTTCACCCCACTAGTGTTTAGTCCCACATCTTCTATTAGTGGGACTTTGATATGTCTGTGGGCTATATAAGAAACCCCATACCCCATGTACTCGTCTAAAGATTGCAATAGATGATCCGGCCCTAGAAGCCTTCTCCCAAAGTTTTGTCCCACTCCTCGTGGAGCGAGGTTCCACGTAAAATTCCAATGTTCCACTACCACATTTTTATGTTCTTGTTCGGACTTGCTTCAACATTATCTATTTTAACATGGTATCAGAGCAATTCGATTCTGCGATTTGATTTTGGTTCTCAAGTTTGATAATTATTTGTGATTGTTCAAATTCTAGAGATGTGTTCATTATCAAGTTCGAGAATCAAAAGAACCCTAATTATGCAAGGTGGTTGAGTTCCATGACGAGTTAGGGTTCCCGAACTGAAACCCTAATATAACCATCATGCGACACGGTGTACATATACAGATCGCATCGAAGAAGAAATACTCTAAGGTGTCGATCTCCCATTGCGACACCGATCAAGCCCTGATGGCGGCGAAGACAACCGCCATAAGGAGGTGGATGATGTCGTCATTGCTCTCCAACAATACCTTGCCTTCGCCTTTGCCGAGAGAATAATCCAGGCACCCTAGCCCTTATCGGGTTCTCTTAAGCCTCGAGGTTAATTCCTTCTACCCAACTCCAGGGCCCTCCTCATAGGGACCCTTCTTGCACAACCTCCAACTGACCCTTTCTTCCAGGTAACCCCTCTTCATCGGCATTAAAGCATCGAAGCCCCCATGCGCTCCTATCATGCGTACTCTCCAGGCCCCCATGTGCCCCTGGAGGAAGCACCACCTCCAGGCCGCATACCTGATAACCCTCTAGGTTTCTCCCTCACGCACTGACAACCCATTGTGTGTGAGGTCTTCTACCAAAAACGAAAGATTTTCAAAAAATTTTCTAAGAATAAGCATTCAAAAGCTCCTCAAAAAAACATAAGCATTCAAAGGTGTTCTCAATTGCAGACATACCAAACTATAGCATGAAGCCAAAGTAGTTCTCCATGGTACTAGAGTAGAGACTTATCTCAACATCCTCATGACCATCCTCCATACAACATTGTAAAAGCACGTATCACAAGAAATGAAGATAAAGTAAACCAATTCTCTAGTAGACTCTAATTTTCAAAAGTCGCCCTGCTTTAATAATGAGAGAAGGCAACTTAATCCACAAACATATCCCTGATTTTTATAGGCGATCAAGGATAAAAATAACTTACTCCATCGATAGTATTAGAAATACAACTTAGATGTATGAAGTGATCATTATATTCCATAAATTTTCTCTAACTTGAGGAAATTATATTTAATTAAATTTCAAATTCATTAAGATTCCGATCTCTTTATTTTTATTTTTTTAGACCAAAAAAGGAGAAACACGCGTTGGTGTCCACCCAATATATTAATTAATTAAAAATAAACAGAAGAAAATTACAAAAGCCATGAGTCTAGAACTGTTTGTAATGGAAACAGACATTCTCGCAATAAAAGCGATGACCAGAGAAGAGCACGTCGTTACGAGCCAGCCAAATAGCCCACAGCACTGCCACCGGAGTTAGAACCTCTTTTCTTTGGCTCCATATAGAGAAGACCAAAAGGATTCGAAATCACGGGTGCTCGACCAGTCCAGATCCACTTCACCCCATACAGGCGAGGGAAAAAAAGATGATCCACCGTCTCAATGTCGGTGCCACGCAACGGACAACTATCTGAAATCTGCTCAAAAAGTTTAGCACATCGATCACGAGTCATAACTCGCTTCCGTCTAAAAAGCCAAAGGAAGAGACCGATCCTCTCTGGTAGACCCAGCGCCCAGATGAGATCACAGTCCCGAACCATACTGCCAGAAAGGGAGGGTAAAGATCTACAAATGGCGTCATAGACCTTCCGAACCGAGAAAGGTGCGTTCTTCCAAATCCAATGATCCAGGCCAGAGGATGGCGTACCCACCTGCCCAAGCGAGTCCAAGAGGTGGAGGAATTCCTCCAAGCGTTGGTTAGAAAAAGATGATCTGAAAGTTGGCATCCAGTTACCATTGTCCCAGCAATCCATGACACGAGCATCCGTATTAGCGGCCAATGCAAACAATTGAGGGAAGCGGCTACAAAGGACGCCTCCACCCATCCAATCATCCTTCCAAAAGCTAAAAGTGGCTCTATTACCAACAATCGAGCTAAAAAGCTCATGAAAGCAGAGCATAACCTTCAGTATTCTCTTCCAGAAAACAGACTGATTTGGCCCTTGCCGCAACAAATTAAGGCTCTCCAAGGAAACATCATAAAGCCACCATATCAATTGGCAGCACATACCCTCATCTTTGCCCCAAATCCTGCCCACTCATTTGAGTAATAGAGCCTCGTTGATATTCTCCAAGCTCTTGATCCCAAGACCACCATGCATTTTAGGTTGAGTAATGGTCTCCCAATCAACTAGATGTATGCCATGTCCGTCCTGCCAAAATTTGCTCCATAAGAATCTACGCATCAACCGCTCCAATCTCCGTCTGACGCCCACCGATATAAGGCGGGAAGATAGGAAGAACACTGGGATCGAAGAGAGAACCGCCTTGATCAGAACCAACCTGCCTCCACGCGATAACAAAGCCGCCTTCCAACTAGTCAACTTTCTTTCCAACTTCTCCACCATCGGGAGCTAGTCCGACACCTTAATATTAGCGTCCATGAGAGGAAGCCCAAGATACCGAAGAGGAAGGGAATCGCATGCCATGCCCAGCTCCACACCACAGGAGCTTGTCTCCTCCTCTGACATGCCAAACAGAACAACAGTGGATTTGCTATGTGTAACATCCGGGTAGGGATGAGCATTGGGCTGGGCCGGCCCAGCCCGGCCCATCCCGAACCCGAATTATTTATGGGCTGGGCTTGGGCCAAAGATTTAAGCCCATTTAATAATTGGGCTGGGCTCGGGCATAGCCCGGCCCAGCCCGTTAGGCCCGTTAGCCCGGCCCACATAGCAGCCCAAATATAGGCCCGTTAGCCCGACCCACATAGCCCACTGACAAGCCCATAATTAGGCCCAAAATGCCCTCTGGCGGGCCTTAGTCAGGGTTTTTTTGACACTTAGCTGCTAGAGGCCTAGGGCACCCAGCACCCTCCCATTCCAGAAACCCTCCCCCGCGGCCCCGCTCCCTTCGTTCCCTCCCTGCCGCCCTGCGCCAACCCTGCCCTCCCCCGCACAACCTCCCCCGCTCCGCTCAGCCTCGCCTCCCCCCCGCTCCGCTCAACCCCCCGGTCCTCCCCCACTTAGCCTTGCACCACCTCCTCCCTGCTCAAGCGACCCCTCCTCCCCGCTCAAGCCGCCCTTTCAGCGACTCAGCCCCTGCAGGCTGCGGCTGTCGCCCTCAGTTGTAGGTCCCTCGCGGGCCCACGGCCTCGCCTCCCCCCCCCCCCGGGCCCCCGCACACCTGCGGGCCTGCTGGCTGCGGCTAGCCGCTCAGGTTGCGCCTCCCCCCCGTGCGGCTGGTCGAGGCTCCCCCAGGCAGTGCAGGCACACCCGCGTGACGCGTCTCCCCCAGGCACACCCGCGGCTCAGCCCTCGAGAGAACCTCCTCGCCTCCCGCAACTCTCATTCCTCGCCGCTCAGCCCATTGTAAGGATAGTTCTCAGTTCTCAATTGCCCTTTACGGTCATAATAGTATGATTTATTTTACATTCATTTGTTGTAAGTTACATTGGATATTGGCATTGGTGTTAAGTTTTTAATAAGGATGACAATTGCGAAAAAAGTTCTTAGAAACCAATTGGAAAAGTATAATCTAACATGGTATTTAACTTTAGATATCAGACACTAATCAAGAGATGCAAGATCTAGTTGAAGAGAATCCTCCAATGACTCATTCTGGGGAACCTTCAGTACTTAATGAGGTTGTGACAAAAAAGAAATACGGAAAGTTAAAATCATGGGTTTGGAAGCATGTCACAAAGGTCGGGATGGTAAATGGACGAGAGATGTGCAAGTGTAATTACTGTAAGGCACAATTATCTTGCGGGGCAAAAGGTGGGACAAGTCACATCGATCGTCATTTGAACCTTGTTTGTCCATATTATAACAAACAATTAAAGTCCCAGGCTCTTTTGAACTTTGTCAATTCTAATCAAGGAAGCGCCACCATCTCTGCATGGAAGTTTGAACTAGATAGAAGTAGGGATGATTTCACGAGGTGGATTATATCTAGTGAATTGCCCTTTACGGTTATTGATAACCCAAAGTTTCAAACTTTTGTATCCAATCTTCAGCCCAAGTATAAGTTTATGTCCAAATTTACTCTTCAAAGAGATTGCATAAAATTGTATGAGAGTGAAAAACTAAAATTGAAGACGATATTGAAATCGGTTGGCAGAATTTCCCTCACAACTGACATGTGGACATCAATTCAGAATTTAGGTTACATGGTTGTTACTGCACATTTTGTTGACAACAATTGGAAGCTACAAAAGAAGATTATGTGCTTTTGTGTCATTTACACACGTCATACAGGGGAGAATATTGCAGATATGATTGTGAATCGCCTGAAAGATTGGAATATGCCGAATTTGTGTACCATCACAGTTGACAATGCGTCAACTAATGATGTACGGAATTTAGTTGACCAGTTATCTCAAAAGGAAACACTATCATGGGTGGACGTTTTTTCCACGTGCGTTGTTGGGCACACATCTTGAATCTTGTAGTTCAAGATGGACTTTCTGAGATCAAAGAAATAATCACAAAAATCCGTAATCTTGTTAAATATGTGAAGTATTCCACTAGGAGATTGCAGGATTTCAAAGACCTTGCCAAACAAGAACGGATTGAAATAGCAACAGGTTTGAGGCTTGACGTCAGCACTAGGTGGAACTCTACCTTTTTAATTCTTGAGTCTGCTATCAAATATCAAAAGGTTTTCAATCATTTGGGGCGTGATTTCCATTTATCAGACACACCTTCTGCGAGTGATTGGAAAAAAGCTGATATGGTCAGTGGTATTTTGGAGAACTTTTATGTTGCCACCAAGGTATTCTCTGGACAGAAATATTCAACTGCGAATTTATTCTTGGTATGATTTTTGAGATTGAAAAGCATCTCCAAACTATTCCGAATCATGATGATGTAGCTATCAGAAATATGGCTTCAAAGATGTACGCGAAGTTTGATAAATATTGAAGGGAGAGAGAATCTGTTTTGCCTCTAGCATTGGCATCAATTTTGGATCCACGTTATAAGTTTGACCTCATAAGATTTGCTTATTCAGAACTTTATCCCGGGGATGAAGCCGCGCAATATGTTGAACGGGTTAGTCAAACTTTCTATGACTTATTTGATGATTACTCTGCTAAGTACATGGCAAGTTTTTCGCACGAAATGTCCATATCAAAATCCATTCAAGAAGATGTATTATGTCCAACAATGAGAAATAGGGTAACGCTTGACAAGTTCTTTAAACAGAAAAAAGTGAGCGGCTCTTGTGATACGGGAAAATCAGAGGTTGAAATCTATTTAGACGATCATTCTGCAGACAATGAGCAGGGTGACAACTTTGATGTCCTGAGGTGGTGGGAATTGAACAAGAGCAAGTATCACATCTTATCCACTATGGCTCGTGACATTCTGGCAATACTTGTGTCCACTGTGGCTTCTGAGAGTGCTTTCAGTACGGGCGGTAGAGTTCTTGATACATATCGTAGTAGACTTAATCCGAAAACGGTGGAGGCGTTGATTTGCGCAGGAGACTGGATCCGTGCGGATGAGTCAGAGAATTCATATTTATGAAGGAGATGACGAGGAGGAGCTAAAAGAGAATGAATTTGATTAGTATCTACTTAAAATTCAATCAATATTCTCTATTACCGTTATACTACATCTATTAAACATTTATCTTTATTTTAGATCCAAGATGCAATGAACCTTCCAACTAGTTTATCAACAAATTTGATAAGCAAGTCTGACTATGCCAGGTAAAATCCATTTGGTTTGATGTTAATAAATATTTACAAGTTTTAGTGGTATCACTATTTATTTTCTAACCTTTATTAAAATATTTTTGCAGGTGGAAAGTGGAAATTGTGGAATCATTGTGTGAAAAGCTCACTTCATCTTTCAGAGGATTTTGTGAAACATCTATTTTGTTCTTTCTTGAAGTTTTTACGAATAATGAGCAATTTGGAAGTTTTTTTCATTATTGTTTTTATAAAATATGAACTATGGGGATCCTTATTTTATTGTTGGAAGTTTTTATTGTTTTTCATTATTTGCATCTTCGAATGACAAATTGCACCTTCGTCAAAGATTGAGTTGTATTTGTAGGCACTAGCATTGTAGGTACCCGACAGAAAGGAGCAGGAAGATCAAGATGTTTACTTCTCAAGGTATCTATTTTTCAGGTCATTCTTATGATATATTCACATTAGTTCATCTCGGTAATACACATATTGATTGGAAATTATTTCTTCATTGCAGAAATTGGATTCGACATAAGTGTCTAGACTTTGATCTCTCACTTTGATATATACATCTGGATTTAATGAGGGAGTTGACGACAGATTAATCCACTTGAGCCTTGAGGTACATTTTTCAATCTGTTTGTTTACTATTCTTGCATGCCAGCAGCCTTGTTGATTGCTTCTACTTTATTATTTGGACATGTTTATATAATATCTCTATGAAACTCTTTCCATTAAATACTATAGAATCATAGATATGACCAAATCCATCCAAAAAAATAGGATAACTATGAAACTCTCTATTATTTGGACATGTTCAGAATGAAGATTACAATAAAAATAACCAAACGAGGGTGCGCCAAGTATATGGGCCCGCCAAGTCTAGCCTCATAAGTTTTGGGTCAGTATAAGCCCTATTTATTTTTGAGATATTATGGCCCATGGGCCGGGCCGGCCCATGCCCGACCCATAACAATTGGGTTGGGCTTGGGCTTGGGCCTTCAAAAAAATTAGTGGGCCCAGGCCCGGCCCAAAGCCCATAATTATACATGGGCCTGGGCTTGGGCCCTGTATGGCCCGGCCCAGGCCCGGCCCATGCTCATCCCTACATCCGGGTTCCAATTAAACCCAAATCGGACCCAATTAGGGCCCGTTTAGCGCAATAAAGTTATTAGATAATATTATATAACTTAAATCAATCAATTGATCATGAATCAAAAGTTGTTTGGGTGAAATCGACCAAAAATCGATCGCATCGTAATGCGTGCCCGAAAAAGCCGCGACGCAAATTCAGAAACCACGAAACAAACCGAGACTACCTAAAAATCTGATTCGACAAAACAATACCAACGGAATCAACCGTTCATCAATCGGAGATCGTTTGGTATTTTAAATTCACAAAATTAAATCCAAAGCAAAACCGTATCTCGAAAATTTCGGGGATCCAAACCCGATCAAAAGTATATCAATATTATACTCATTTTGATCGTCGTTTAGAAATGATAAATGATTCGTTATTGGAGCAGATAGCAACAACCATTTCATCGGACACGCGTATTTTTAATGAGATATTGCATGTCGATATCGAAAACTCGGTGTGCGCACATGGATAATTTTTTAAACCGTCTCAAATAAATGAATAAAAAATAAAAATAATAAATTAAATTTCTGTAGCAGTAGCTACTGGTGTCGGCCAAATTCCAGGAAAAAAATAAATTTTTAAAATTTTTATTCTGTTGTATGTTTAGCAGTAGCCATTTCGCTTATTATTCTCCCTCCATTTGGCATTCAAGAACCCACACTTGTAAATTCCTAGAGCCTCTCTTCTTGGTTATATAAGCACCTCCAATCTCTTCTTTTGCTCCCAATTTTCCAGCCGATAGGAACTCCAGCCCTCCCCTTCTTGGCTGTTGTTGCTCTTTGCTGGAAGGCTAAGAAATGTTCATATCAATAAATCAAAAGCCCCTTCTCAAAGTCTGAAAGTCCGGGTACAATCCTATCACTCTTTTGTTGTCATGCATGTGATTTTTACATGTTTTGATCCAATTTTGGTACTTTTACCCTGGTGTAATGTGCTGTGGGAGTTGGGGAAATTGATTCAATTGCTATATTCCTTAATTAGGCTTTGCGATTTGGTTGATGTAGTATCTGTTTATACTGCTTTTACTCTGATCTGTTGGTTCGATTCATGGAATGCAAAGGTTGTTTAGAGGGATTTCAAGGAGGGAGAATGTGTGTAAATGGAAGGAAAGGATCCTCTTTAGTATTCATGTCATCTTGGATCATCTCACATTTCATGTGATACTACTTCTTTACTGAAATTTCAATGTATACGTAGGACTAGTGTGTTTAATTCAAGGTCAAAATCCTGATTTGGCTACTGAAAATAGAGAAATTGGTTATCTGATTCTGTTAAGATTAAGGTGGATTTTAAGATTTTATTCTGGAAATTATATTAAATCTGATATGAGTTTTTATATTAAACCATGCTATATTAAGGATGAATGAACCTAAAAAGGTTAAGGTTATAAAAAAATGAATTCAATTGGGAATATTTGACCTCCTGTACTTACTAATTTGGAGTTATAGTTACTGTTATGTAACTATAAACTGTTAGTAAAAATTTGCCGACATGTCTCCGTCATGGACGTGCTTGCTCCTGACGACCCCCTCGGTTGGGCCACTGACGGCAGCGGCGGCAAAAAATGAACAGATATTTGGAAAATCGCACGTCCAACCCTCAGAATCACCGGTGCGATAGACATCAAGGAACTTTCACAGCATTTCAAAAGAACGATGGTGACCCCCGGATCGGATCCCTGCAAGGATCCATCGACGAAAATCCTCTTTACAACTCCGATCTCTCTAAGTGTTGGTCGTAGAACCTCCATATTTCGAGAGAGGAAAGGAACTCCTCAAAGCTGAACAACCTTCTTGGTGAACATCACCTCCCCTCCATCCGCAAATCGCAGGCACTGCCACAACATATAGCTCCTACCCCGCGGATTGATCAACCGGTTCGCCTGATCTACCGACATACCCCGCACACAGCACTTGTTCAATCCCAGCGAGACGACATCCCCTTGGAACTTACTCCCAAAAAGCAACAAGACTAGTCCATGTGGATTTAATTGTCAATGTAGATTTCGTCCACGACCCTACCAGCATCCACGTACTCGGCTCTTTAGCCAACTTTCCTGCCACAACTTCCGCATATGATAAAGCCGCTTCCCCGGTCACAATCTCTCCAGTCATGTTCCCCAGCAAGTCCACCCCACCATCTCACGGAGGTAGTGACGCCGACGATGCCACAATAATCGGGCAAGAAACACGATGATGTCTAGACCTCCCGCATCCAAAGCAACGCGGGGACATGTTGCACTCAGATGCGACATGCCCCGCCACACCACATCTGAAACACCTTCGACCGTGCTTGCGATGAGAAACCAGAATCCAACCTTCCTCCTCGTTGCGTGAGGTTGATCCCACTCCACCCACTCGTCGCCATGCGCGAACCCCCACCTCGATTTTCCGACTCGTTGCCTCCCTCAACCAACACACCCTCCCTCGCTCCCACATCCCTCTCTTACTCAGCCATTCCGATCTCTTTATGGGATTCGGTTTTATCCATATTTTTCGCATTCATCACGCGACTATCTAATTTATTGACTCCCAACGTCCGAAAGTTAGAAAATGTAACAAGCTCGCTTAAACAAGCAAATCAATCGAAACATCGAAACACTGCGGTAAATGTTATTCTCCTTCCAATCAACTGCAAAGGGAGCTCCCCGTTGTTAAAAAAATATTTTCTCCTTCGATTGTTAATATCTATTTAAATGGTCTGCCTAATACAAACCATATTTCAGAATACTTGAACTCAGGAATGACAGAAACAAAAGGCAGATCAACAAACCTTAAAACAGGAAGATCATTCCCAGCAGAAGTCCCGGCAGTCTCTCGTTGATAATTGGTACCTAGCGATGTTGCAGCATTTGATAGCACTGGTGCAGAACTAGGTGTAAATGTGGACCTATCAGGCCTCTGAGGAAATACTGCTCCAGCAAGCTGAAATGAGAACAAAATATATGTTAAATTAGTAAGTTAATTTTATGCCTAATGCGTCTAAAGAAATCAGCATCACTATCACGTAATTGCTGATTAACACCTCAAATCTTCAAAAAAAGAATTGATGCACGAAGGCACCTAACATATTCCAAGTCCATTGACTTCTACCCAACAGTTCTTCCCGACACCACAATACTTGCATATTTCTCAAATTTCACCAAGAAAACCTACCAGAAGCTCCTGATATGCAGCATAATATTGAGGATATCTTGCCCTTGCGCCTCCAAATGCCTCTTGCCAGGTATCTATCAAGACAAGTATCTTTTCCTTGACACGAAATTCAGGCTTAACATGCCAATAAAATTGTAAGACCGCAAGTATGAGACAATTAGGCATAAAACAAAATATTCACTGACAAAAAGAGCAAGACTTTTTATGATCAGATACAGCAAAACCTTCTTCCTCACTATCTTCACCATGTCATGCAAGACATTCCTCTCTGCGACATGCATGTGCACAATATCTCCACAACCTTTTACAATTGTCTCCAATAACTGTATAATGAAGGCAAGTGAAATTTAAAAATTCTTTTATATGTAGGACACACATCTTAGCATTTTATCAGATATTAAACTAATTCAGAGATAAAAATAGAGACCTCGGTTTTTGTATATAATAAAAAAGGGAGAAATGCACTCAGAATTTACAAAAAAAATGAAAGGAAGTATTGTCATAATCACATCAAAATCTAATATTTGATTCTATCAAGTGAAGGATATACCCATCTCAGATGAATCAAAAAAGACGGGATCCCAGATCCTGACTCGATTCTATGACAACGTGAAGATTAAAAAAAGGCATGGCAACAGCAGTCACGGCTTAAAGAAAATCCAATTCAATTCTTACAAAAAATGGATCCTCTTAAACTGGTCAGTTATCGATTTTGTACTATAATAACAATTAGTAGTATAACCTGAATAAACTTCCCAAAAAAATATTTAACTGGGCTACCAATTTAACTTTGGCATCAGCAATGTTGCTAAGGCCATGCATGGTAATCAATGCACCAAGTTCAACTCATCAAATGCAGACTGTCTAAGGGAGATGCACCAGCACATGAGAAAGACTGATCGTATAGTGAAGAAATATAACAGAAAATAAATGTAAAAAGAAAAGTTTCAAGGCTTCCTCTCTAAATGAAACAAACTAAAAGGGAGTGAGTATAAAAAAGCAAAGAGCTAAGGAGCTAAGGAGCTAAGGGAGCAATATTACAGAGCTATTATGGTGCGTGATGTTTTTTAGTCAAATAGGTGGGAAACATTCTAGAGGTGTCCGTCCAAGCTTTTATTAATAAGTGTTACAGGAAACTTACGGCAATTAGGTCTCGAGGAGAGATCTAACTAAACGGACAACATTTTCAACCGAAAATATATGTGAAGTACAAATCAGCCCATATTACAAGAAAACCAAATCGCCCGGATCGCCGAGATTGGGCACAGCAGCTCCGTCATAGCTCTAAACTGGTTGGAAACCAGGAAGTCTCAAAAGTTCGCATGGGAGGAAAGGTCCACCGATGAAATGCTCACGACCGCCCAAATTTCGCGGACCCGCACACAAGAATAAAAAAGATGGTTCAGATCTTTTTCATCGGCAGCACACATAGAGCACAAGATGTCACTGACATCTCATGATCTCACGTCAAAGCAAAAAAAACAGGGAAGCGCTCCATAGGAGGCCCATCCCCACACCAATCGTCCTTCCAGGACAGAAAAGATTTACCGTCACCCACAACCGAATGCATCTGTACCGATAGCTCCTGCAAAATCGAGCAAATCCCCTTCTAAAAGGAGAAATGGTGGCATTGAGACGAAGTCTCCAGCTGCAGTTGCGACCGAATGACGTAAATATCCTGAAGAAGCCTACAGGTAAGGTCCTCACCGAGGCCCCACAACCTCGCCACCCATTTCAACAGCAGCGCTTTATTCATTTCCTCCAACCTGAGTACACCCAAACCACCCTGCTCCTTCAGTGAGGTAGGCATGTCCCAATTCACCATGTGTATCCCTTTCGACTACCCATTGGAAGGACTCCAAAAGAAGCAACACATACACGACTCTAATCGGTTCTGGATCCCAACCGGTAGAATCCTTGACGAAATGAAGAAAATTGGATTGTTGTCAAAACCGCCTTAAGGAGCACGTGTCTCATCCACGCGAGAAATAGGAAGCCTTCCACATAGCCAGCTTCTGTTCCAACTTCACCACCAGCATCCAGTCAGGTTGCTTTAAGCGCATGCAAGTCAAACGCAAACCAATGTAACATATAGGTAAGACCTACACAGAGTCTCTAAGATCATCAAGCATTCATCAATATCTGAGTCCGAAAGAGGTACGAAGGCAGACTTTGCTTTGTTCACCACCAACCCAGATAGCTCACCGAAGATGTCCAGCATTGTACTCATGGCCTTGGCCTCGTCACCACCACCCTCAATGAAGAATAGGGTATCATCCACGTACTGTAGCATGGGGATAAAGAAATCCCCTCTCGAGTGCCCATCATCCTCCCACGAAGAACCACCTGACCAATCATAATGGCAAGGACATCCGTCACAATCAAAAACAACGACGCTAACGGGCACACCCTTGTCGAACTCCCCACTGAGGCTGGAAAAAATCCCCCCCCCCCCCCCCCGAAGCCCATTGACTAGGACCGCTAGAGAAGATGAAGTGACACATATCTTCATCTAAGAGATCCAATTCTTCGGGAAGCTGCACTTCGCCACGCGGACAAAAGAATAGCCCAGTCAACGCAGTCAGATGTCTCGGAGAAGTCCACCTTCCAAAGGAGACCCTTCACACCTCGATTCTTCCAATCTCCAACCATCTCCGAAGCCACAACCACATTGTCCATCATATGTCGATCAGGAATGAAAATCGTCTGAGTATGAGCGATCAAATCTTCAAGGACAAGGCCTAGATGATTCGCCAAAAACCTTAGCCACAGTGAGATAAACCGCATTTTGAAATCACAATAGGATGAAAGTCCTTGATTTTGTTAGCCCCCTCCTTCTTAGGCTAAAGAAAGAGAAGCCTTGTTTATCATGGTTGCATGATGTTAAGCCCGGAAATCCTTGGTTGCATGATGTTAGGCCTACAATGGTGGTCATACACCTTCAAGGGACCTTTATATGGACTTAAATGATTTAGAGAGGTTCATGATCATTGTTACAGTAGTCGGTTCATTAGGTTGACTACTCGATCCTATCAGTTGGTCCGACTATGCAGTATGGTGGGATGATCAAATTGAATTAACTCTGGTGCTCCCAACCAAATAGTCAGACTAAAACAGACAAGAAGCGGAATAACTCTTGTATATTCATTCGTAAGTTCTTAACACCTACCAAGCATCTTATTCCTCCACATGGGACTTAATTAACTAGAACAAAAGTTATCTCATCATCCCTATTCTCCTTATGTGGAAATGTGAATAAGTAAATTGTTTATTTCAGAGCCCTAAGATCCTTTGTATATAAGGAAGAATCCTAGAGACAAAATGAAGTTGCCTTATTGGGCTATAGAGATGCATAGTAGGCTTATATAGAAAAAGAGAGAAATATTGTAATACAATACTACTGTAACACCCCCTCCCAAGTTGGAGCACAGATGTCTATTTGCCTTAGCTTGGATGTAAACTTCTGGAATGGTCCCTTGGATGAAAATGTTTTTTAATTCAAAGAGGGAAAACACGCTATGGTGTACATCCCAAATATATTAAAAAACATGGGAAAATAACAAGAAGACTTACAGTAGCCAAGACTCAAGAAGAGTCTTCAACAGACATGATAAGTAGACACGAAGCCTTTCTAAAACATGTTTTTGGTGTAATGAAACTGCAGATATCTTCACCAAGGCTTTGTTCAGAGTACCATTTCAGAAGTGTTCATTGATGAATACGCATTCCATCATCTTTATTCATTTATTTTAGCTTAACATCCCTTCTTAAACACCTGTAAATACTAATAAATCATAGTTTTTATAATTCTTTATTCTTTGTAAATATTTTATAAATATCATTGTTTATAACCTAAAATAAATAAAGAAAGAAATAAAGGGAAAAAATAAAATGAAGACTGTAGATATGCAATAAATACAGGTTGACTCTAACCCCGATAGAAAGTCAAGACTTGACCTGATCAACAAGGAATAAAGTAGGGGGAGGTAAGGCGTCCTGTAGAAAAATAAAAGAAAAATTAATTCCACTTGTATAATTTTCATTATTCATCATTGCACATGCATCATTATTTTGTATATAATTCCTTATTCTATTTTATTTATCATCTAATTCATCTCAAATAAAAATATTTTCTTCTTGGACCTTGTACACAAAAATTAGTTGTAAATATTAAAAACAATTACAAGAAGAATCATTGTACAATGTGTAAATAACAACGCTTTGAAAAAGCGGCAAAACCAAACTTGCCAGACCCATATCTTCTCCATAAAAACTCAAAATAAAGTAAACTCACTTTTATTGTAATCTAAATAAAATAAGCTTCAAAATGAAAGTGGTTTCATTAAAATTGGAGTTCAGATGTAAAATGTGGCTTTTTGGAGTATATTGTATATTGTGCCTTTATTGAAAATTTTGTGAAAAATATTCTTTTATTTATTTTATTTGTTTTTATGCACATATTGTACTTTAAAATAATTGTAAATATTGTATTTTAGCCAAAAAATGTAAATCGGAATTACAAAATCAAAATTCACAAAAAAATAAATTACTGAATATATTGTACACGTACCATTATGTATATATTGTAAATGTCCCTACTTATTTAACCTAATAATTTATTTCATAAAAATAAAATAAAAATATGAATAAAATCCTTGTAAAATGTTGTAAATAAATAAAATATTAAATTATGTATTTATTTGTAAATATAAATAATTAAAAATCATTTGTGTTATATATATAGGTAAAAATACATATAAATAAAGGTTATTATTTATTTTAACCTATTAGTCTAGTTTATTTAATTAATTAAAAATCACTATAATAAAGATTTTTTTACTAACATTTTTTATTTACATTATTTACTTATTTAAATTTATATATTAATTTATTTTAAATTTATTTAAACCTTTATTGTTATTTTGTCCTCTAACATTTCTTGTCTTATCCGCCAAGTATTCTGATTGGAGTACCCGGGTTCGTTGACCCCAGTCAGCTCTCTACTCTTCCAGCCTTGCCCGAGTACCCAATTCGCCGGACCCCTTTCCCTCGTTTTTTCCTGATTAATATGCGCATCTCTGGAACCCGATTCCTTCTTTGATTATGTTGCCTGATTAATAAATTCAATCGCTCGAATAATTTTTTCGCCCATCTCGTCTCGATTCACGCGCGCCAACCATTTGAAATTCATCGCTCACCAATTCTATAAAAGCCCCCTCCAGTTCCGCCTCATTTCCTGATCCATTTTCCACCATCATTCTCGCTCGAGGCAGATTTCAGGAGAGTGTTGTGGTGATAGCGCATCGCCTCTGCAGCTAGGAGTGCGTAATTTGGCTGGAATTCGCGATCTATCTACGTCGTCGGAGCACCGCCACGACGTCTGAAGCTTCTTCGTCTGGTGCTGCGAATTGAGGCTACGATCCTTCTCTTTCCACCGTAAGGTAATCTTCTGTAGCTTAGTGTTAATTCTGTCTTTAATTTCGCAATTCAATGTTGTTTTTTGTATAGATCAGATCATCTTCCTTCATCCTCCGATCTGACCGATCGGAGGTCATCTCCATGTTATTATCCAGTCTTGATCATCGTATCGTATCTGCCTATCCTTTCTTCGTCCCTTTATCGCCTTTAATGGCCTAGATCTATCCCGGATCTTCTCCCCAACCACGCCCGCCGGAGGTCTCCGTCCAGCCCTCAAATCTCCTTGTTTTAGTCAAATAACAACTGTCGGAGCGTCGCCTCCGAGCACCTACCCTTTTACATGTAGGAAGAACACGTACTGGAGCATGGAGCAGGACCTGGAGATCTATATGTAGTTGCAGAGCACCTGAAGCTTCAGATCGACGATCGGGGCATTTGAGCCTTCACAACCATATAGACTCGATGTGGGAGACCATCAGGAACCTCTATCAACCGCCGGAAGGGGTTTTGAACAGAGATCGACCAAGATCTGGCCAATCGAAGTTCGCTTGCTATCGCAATAGATACATAGTTAATTGTCTTCAACGGGGTTCTTCCCGGTGCTTCCCCCAGCGTTGGATCAAGAACACAAGGTTCCAGATTTAATCGCATCCGCCTAAAAATCCCCAATGCTCAACCATCGTATCGAAACCTCCACAATCAATCCACACCACAGATCCAGAACGTCTCCTGCACGATCATCGGTGACTTTTGCACTTTTATTCCTTCATGATTTGTGTTTTGTAAATAAGTCCTTTAAAGGACGTGTGTCAGACTGTTGTGTTGAATATTTGCATTATTCTCCCTCTTGTTATTTTTAATTACCATTAAATCTTGTTTGAACAAATAATAGTGCAATGCATGTGACTTTTGGAGAATTTGCAATATACGCCCTACATTGTTGTGTTACTGTTTGGTCCCTAGAATTAAAATAATTGCCCTTTAGTCCGTGCCAACGTGACTCATGCGCACCGGCACGGGATTTTTGAGGTGAAAATAGCAGGGATACCCATGCCTTTTATTTTTTTCGTTGTTTAGTTCATTAAGTAATTTTCTATGCAGATAGGTCCATGTGCTTCAGACTTCTAATTTATTTGTTAATCGCAATAGATACATAGTTAATTGTCTTCAATCGTTCCATAATAATTACCGTAAGCTCCTGTTAATCCACTTTAACTGCAAAAATTTTTGTTTTAAATTTTATTTTATTTTAATTATTTTAATAATTCAAAAACACGTCAATTTTCTCCTGTTTGCAGTTTTATTTCAATAAAAATATAAAAATTGTTTGAAAAAATCTACAAAAATTCATGGTTGTTTATTTTTATTTGTTTAATGTGTGTATAAATTTCATCTTTAAACTCCTTACAAAAACCATAAAAATCACAAAAAAACTAAGAAAATCATAAAAATTCACCAAAAATCCTAAAATTTGCATAAAATACCTTTCTAAAGACCTTGCAAAATAACCTTTGTTTCTGTATATATTTCCTATATTTTCACTTTTATTTTCTATTTTAAAAATCCAAAAACATGTGCATTGTTTCCTCTGTTATTTTTCATGTTTTAAATTGTTCTAAAAATCCTGAAAATCTAAAAAAATATCTAAAAATCATAAAATAGCAAAAATTATAAAAAATCAAAAAAAATAATTTTATTCCATTTTCTGTATACTTTTCCGTATTTTAAGGATACAAAAAGACCTTGTTTCTTTATATTTCCTTGATGCTTTTGATTTGTTTGTTTTAAAAAATAAAATATATATATATAGATTGAAAAATTAAAAATCATTAAAAAATATAAAATCAGAAAAGCATTCAAAAATATAAAAATTAAAAAATCTATAAAAAATAAAAAGCTAATAAACCATAAAAATCAAGAGTAGTTCAATAAAAAGAATCCATTTTATTTCTTTGATTTTTCTTTGATTTAAATAACCATCGAGATTTGTAGCCTCCCTGAGTTCGATCATGTACGCTATACAGGTAAATAAATATCAATCTTATTTCTCGCCGCTTTTAACGAGCGCCTGGAGACTGACAATAGAGAGCCTGGAACTGACGGAGGCGCGAGTTGTTCTGGATGATAGTGGACAAGATGCGGCCGGGGTTTATCGTCGTTGCAGTTGTGCCACCTAGATTTAGGATTCCCGAACGAATCCCTGGTGCAACTTGCATTTTGACGAGATCTGAAATTGCTTGAACTTTGAAGAATGGCATGATTTAGGGTTCCAGGAACCCTCAAGATTCTTTGGAACTTCGAATGCATAAATTAGGGTTTCTCGAAACTTGGATAGATCTCACTCATGAACATAAAATGATCTTTACGAATAAAAATCGAACCTCGAATAAATGATGAAAATAACTCCACGAGAATCGAACCGCTCTGATACCATGTTAGAAAATTGGAAGCGGAAGTAGAATCGATAAACCAAGAAACATAAACATGAAGAACAATATTTAACGTAGAACCCTACTCCGTGAGGAGCGGGATGAAACCACGGGAGAAGCCCTCAAAGGGGCAGATATTGCACTCCTTTTTCTCAATGGATACAGGAGGTCTGGGGTTCCTTATATAGCCTCCACATGGCCTCCAAGTCCCACTACTGGTAGATGTGGGACTAAACTCTTGGATGGGGTAAATGAATCCTGGAGAGATCCATTTACCCATCTCCCATACATACTGGCACATATAACGAATACTCCAACACCTCTCAAACTGGCATAGTAGAAGTGAAGGGGGCAACCTTCATTATTGGTCATGTAGATATCATGTTGAAGCTGAAGAATTTTTGTCTCATTCTTCGCCTATGAATATGTAGTGGCAAGAATATACATAGCCTTTATAATGGGCCGATGTAAGAATTCATTAGTGATTTCAGTCGTCGCAGTGCCTAATAGTCAAACTCGAGTAGTGTTGCAATAGTCGACCGACTATACCGAATAGTCAATCCGACTATGAGGTGCGAGGGGTCCCCGACTAAATAAAGCTCTAGTCGGCCAATAGTAGGCCCAACTAAATAGTCAATCCGACTATTCAACCAACTGGTGACCGACTACGAGAATTTTTTTATTTTTTATTTTGTATTTTCAATTCTCAAGTGTCACTATTAATCATGGTGTCACCGCAAATAACAAAATTACGTATATATGCATTGTTGAGTGGTACTTTTATCTTGGCTTCTTGTTAATTGATGACCATTTATGTATATAAATATAAGAATATATGTATTATAATTATTTTTTATATTTAAAATAAAAAAATATAAAATCGAATAATCCAAAATAGTCACCCGAATACCGATTATTCCCTATTCAGTAACCCCTCCGACTGAATACCGATTTCTGCAGCAGTGAACTCAGGCACATGCATCGTCTTGTTTCCACGTGGCACCGGTACCCATTTTATCCAGCGCTCTTCTTTTGTTGGGATGTATCCTTATCGTGGCACTCCATGAAGCTCACGAATTGCATTGCCCACAACTCATCATTGGCTCCCTTCATCTTGAAATGGGATCGAGGTTCTTGAATGCCCTAACAGATAGAGTAGCATCGACCTTTGGTTCTTTTGAAGCATGCGACAGAAGGACAAAACAAGGAAAACTCGACAAAACTTGTCCACACCAACATATTTGGGAGGTTTTGTATGCAGCAATAGATAGACAACAGTCCCATAGCTATTATAAGTGGTATAAAGACCTCAAAATTCGACTTAAATAGTCAAATCTGGACTGGATTGTCCCAACACATGAGGTCTAAATATTAATGTTTTTAAACGCACTTAGAGCAATAAATGATCACCATGGCGCATAGACCAAGGCAAAGGGACTCCAAAGTAGGGCTGCTAATCGAACCGAACTGTAACGAACGAACCTGTATTCGAGTTCGGTTCGAGTTTGAGTTCGATTTGACCAATGTTTGATAAGATATGTTCGAGTTCGAGTTCGTTTAGAAAATGAACGTTTGAGTTCGGTTCAATAGAAGTTTGTTAACAATTTAACTTTACTCAAATCTATTTATATGAACAAGTTTGAAACTGAACTTTGATAATAAGGTTCGATAAGGAGTAAAAAAATTTATTCAAATAGAAGTAGTACAAACTACAAAGTACGATAAATACCATAATTCTTTAACCCCAAAATTTATCAAGTGTATAAATACGAAGTTACACCCACAAAACACACATGTATACATATATCGAACTCAAACTCCTATCGAACGAACATGTGTTGTGTTCATGTTCGGTTCATTAAGCTATCGAACTAAAATTTGAAATTCATGTTCGGTTCGTTTAGAAATGAATGAATTTTTTGAACTATTATCAAGCGATTTTTAATCGAATATGAACATGTTCAATTCGATTAGCAGCCTTATTCTGAAGCACTCGTCGGAGGGGCGAATGGGTCGTCAGAGTTCCTCCAAGTTCAGTGATGTCGCCTACCTAGGAGCCATGCACCGGTTGTTATAGATGCTCTGGGTGTCATGTCGTTCGCGTGTGGATCATTGGACGTGCGGCTCGAGGTCAGGTTCCTTTGGGCGAGGGTCCCATCACTATCGATGAGAGATTTTTCATATGATTACGAGAGGAGCACATGTGTTGAGGCTAGGGTTTTCCAAGAGGGGCTTAAAGCTCGGATCCAAGACTGCCTCTATGGTACCATTCGAAAGTGTAAACAACTGGATTATTTGTTCTGAAGCCCTATGGTCATTTATATAGAGAGATAAGACCTTGGAGATAGAAATGAAGTTGCCTTGTTAGTAGGGATGCAAACAGATATGGATATGTCCATATCCGACCTGCCATCATATCCGTTTTATACATATTTTGATATATGTTTCAACATCCATTTTAAAATGGATACATATATAGATATCACTTTGATATCCGCGAACATTCATATATGTATCTCTATATCCGTTTTCACATATAAATATAGTTGCATATTTATGTTTAACTATATTTAACATATTTTTATACCTTCTTTCACAATATTTAGATAACTTTTATTATATAAGCACATTTAGTGTATTTATAGCATGTGTGTTACATCCAATACATGCATATTTAAGCTAATATATAGAGTATTTCTAATATTACTCGTATGTGATCATTGTCTGTTTTAAATCTGTATCTGTTTTTTAAAGATATGGTAGCATAGTTTTAATATCCATCGATCTCAGTATATGCATTTGTATTCGTATTTTAAAACGGATAAGGATATGGTAACACCTCTATCCATATATGTATCCATCCGTTTGCATCCCTACTTGTTAGTCTATAGAGATAATGGGCTTACATAACACCTTATAAAACAGGTCATTATAATTAAATAAGCAACAAAAATCGTAATCCTCCCTAAGAAAATCGCAATCCCAATTTATGTCATATTTCTCGTCCGAGATACCCATATTCCCAAAATAAACAATTCGCAATAACCAATTGGGAAAAAGAACAGAGCAGTGCAGTAGAGAGGTTGTTAACGCGTACCGTCAAAGCAAGAAACTGGACCTTCGGCTTCTTACTGTGAAGGCGTCTCTTCAAACCCTTAACAACATCTTTCGCTTGCCTGGTACCTCCAAAAACCAAGAACATTCACAGCACGAACGAAAAATAATCGAACTTCGCAGAGTCATACGCCACTTATCATCAGATCTCTATCGAAGTTACAAACTTTAGGGCACATACGTCGGATTCCCCGCAGCTCGAGTTATAAAGGTTGATCGTAAACCTAAAAAGTAAAAGGAAAGCAAGAAAACCCCCTAGTAGGAGTTCGAGGGATCCCATACCCGGGGTCACGATTGAGGATATCGCAAATCTCGGTGTTCATCGCCCAGTCGGGGCCGATGAGCATGTCGCTAGTCGCCCGATCCACTAGAGACGCAGCCATGTATGATGGGACGATGACCGCGAAGAAGAAAGTACCTGACCTGTGCAACGAGTAGAGCTTCAGATCTCAGTTGAAAAAGAGGGGTTGTAATCGAGATCGATCGTTCCCTACAGGATTCGAGTGGATCAGAGATCCTCCGCCTTGCGGTGGTTCTTCAATTCTGCGTGGATTTTGGGTGTAGAATGGCGTCTACTGTAGACTAATTGGCTATTACGGTATTCCCTTTTTCCCCTGAGTTCGTGACTTTTAAAAGGGAAAAGTGTTTTTCCGTTACTGTCCTTTGCTTATGCCAAATTTACCAATGACTGCAATGGATTATTTTAATGTGTGGTGTTCAAACTCTTCTAATCACTTGGGCATGTTTGGTTATCATGGTAGCTCGAGGTATCTTGAGATACCCCCAGCTCCATTCCTGCATTTCTTGGGTTAGGATTACTTGTATGGATCCTATATTTTCTTTGGTATAATATTTTTTAACCATGTTAAAATAAAAAAAAGTTAACATAATAATCATTAAAACACATAATCAATGTCACATTACATCATATTTATCATTCAAACCCTCCCAACCATCCAACTAATATTATTCACAGGAGGATACCTTAACCTAACCCAGTTACCAAACAGGCCCTAAGGGTTGAGCACAAGTTTGGCGGGTGATTTAACCAATATCTTTACAAGGTAAACATTTTTAAGAGTATTTTTCCAAAAATACATTGCCATCAAATTATACGGATTTTGCTTACAATATAATATTTAGAACACAAGAACCCCCACTCAGGCTAGCCTTATTTTAGATGACATATCCATTATATATATATATATATATATAAGTGCGTCAAGATATTAATTTTCACATGAGTAATCACACTTTTGCTCGTGCGACTCCTGACATCGTTCCGAGATTGCTCCTTCAATTTCAATAATGCATGTGCGTCCAAGTTTCCCTCCGAGGCCTCCACCTCCCCATTCTTGAACCCTAGATATCTTGCCCCTTCTCGCGATTTTGATGTTATCCTTCGTGGAGTCCACGGCTACCCGACGAAGCCCCCAACTGGGCGACAAAGGTAAAGAGTCGTAGGCCAAACGTTACAGTTGGAGGCGGAAGCATGAGAACTGATGGATTCTCAATCTACGAGGCGACCTTGCCTTCACCCTCGATGGGATGCATTGGCAACGATGCGATAACTATGGATGGGATGTTTCACTGTTGTTGTTGTGAATTTCGAGTTGGACAATCTACTGAGTTCATTGACGTAAAAAAGCCTCTACATTGATGTTGGGTTTTTGCGATTTCAATTGTCATCTGTCACTGGTATAGAGAGAAAGGTAGACGGGGCCCTATATGACTTGGAAGAGGACATGTATACGCTCCAGATATAGAGATGAAGGCGTGCATATGCTCCACATAGAGAGATGAGGACGTGCATATTTTTAAAAAATAATAATATGAATAATATATGTGTTATTAACAGAAAATTTGGATTGTAAAGAATGTAAATGGTTATTCAACTTATTAGTAGATGTTCATCCAATTATAAAAGCACGTTATCTACATATGCACATTTTTGTTATAACTCTATCATCACTGATCGTCTACTTTTGTGCCATATGTATATTTAATGATTATGAATATTGTTTAAATTTAATTATTGTAGAGATAGATATTTTCATATGCTATGTACCTGCTCGTCATTATTATTTTTCTCTGGACTTCTATGTATTTTACCCTTGAGGTCGCTCCCTATATAAGAGACCCTAGGGTTCCCTTGAATAATAAATCACTCATTTTTCACAACATGGTATCAGATCCCTAGGGCTTCCTCTCCCCACCCGCCGCCCACCCCCCTCCCCCCTCTCGTTTCTTCCGTCGTCCCCCCCCCTCCTCGGGCCTCTCACAGCCACCGTCGGACCCCTCCCGGGTCCCCTCCAATCCCGCCGGACCCCCCCCCCAGTGTCGTCGGACCCCCCCCCCCCCCCCCGGGTCCCCCCAAGTGCCGCCGGACCCCCCCCCCCCCAGTCCGCCGCCGATTCCGAGATCTCGCCCTCGTCTTCTTGCTTGCCCTAACCGGACTCCTGCCACCTGGATTGTAGACATCTCTTCCTCCATATATATGGATTTGGGTGCGTAACGTCTACATACGCACTCGAATCCTATGCAGTTTGTGTAGACTAAAGGATATGTTTAGAATCCTCAAGCGCATCACGGAAGCGTGAGCGTCGTATCGAATACGACGAGGAACGACTAGTCGCACTAGTTGCTCGATGCATCGGAATTTAAAAAAATTTCATGCGACGAAACCACATGATCTAAGAACACTTCTCGAATCGTTTCGTCTAAACCACAAACAAGTAATAGGATTACCTCTTGAAGCGTGGTTGCGATCGAGTCTCTAAATGAAGAGATCTCCTATCTCAAGTCCGGTCTGACGGAGGAGACGCTTGCGAGTGCGAGGATGAATCGTGTGCTTCTCGCAATCCATGTTGATGATCCAAGCGGCGGATCTCCTGATCTCGACACACGAGATCCGACGTCTTATTCACGAACGAGGCGCACCGAAGGAGACGGAGATCCACGAGCAGACGATCGGGCAGCATAACGACGACACTGTGGTGATGGAGAACCTCTCTAGGGCATCCATGGTGGACGGCCATATGACAGGGAGAGAGAGTAGGCATGTGGAGAGAGAGAGATGTGCTACAATAGCATGTGTACCAAGAGAGCATGGTATGCCTCTCTATTTATAGGGTTTTGGGATCCACGGATGTAACATCTGGGAATTCGCGTAAAACCGAACTCGTCCGATTTTGGGTCTAATGAACCTAAAAACGTTGTCGGTCAATACTAAACAACCTAAAACGACCAATTGATCATGAATCAAAAGTCATTCGGACGAAATCGACCAAAAATCAGTCCCTTCGTAATGCGTGTCGTGAAAAGCCGCGACGCAAATTCGGAAACCGCGAAACGAACCGAGACCATCATTAGATCCGATTTGGTGATACAAAACCAACGGAATCGACCGTTCGTCAATCGGAGGTCGTTTGATATTTTAAAACCGTAAAATTTAACCTTAAACAAAAACCGTATCCGAAAATTTCGGGTATTCAAAACTCGATCAAAAGTATATCAACATTATACTCATTTTGATCGTCGTTGAAAGACGATCAAATCAAGATATTTCGCGTCGGAAACGGAAGCTCGAGGTGCGCATAGGGACTATTTTAAGTATTTCAAATAAGTAAATGAAAAAAATAATAATTTTTTTCTCTGTCTGCAGTAGCAGACTCTATAACCGTGGGTTTCCTTTATTTGTTCCCTTCCACCTGGCTTTTAGTATTATTCCATGTGGCAACCCATTAAAGTCTCTTCACATCTATATAAACCTACATACACTCTTCTCTTTCTCTATGTTTTCCACCGAAAAAAAAAAGATTGGTGTCTTTCTACCGTGGCTGGAAGCTTGGAGGATCCTGGAGCACTGCCAATTTGGTCAATGCTGCTCCAATTTAGCCCTACTTGCTTGCTTGTTCTCCAATTAGACTAGAGAGACACAAGGTACAACCCTTAGCCTTATCCTTGCTGCCATGCATGCTGATCCAACCCTTTTTCTGCTGACCATATATGAGATTGTCTATACATTTTTGTTTGCATAATCAATAGAGAATCTGTGATCCTTTTAAACTGTACATGAAATCTGGATCTCAAAACTTTGGAGATCACAAAGGTGAAAGCTAAGTTAATTATTGTCATGCATGATACATCCTAAACCCTCTTTGTAAATAGATGAACAAATTTAACTTAAAAATATGCTACTGGGAATAGTCAGAACACTTGTGTTTCAATTATAGTTTCATTAAAATAATTTCTGTATTTAACAGACTGTCTTTTTAGGTTTCAATCCAAGTAAATCTCTGGTTACATTCCTGCCATGGCCTTATATGGAATAGTGTTGGGTGAAGTCTGAAGTTTTGAGACAAAGTAAATCACTAATTTCTTTTTTTTTCCATTACTAGTATTAGAAGGTGGTAGATCTTAACTATGCTTCTTTTCAAAATTGAACTAGAAAAGGTTTAATACTCAGAGCTAAGTCCATTATGAAAATAAAGTTACAAAAAAATCACCTTATGTCTGGTCAGATTAAGTATAGTAGATGTTACTGGATTTCATAAATCACACTTCATCCAGAATAAATTTTAGACCATATCAAATATATCTTTGAATCAGTTAACAAATTAGAGATTCTGGATATTGTTGAAGAAGATCTTAAATCGTGCATGCATAATCAATCTGTTCAAAAATAAGATAAAGGTACTTGCAAATACTTCTTGGAAATTGATGTACACTTAATACCATCAGGAATGAACAAAATGTGCTGATCATTTATGGGCTATAAAATGTTATCATACACTTGATAAGGGGTGAAATTCTCCTACTAGGTCAGGTTTAAGTATAGACAAATACTTGATGATGTATGAGTTAAGTCTTATATCTGTTATGACTTCAATACCATAACCGCTAGGAAAATATTCAACACCTAATAAATTGGGCAACATTATCATACCTTTCCAGGCCCCGCAAGAAGGATAGGTTTGTAGGTCTTTTGCTCTCTACCCTTTTGAATGGTTTTGTTTTGATAGGGTCTGTAAAGAACTATGCATTGACGTTAAACAACAAGAATGATTGCTGAAAACGTAGTATCCTATTGTCAAATGTTAGGAGAAACAAACACAAGAGGGATACTGAGATAAAAAGATAATCATTTTCTCCAAGATGGAAGTAGTACTTTTTCCTGATTTGACCATTCTATAAGACTGGAGCTTGAGTATACCACTTCATCTTAAATTATGTGACTTGGATCAAAGACTATCTTAGTAGATAATCTAATCGGGATACACGTTTAACTTGTTCATAGAAATTGACCTTATAAAGGATAAGAAAGAAATAAGTAGACAAGTAAGTGAAAAGCTTGGGAGTCAGTGATTGATAAATAAATATGACGATCATCGTGACTTTTTACACATGATCGTGCGAGAGCGCGGTGACTCTCACCTGGGCGGGAGAATAGGAAGCCCAGTTAGGGCAGCGGCCGCCAAGTGCGCGGGTCTAGGATCCCAGTCCCTTCACGGTTTTTACGCGAGCTCGCAGTGTTTTTATGCCTCGTTGGGTTCCTGACTTTAGACCATTCCGCTGACCCTGTCTTTTAGGATACCCAGGCGGGGGATCCTTGGTTTTTTGTTTTTACGTACGAGCTCGTCCGCCCGTACTAGTCGGGCAGTTTTCTAGAGCGACTTTTCTAGGGAGTCTCTCTCACCCGTCTCAGTGGCGTAGTTGGGAAATAGACCTATCCCTCTATTGGACCGCGCTTCCAATTAGAGGGTGAGACGGAAGAGCCATTTGTAGACTTCTTCACCGCTTGAGTTTACTTCGCCAGACAGACTTGGCGATTCTATATCTAGATCATCCATATCTACATCTACAACATCTGGAGCTATATTTGAAACATAGAAGTTAAGAATTGGAGAAGTTATAATCAAAAGACCATTCTCTCTACCCAAGAATTTAAATAAATTAATAGATCTCTACAATCTCAACTTTTCCATTTTTCACTCACCGACATGATTTCTGAAGAAAATGATATATGCATTCACACTCATACACTCATGATTACGCAATTGCTATATAAATATGTTACATATGGGAAATGCCGGGTTCTGTGGAAATCATTAGAAACGCATTACAAACAAACCCCTTTTTACCTACGCAAGTAGATGTAAATAGTGCTTATTCCACCTTTCTACTTGCTCTCTTTTGCATATTAAATTACTTGTTATTTATTTTAAACTACGGGTTTGTATTCACGTTTGTGACTCCTCTTCTTCCTTGCACGCATGGCAGGAAAGGAGTCTGTTGTTCAGTAGCTATACATGATTCCAGGGGACAAGGTCTATACTAGACGGTATGTGGTTTTTGTGACAGTTTTTAGTTTAAATTGATATTGTAAATGCTATCTCTTTTGTATCACTTGGGATATATGTTGTAATATGGAAGATGCTTGTGCAAGTTGTACATGAATATGAATATTAATGAACAGCAGGAATTTTGGTGCCAATTGTATCTCTTTTACTTGTGGTTATGTTGTGGATGTGAATGTCATGTGGATAATTAGCCGCGGGAAAAATTTTCCCTGCTTTTCTACAACTTCTGCGATCAATGTGAATGAATTATTGCGAATTTTGTCGTAAACGGGTACCCGGATCCTAAGGGGTTCACAGTTTGGTATCATAGCAATGGTAACCCGATACGCACATTCGCAGTATTTCAATTCCGATCGCGTTAAGTTCTCGAATAGCGACAGTCTTCCGACTTGTCGTAAGTTCGAGAAGGGAAATATGACATTCATATCCAATAACCACAGATGTCACCAAGTTCATTTATTTTCATCTTATATCCCAAGAAGAGAAAAGCATTTACGATAAGTATCTGTCTATGGTATTCTTTTGACTAATTATGGTCCTCATGCAGAGCCATGGCATCTCGACCAGGTCAGGATACTTCTGATCAGCTGGCACGCATACTGAGCGCGCTTACTGATCTTCAGCAGCAGCAGGCTGCTATGAGAGGCCAGCAGGAGCAGATATTGGTCCAGCAGACTGAGATTGCGGACAGGCAGACGGACATAGAGATGAGATTTGAGGACCTGTCAGATTTCACGTACCATCCATCCCAGGATGGAACACGGCAGGACCAACACCAGTCTGTTGAGGTGGAGCAGCCTCATCCTGACGATCCACTAGATAGCATTCCAGAGCATGGAGCTGAGGAGGATGCAGACTTAGACAGGGAGCAGGACCCTGTTGACTTTGCAGGCGAGGATGCACACGAGTATTCATCCATTCACAGGCACCAGTCGGTCTTCACTTCTTATCAGCGGGCCAACATACCCATGTTCGAGGGCACAGGTCCACCAGATGATGCTGAGCAGTGGCTGAAGAGAGTGATGAAGGTGCTCAGGGCAATTCATGCGCCACGAGACACGTGGCTATCTTTCATAGAGTATTCACTGACAGACTTTGCCGAGCGATGGTGGGAGGCCATAGCGTCCGAGTTAGGCTGAGAGCCTACTTGGAATGATTTCGAGACGAGGTTCAGAGCCCACTTCTTTTCTGCGAAGTGGAAGGAGTCTCAGCGCCGACTATTTGCAGAGCTTCGTCAGGGGCAGATGACAGCCAGAGATTACTTTATCCGATACACAGAGCTGTCACGACATACCCGAGCAGCTGGCGCATTTCCAGAGAAGAATCTGGAAAAATTCATTGGCGGCATGCGAGAGGAGGTACATGAGAAGCCGGCAGGACTACACATCACTTCTATCTCCGAGGCTACCGATGCTGCGGAGAAGTTCGAGGACATTAGAGGGAGACGTTTCGGGAGCTCGTCTGGAGCCGCGCCTAGACCACGACGATCTTTTGGACCGATACGTCGACCGTTTCAGCAGCAGAGGTCAGACAGACGATTCCGACCTACAGGTTCGTCCTTCACAGGCAGTGCTCGCTCTTCTCCATCGACAACTCTAGGAGGAGCACTCGCCGGACGTAGCACAGAGTCCGCTCGACCATCTGGGTCGCAGCAAGCAGATAGACCACCTGCAGGACCAGCTCGGAGCACAGGCATTGCTACTCCACCTACCAGGCCAGTCAGATGCTATCGATGTCACGAGTGGGGACATTACCGAGCACAGTGCCCACAGGCTTCTGGCGAGCCTCGGCCACAACCTTCACAGCCACAGCCTCAGACACATCGTTCAGGGAGTTTCCGTGGTAGGAACTCCAATTTTAGGCGACAGCAGCAAAGACAGACGCAGAGTGTGGCGGGATCTAGTGCTGCATCTGCCAGGCAGGGACAGTTACATACCGTTACTGAGGAGCAGGCACGTTCAGCGGCTACTGTGGTAAAAGGTATGGTCTCAGTCTTGGGCCGACCTTTTCATGTTTTATTCGATTCCGGCGCGACACACTCTTTCCTTGCTTCGAGGTTGCTTGTTTCTTTAGATAGAGTTGCAGAGACGCTATCGTCTCCATATCACATCCGAGGGCCAGGTGGCCAGTTATTTGTCATGTCCCTGATAGTCAGGCACTTGCCCGTACTGATTGGCGGTCATGAGATGATCGCAGATTGTCTACTTCTGCAGCTTGATGAGTTCGACTTGATTTTGGGCATGGATTGGCTATCTACTCATCATGCACTAGTTGATTGCTTTAGGAAGACGGTTGTCTTCAGGATTCCTGATATACCCGAGTTCACCTTTGAGGGTATTATATATGACTCCACCATGGAGTACATTTCAGTGTTGCGAGCCCAACAACTTGTCGATCAGGGTTGTGATTCATATCTTGCTTTTGTTCGGGAGGTGTCTGATCAGGAGCCGATGATACAGGATATCCGAGTAGTATCTGAATATCCAAACGTATTTCGTGATGAGATACCAGCGCTTCCTCCTGAGAGAGAGATCGAGTTCGAGATCACATTGCTGCCAGATACACAGCCAATCTCTATGGCACCATATCGCATGACACCAGCTGAGTTGAGGGAGCTGAAGGTGCAGTTACAGGAGTTACTTGATTTGTGATTCGTGAGGCCGAGCATTTCACCTTGGGGTGCTTCGATTCTATTTGTCAAGAAGAAGGATGGATACATGAGGTTATGCATTGAATACATGCAGATGAACAAGAGAACGGTGAAGAACCGTTATCCTTTGCCACACATAAATGATTTGTTCGACCAGCTCCAGGGATCTTCGGTATTCTCGAAGATCGATCTTCGCTCAAGCTACCATCATATGAGGATTCGCGAGTCAGATATTCCGAAGACCGCTTTTAGGACTCGCTATGGACATTACGAGTTTGTGGTGATGCCGTTTGGGCTCACCAATGCACCTGCAGCCTTCATGGATATGATGAACCGAATTTTTCGTCCATACCTGGACAAATTTGTAGTGGTGTTCATCGATGATGTGCTCATATATTCACAAAATGAATGGGATCATGTGAATGATCTACGGATTGTTTTGGACACATTGCGAGAGCAAAGCTATATGCCAAGTTGAGCAAGTGTGAGTTCTGGTTATCCCAGGTCTCATTTCTAGGGCATGTTATTTCTGGAGCAGGCATTACAGTTAATCCTGCAAAGATAGATGCCGTCATGTCTTGGGAGCAGCCTAAGACAGTTACTCAGATTCGGAGCTTCCTCGGATTAGCGGGCTATTACAGACGCTTTGTCAGCGGATTTTCACGCATTGTTCGTCCTCTGACACGTTTGACGCAGAAGGGAGTTCCACTCATTTGGGATGATTCATGCGAGCAGGCCTTCAGGACACTGAAGGAGAGATTGGCAACATCGCCCATTCTTTCTCTTCCTTCAGGCACTCGGGACTATGCAGTCTACACAGATGGATCTGGAGAAGGTCTAGGAGTAGTGTTAATGCAGAGAGGATAGGTGATTGCTTACGCATCACGACAGTTAAGACCGCACGAGCGGAACTACCGCACGCATGACTTAGAGTTGGCGGCAGTTGTCTTTGCCTTGAAGATCTGGCGCCACTACCTATATGGGGTGAATTTCGAGATCTTTACAGACCACAAGAGTCTGAAGTACATCTTTGATCAGAAGGAGTTGAACATGAGGCAGCGCAGATGGCTCGAGCTGCTGAAAGATTATGATTGCACGATCTCTTATCATCCTGGTAAGGGAAACGTGGTGGCTGGCGCACTCAGCAGGAGAGCGCATGCTGATGGAACGGAGAACTGGCTATATACATGGGATACGCTTGCCGCTTTGACCAATTGGCATCCTCAGAAGAGCGCATCCATTTCTACCGTCGTGCTTCCTCGATACAGCAGCCTTTGGGATCGTATTGTAGAGGGCCAGAAGACAGATCCTTGGATCCGAGATAGATACATGCACGCCGTTAAGGATGAGGTTGATGATTTTATGGTGACAGAGTCCATTTTATGGAAGGCAGGACGGGTCGTTGTACCCAATGACGAGCAGCTTCGCAGAGACATTTTGGACGAGGCACACAGTTCACGGTTATCTATCCATCCATGCAGTACGAAGATGTACCGTGATCTGCGTCGACATTTCTGGTGGGATGGAATGAAGCGCGATGTGGCACTACATGTTAGCAGATGCATGACCTGTCAGATGGTCAAGGCTGAGCACAGGAGACCACCGGGATTACTGCAATCTCTCCCCATTCCCGAGTGGAAGTGGGAGAGCATTTCTATGGATTTCGTCACAGGTCTGCCAAGGACACTAGGTGGCCATGATTCTATATGGGTCATTGTTGATAGGTTGACGAAGTCAACCCATTTTATACATGTCAACACGACTTACACTCCATCCAGATTGGCAAAGTTGTATGTACAGAACATCATCAGACTGCATGGTATACCACGTGAGGTGGTGTCTGACAAGGATTCGAGATTTACATCTCACTATTGGCATCAGTTCATGTCAGCACTACAGACAGAGCTGAAGATGAGTTCTGCATATCATCCACAGACTGACGGTCAGAGTGAGCGCACTATTCAGACACTAGAGGATTTGCTTCGCGCTTGCACTTTGGAGTGGAAAGGGTCCTGGAAGGACCATTTACCTTTGGTGGAATTCACATACAACAACAGCTATCACTCCAGTATTGGCATGGCACCATTCGAGGCCCTATACGGGCGTAGATGCCTCACACCTCTCAGTTGGCGTGAGGTAGGTGATCATGCTTTATATTCCGTGGATCTCTTGGAGGAGACTGCGAGAGCTGTTGATCTTGTGAGACGGAGGCTTCTGACGGCACAAAGCCGCCAGAAGAGCTATGCGGTTCGTCGGAGGAGAGACTTAGAGTTTCAGGTAATCTAATTATTTCCTCTTCACTTATTCAGTTATAACTCTTAGATAATCAACTTAATCGCATACTAATGATACTCCTGTAAATACAGGTCGGAGATTGGGTATTCTTGCAAGTGTCTCCCATGAAGGGAGTGCAGAGATTCGGTGTTCGTGGCAAGTTGGCGCCACGATATGTTGGACCGTTCGAGATTCTTGCTCGAGTGGGGAAGGTTGCTTATCGAGTAGCCCTTCCTCCACATCTTTCAGCTATTCATGATGTTTTCCACATATCCAATCTGAGGAAATATGTCCACGACCCTCGACACGTCATCAGTTACGAGAATCTTGACGTAGAGCCAGATCTGACTTATAAGGAGAAGCCAGTCCAGATACTTGATCGTGCTGTGAAGAAGCTTCACAGTAAAGAGATTTCATTGGACAAGGTTTTGTGGCACCGACACGGCGTCAAAGAAGCAACATGGGAGACTGAAGCCGACATGCGGGCACGATACCCGCAGCTTTTCTGATTTAAGCATCAAAACAAGCTTTTGTAATTAGATACATGATAAATGTATGGCTTGTTTTCTCTTTGAGGTTTTTATGGATTCAAAACCCTTTGAGGTTTTTATAACCATATTAAATCCAAACAAGATACCTATTAACCTTGACTCGAGTCTCGAGAATGAGACTTCCTTTGAGGTTTTTATAATTGTAACATCCGGGAATTCGCGTAAAACCGAACTCGTCCGATTTTGGTTCTAATGAACCTAAAAACATTGTCGGTCAATACTAAACAACCTAAAACGACCAATTGATCACGAATCAAAAGTCATTCGGACGAAATCGACCAAAAATCGGTCCCTTCGTAATGCGTGTCGTGAAAAGCCGCGACGCAAATTCGGAAACCGTGAAACGAACCGAGACCATCATTAGATCCGATTTGATGATACAAAACCAACGGAATCGACAGTTCGTCAATCGGAGGTCGTTTGATATTTTAAAACCGTAAAATTTAACCTTAAACAAAAACCGTATCCGAAAATTTCGGGTATTCAAAACTCGACCAAAAGTATATCAACATTATACTCATTTTTGATCGTCGTTGAAAGACGATCAAATCAAGATATTTCGCGTCGGAAACGGAAGCTCGAGGTGCGCATAGGGACTATTTTAAGTATTTCAAATAAGTAAATGAAAAAAAATAATAATAATTTTTTTCTCTATCTACAGTAGCAGACTCTATAACCGTGGGTTTCCTTTCTTTGTTCCCTTCTACTTGGCTTTTAGTATTATTCCATGTGGCAACCCATTAAAGCCGCTTCACATCTATATAAACCTACATACACTCTTCTCTTTCTCTATGTTTTCCACCGGAAAAAAAAAGATTGGTGCCTTTCTACCGTGGCCGGAAGCTTGGAGGATCCTGGAGCCCTGCCAATTTGGTCAATGCTGCTCCAATTTAGCCCTACTTGCTTGCTTGTTCTCCAATTAGACTAGAGAGACATAAGGTACAACCCTTAGCCTTATCCTTGCTGCCATGCATGCTGATCCAACCCTTTTTCTGCTGACCATATATGAGATTGTCTATACATTTTTGTTTGCATAATCAATAGAGAATCTGTGATCCTTTTAAACTGTACATGAAATCTGGATCTCAAAACTTTGGAGATCCCAACGGTGAAAGCTAAGTCAATTATTGCCATGCATGATACATCGTAAACCCTCTTTGTAAATAGATGAACAAATTTAACTTAAAAATATGCTACTGGGAATAGTCAGAACACTTGTGTTTCAATTATAGTTTCATTAAAATAATTTCTGTATTTAACAGACTGTCATTTTAGGTTTCAATCCAAGTAAATCTCTGGTTACATTCCTGCCATGGCCTTATATGGAATAGTGTTGGGTGAAGTCTGAAGTTTTGAGACAAAGTAAATCACTAATTTCTTTTTTTTTTCCATTACCAGTATTAGAAGCTGGTAGATCTTAACTATGCTTCTTTTCAAAATTGAACTAGAAAAGGTTTGATATTTAGAGCTAAGTCCATTATGAAAATAAAGTTACAAAAAAATCACCTTATGTCTGGTCAGATTAAGTATAGTAGATGTTACTGGATTTCATAAATCACACTTCATCCAGAATAAAATTTAGACCATATCAAATATATCTTTGAATCAATTAACAAATTAGAGATTCTGGATATTGTTGAAGAAGATCTTAAATCGTGCACGCATAATCAATCCGTTCAAAAATAAGATAAAGGTACTTGCAAATACTTCTTGGAAATTGATGTACACTTAATACCATCAGGAATGAACAAAATGTGCTGATCATTTATGGGCTATAAAATGTTATCACACACTTGATAAGGGGTGAAATTCTCCTACTAGGTCAGGTTTAAGTATTGACAAATACTTGATGATGTATGAGTTAAGTCTTATATCTGTTATGACTTCAATACCATAACCGCTAGGAAAATATTCAACACCTAATAAATTGGGCAACATTATCATACCTTTCCAGGCCCCGCAAGAAGGATAGGTTTGTAGGTCTTTTGCTCTCTACCCTTTTGAATGGTATTGTTTTGATAGGGTCTGTAAAGAACTATGCATTGACGTTAAACAACAAGAATGATTGCTGAAAACGTAGTATCCTATTGTCAAATGTTAGGAGAAACAAACCCAAGAGGGATACTGAGATAAAAAGATAATCATTTTCTCCAAGATGGAAGTAGTACTTTTTCCTGATTTGACCATTCTATAAGACTGGAGCTTGAGTATACCACCTCATCTTAAATTATGTGACTTGGATCAAAGACTATCTTAGTAGATAATCTAATCGGGATACACGTTTAACTTGTTCATAGAAATTGACCTTATAAAGGATAAGAAAGAAATAAGTAGACAAGTAAGTGAAAAGCTTGGGAATCAGTGATTGATAAATAACTATGCCGATCATCGTGACTTTTTACACATGATCGCGCGAGAGCGCGGTGACTCTCACCTGGGCGGGAGAATAGGAAGCCCAGTTAGGGCAGCGGCCGCCAAGTGCGCGGGTCTAGGATCCCAGTCCCTTCACGGTTTTACGTGAGCTCGCAGTGTTTTTACGCCTCGTTGGGTTCCTGACTTTAGACCATTCCGCTGACCCTGTCTTTTAGGATACCTAGGCGGGGGATCCTTGGTTTTCAGTTTTTACGTACGAGCTCGTCCGCCCGTACCAGTCGGGCAGTTTTCTAGAGCGACTTTTCTAGGGAGTCTCTCTCACCCGTCTCAGTGGCGTAGTTGGGAAATAGACCTATCCCTCTATTGGACCGCGCTTCCAATTAGAGGGCGAGACGGAAGAGCCATTTGTAGGATTCTTCACCGCTTGAGTTTACTTCGCCAAACAGACTTGGCGATTCTATATCTAGATCATCCATATCTACATTTACAACATCTGGAGCTATATTTGAAACATAGAAGTTAAGAATTGGAGAAGTTATGATCAAAAGACCATTCTCTCTACCCAAGAATTTAAATAAATTAATAGATCTCTACAATCTCAGCTTTTCCATTTTTCACTCACCAACATGATCTCTGAAGAAAATGATATATGCATTCACACTCAAACACTCATGATTACGCAATTGCTATATAAATATGTTACATATGGGAAATGCCGGGTTCTGGGGAAATCATTAGAAACGCATTACAAACAAACCCCTTTTTACTTACGCAAGTAGATGTAAATAGTGCTTGTTCCTCCTTTCTACTTGCTCTCTTTTGCATATTAAATTACTTATTATTTATTTTAAACTACGGGTTTGTATTCACGTTTGTGACTCCTCTTCTTCCTTGCACGCATGGCAGGAATGGAGTCTGTTGTTCAGTAGCTATACATGATTCCAGGGGACAAGGTCTATACTAGACGGTATGTGGTTTTTATGACAGTTTTTAGTTTAAATTGATATTGTAAATTCTATCTCTTTTGTATCACTTGAGATATATGTTGTAATATGGAAGATGCTTGTGCAAGTTGTACATGAATATGAATCTTAATGAACAGGAATTTTGGTGCCAATTGTATCTCTTTTACTTGTGGTTATGTTGTGGATGTGAATGTCATGTGGATAATTAGCCGCGGGAAAAATTTTCCCTGCTTTTCTACAACTTCTGCGATCAATGTGAATGAATTATTGCGAATTTTGTCGTAAACGGGTACCCGGATCCTGAGGGGTTCACAATGGATCTCAATCCATGGTACTCATAAAATCAATGGTTGAGATTGATTTATGATCAATCCAATGGTCAAGATTGTTGTTGGTAAAAGCCAATAACTTATGATTTAATTTAGATCAAATATATTTGTCAAATCAAATATACATCAATCCTAAAATAAAACCAATCAAATAAGGAGACAAATTCCATGGAGATCTCATCTCTCATTGGAATATAGTGGATGGCCACTTGTTTCCAATTGGAGGCAATCTCGTGAGATTTCATGAGATTGCATATCTCCATGAATATCTCCATTATTTATTCCAACAACTTTTGTTGTGATTTATTTTTAAAAAATAATTCATAATTAATTTTGAGAATATTACAATCTTGCCATTGGAAAATTGTGAATCACATTCACAACCCAAAACAAAATATAATGTACATTTTCAATTAATTACACAATGTGTATCCAATACACATTAATAATTAATCAACAATTATAAATTATAATTCACTCTCTCTAATACATTATAAATCATGTTTATAATATATTATGAATAATTTAATATTGCTATCCACATTATTCATACCCATGATAATTAAATCACATTTAATCATCTTGGATCTCTTTTTTCTTGTGTGCCCAAATAATATGAATCACATTCACATTATTCACATCTTTGATAATCAAATCACATTTAATTATCTAAGATAACTCTCATTATAATATGAATCAAATTCATATTATTCATGATAATTAAATTACATTTAATTATCCATTTTCTCAATGCTCGGTATCAACAACAGAATTATCCATGAACTCTTTCAAGGATAATGCGCTTTCTCCGCAAATACTTGGAGATAAGGACAGGGCGATTGTATTGTTCCACGTATAGTGACTTGGATATTGAGATCACATCTCAAATCTAGATCTCGGGCCTCCCATAAATGCTTGATTAAATCAAGACCGCAAATCTAATCTTCTCATTGCATCTGAATCATATTCAGATCAATGTCCAACATTTGGATCAAGATCAGATTACTTCTCTACTGAGAGGAGTCACTAAAATCCAGACCCATTTCATCACTCCCTATGAACGGAAGCGTCATGGTTATATAATCGTTTATGATCACATCACCCTCGGGTATTCCCAATACCTGCACATCTTGCATACTGGAAGACTCATAATAAACTCGAAGTATTGGATCTACTTTATACTGTCTACTTCAGGATTTTATGAGTAAGTTTCTCATTTTGATCATTGGGAGTTGGTAGCGATCATGTACTTTCCAAAAGCATATATCATACATTGGTCTTGGTTATATACTTTCCAAAAGTATATATCAAACCTACAAATTCATTCAAGCTTCCAAACCGAGACGATCGTGCGCACGGAATTTGATTCTCCCCAATATCTCATGAGTGAGCTCGTGTCTTCGGTTCAGTAGTGAACCTGTATGATACCTTCGAGAGATCGTATTACTCATATGCCCTTATATGCACACCAGCGCGCCGGTGTAAAGACCTTGGTTAGGTCATCAACCTATTGGTCTGCCAAATGTACATACTCAGACATATAGTAACACATCTTTCTCCGGTCAGAGGATGTGTGCCTATATCATGACAGCATACGATATAAAACTTTGGTTATCTCGACCTCGTTAAATCAACTCTTTGACCTAACTAATCTGACACCTCTAAATCTCTATTCCTATCTAGAGGACCTGCATCAAGAGGTCGGTCAGATATCATCCTAACTGAGAAAGGATTGTCATCCCCTACTCAGGCTGGAGATCATCTCTTAATAATCATTTAACGGTGCTTGACAAGTCATCAATCTAACTCATTAGATATTCATCTAAGCACCAACCTCTATGATTCAATAATTGAATCAACAGCCGTATGATCATTAAGATAACCATGGTACATAACCCTAATTGTACTAAGGGACCTATTATGCAAATTATGTATTCTTCATTTCATATTAGGGAATGATATTTGCAATAACATTTATTGCATAATGGCTAGCCGTGGGCTTGCATGTCCAACAATCTCCCACTAGCCCAAAGAGCCATTAATGGGCTAATCATTTAAACCCACACTCATGTGACAATCATATGCTATTTAGAAAATAGCTAGGTAAGCTGATCAGTCACTCTGCTCTCAAGAGACTATGCCAAGTCCTTTTACGGCTCTTACATATCTCCTAGTGACAGTGTTCGCATCCATTGCGAATGTTGCATCTTCTGCAACCAATACTCAATACAGTCAAAGCAGTTACAGCGTCCTTGATACTACTGCTCAATAATTATTATAACCAGTATTACCATGATCCTGATTAGAATACCCTTATTCCTGGAGATCTCTATCTCCTAAGGTATCCGTAGTTAAGACCTTTTAGATCACTATCTATAAAGTCTCAATTTCTTGAAGATAAGACTTTGAGATCACTATCTCAAAAGTTTTGCCTTCTATGAAGATATCGTTATTACTGCAATCAAGTGTTTTATCACCATACTAGGATTAGTAACAGTTTACTACTCCTACTGCATGGTAGACATCTGGCTTTTGTACACATCTAGAATACACCCCGGCTTCTTGGAACTGATGCACATGGGTAAGCAGTTTGCATTCACATCCTCAACTCTTTAAGGTGTTATCCTTTTAGATAGGCCGGTACCATATCTTTGAGGAAAAGAAGCCTTTCTTGGAATTTTTCCAGAAAATGGAAATGTCCAAGGTGTACTATTAGTGTGATTGTCCCAATACCCTCTTCTCTTTGCTTCTGAACAACTTCAGAACCAAGATCTAAGAGGTATACTTGATATCATATCTCGAGGTATGGAACAACCAGATTATAAAACACATTATCATCATTCTTAGATCATTCCAAATGGTTAGGATATCTACATTTAGCACGATGAACACAATGGCACTCCTACTAAGCTTCACATGGTTCATCAAGATTTTTATCTGAAATCACAACATTTATAATTTCATCAAATCTTATGTTCCAACTACAAGAAGCTTATTTGAGTCCAAAGATGGAGTTCTTTAGCTTGCACACCTTGCTTTCCTCAACCATGAAGCCCTGGGGCTACTTCATATGAATATCCTCAGAGAGGTATTCATAGAGGAATGCAATCTTGACTCACATCATGAAGATGTCATAGTCAAGTTGTGTAGTTATGGTCAGCGATATTCTGATGGGTTTAAACATGGTCACTGAAGAGCAAGTCTTATCGCAACCAATGTCTTCTCTTCAGTGTGTAGCTCATGGCTATGAACCATGCTTTGAAGGTCTCTACCTTCTCATCAGGTTCCCTCTTTCTCTTGAAGATCCATTTACACCTTAGTGGGTCTTACCCATACAGGTGGATCCTCAAGGGTCCATATACAAGACTTGTATATGAAGACTACATTAGACTTTTATTGCTTAACATCCATCTTTCCATGTCATGATCTTCAGGAGTTTCATCACATGAAGTCCGATCATTTTCAGACTTAACTAACACATGGAATACACCCTCAAACTTATTTGAAGAAGTATCAGTGTTTCATCTTCAACTATTCTTCTAGTTTCCCATTTCAGGAGCCTCATTATCTTCTCAAGATCAAATGAGTTCCTTTACTTCATTTTCATCTTGATTCTTAAGAGAGTCATATTCTAAAAATCACATTCTCAGAGATGAGATCCTTTAAGAATCTCAAGGTCATAAAGTAGGTATACAATGCCATCCTTTATTTTCCTAATGAAGTAGCACTCTCCATTGCCAGATTCTAGCTTAATCACATGGAACCTTATTAAGGATATATATAATGTAGTCTCTACCACATATATATACTTAGAAACTAGGAGATAATTGTGCTGAGATTAATCATTGATCAAATCATGTCACACATGATCAATTGTATCTCCCTGCAACTCTATTGAGCTAAGGTTCATTAGGAGGATTGAGATAGGAATGATATTCACATCTCCATAAGGTATTCCTTGAATTCATCTAATAGGTACAAGCTACCTTGGTTAGATCAAATTCATTTCATCTTCCTTCAAACTTTGGTTCTAAATCAAAATTGTGAAATCATTGAACATTTCAAAGGTTTCTTAGGTGAAGAGAAGAAATCTCATATCATACTTAATCATCAATAGATATCACATATCCATAATGTTTACTATGATGTAGATGATTCACATACATCAATATGTATGAGATTCTGAATACCTTGACATCTTACACCTTTCCCAAAGAAGGGTGTATTGGACATTTTACTTTGAATACAATATTCATAAGTATGCAAGTTTTGAAATTTTAGACATTCTAAAGTTTCATCTCTTACTTGTCCATTGATCTCATCAACATACATATGTCCAAAACATGATGCCAGATCATTGTCAAACGATCTTCATCCTCCTATTGATCTTTAAAAGTTTAATTTTCAGTATTAGAAATCTTAATGAACCATTCATTAATTTTCTAATTTAGCGGAGTCCACTAGATGTTAGATTACTATCTGAAATATCCCCATCATAACTCTTTATGACAGGTCTATTTCAGAATTCATGCTTATTCACAACATTTAGAAATAAACTATGAGTGTATTCTAATATCCAGGTCATAGAAACATTCTCTAAGACCAAGGGTTCTCCCACTGAAAATATGAAGTTTGTTGATCCAATGGAAATTGTTGCAACAATTGCATCACTTCCAACATGGATGACCATTAAACTTTAAGATCAAATTTCGAATATTCTAATATATATGCAACCAATTGCAAGTGTCATTAGAAGATTGAGATACAATTATTGGACTTTATCTTATCAAATAAGTAAGTCAATTTCAATGATTATATATAGATTATTCTGATGGACTATTCGATTCCTTCTCTAAGGATTCTAGATAGATTTGATAGTCATACTATCAACACATCAACTTATTGCAGTATTGGCATTCATCCAACTCTTTGAATGTCATATGGAAGTCACAGAAGTATAGTCAATTATTTGACTACACTTCTTACTTGGGTCCAACCCATGCTTCCACTGCGTTCCCTTTATCTATAAGCAACCATTTCTCAAGACCAAGGATCTCTTATGTTAAAATCAAAAAATTCAATATAAGAGTATTTCAACATTTATACATGCTTCATTCAATTCATACAATATGAATATTATGAAGCTTTATGAATGCCCAGAGTATAGATAGTAGAATGATGACACTCATCGTATCTACATACATTTAAACTCTTAAAACTTAGGTTCAGGTAGGTACTCAAACAATTTGAATACATCATCTCTTAAAGAGCCACCATTCTACATAATGCAGAGAACCATGTCATTCATGATTATATGTCGAGAGCACATATGTATGCCAGAACATCTTCTTAGATTTTTATAAGGATTATTACGATCATTATCGACATGTCACTTCAAAAGTGCATTCGATGAGATCAAGACTTATAGAGACATATAAACCCTAGGGTTCTAGTCCTATTTTAATTATCATTCCTCATTATTATGAGGAAACTTGCACATCGCAACCACATACATTATGTATCCAATTCCAAGTACAATATCTGGATCATGGGTCCAATCCATGATATTCTACTGATTATTATTGAGTATATCATTGAGTGGGATTAAAGAAGGATTATCTAAAATAAGAAATTTGCATAAATATATAATTTACTTTGATTTAGGATTTTTTATATCAAAGTTGTCTAGCCTTGTCAATACTGAAAGTTCATTCCCTAATCACTTTCAATGTAAGAGATATACCTACCATTATATCTCAACAAGATATGGGATATCCTTCCTTATCTTTGTTACATCCCAATAATATGAGAATCTGCAACTCGGATAAAAAGAAGCAGGAACACATTCTGCCTTGCAAGTCCAACTTGCATCTCCCAATTCGGTCTTTAACGCCTGAGCCTACCACCCATAAGGTGATGTTGACATGTCATTAATTGAACCAACCGTCAACATGAATACAACTCTCTATGCGCAATCCAATATCGCCCCAATAATATGAGGACTCGATATTGGGGTCACTACGCATACGTCCTTACTCTTTCGAGAAGCGACGAGCCCAATCCAAATGGATCATATGCAGGAGTTGTCACTTCGGACAGGCATCTCCTACATATAATATCTGGCGACGAAACCCTTCGCCTTGACGGGAGACCATGGATGTCACTTTTGTGATCCTCCATTTCATACTCAAATTTTAATTAATTATTATGAATCATATTCATGTAATTAATTCTTCCAAAGGAATCGACAACTCTATACGTAATAGAGTGTTTTAATTGGACATAATTAATTCAATCATATTAACTTAATTATCAATCCAATTCAATCAACAAACTTGATTATTTTACTTGAATATATATAGTATTATTCTCAAAGTACGTATTAATTCGAATTTTAATAATTAGAAAATACATATTGATTTCTTCGGCATTATCAAGTCCCTACCCGTTGTCATGGCCAGTACCAGCGAGAGTGGGACAGACCACATACGTTGCAACCCGCTACCTCAGCGATCTCCGACTAGACACCATATCCGCCTCGGAAATGGATAATGCCAAATAGATCAATTTGTACTTGAGATGATCATCGGTTCTTCAATCGAAATTATACCATATAGTAATGATCAAAACATTTTTGATTATAAGGAAAATTGCTAGACAAATTCCCAATCCTATTCAAGCAAGGAGATTGATGATTGTGTTTCCAACCATGATCTCGATCAAATCTAATCAGTTATTGGTTGAGGGCAAGTCAATTAAGGAAATAATCATTATCAAATATTTCTCAAATATTTTCCATAATTATTTCAAGAATTTAACAATTAATTTCACTAATTGACAATCACATGGTTCTTGATTAGGACTGTAATTTCAGCAGTGACGCCTACTTACTAAAATTGACATATCTCAATCAATTTAAATCCAAATTAGACAAAACCAATTTTCAAAGATTGCTAATTTGATTTAGGATGGAACCTAAGTGATGCTTCACGCATTTAGAGGTGGATCAAAAACAGTAATTAACTCATTAATCATGTTAAGATTCGCAGTTCCCGCAATAGTGAATACATGTTCATTAAAACAACCATATCTCAAGCAAACGGAATCCAAATTACGTAAACTCAGATCCTATGGTTTCCTTATTTGATGGGGAACAAAATCAAAATTTTATTTTCTGTTTAAACAATTTAAACATGGCCGAAAATAATTTCTAAACAGAGATGCGAAAATGAAATGCGATAAAACTTTCGCAACCCTAACGAACCCAAGTCGTCTTCGGTTTTATGGATCGTATCCAAAGCCTTCGACCTAAGGCTCTGATACCACTTGAAGTATATGTTTAGAATCCTCAAGCGCATCATGGAAGCGTGAGCGTCATATCGAATACGAGGAGGAGCGAGTAGTCGCACTAGTTGCTCGATGCAGCAAAATTTGAAAAAAAATCATGCGACGAAACTACTTGATCCAAGAACACTTCTCGAATCATTTCGTCTAAACCACAAACAAGTAATAGGATTAGCTCTTGAAGTGTGGTTGCGATCGAGTCTCTAAACGAAGAGACCTCCTGTTCAAGTCCGATCCGACGGAGGAGATGCTTGCGAGTGCGGGGATGAATCACGTGCTTCTCGCAATCCATGTTGATGATTCAAGCGACGGATCTCCTGATCTCGACACGCGAGATCCGGCGTCTTCTTCACGGGCGAGGTGCACCGAAGGAGACAGAGATCCACGAGCAGACGATCGGGCAGCATAACGACGACGCTGCATCGATGGAGAACCTCTTTAGGGCATCCATGGTGGACGGCCACATGAGAGGGAGAGAGAGTAAGCGTGTAGAGAGAGAGAGATGTGCTACAATAGCATGTGTACCAAGAGAGAATGGTATGCCTCTCTATTTATAGAGTTTTGGGATCCATGGATCTCAATCCATGGGACTCATAAAATCAATGGTTGATATTGATTTATGATCAATCTAATGGTCAAGATTGTTGTTGGAGCCAACAACTTATGATTTAATTTAGATCAAATATATTTGACAAATCAAATATACATCAATCCTAAAATTAAACCAATCAAATAAGGAGACAAATTCAATGGAGATCTCATCTCCCATTGGAATATAGTGGACGACCACTTGTTTCCAATTGGAGGCAATCTCGTGAAATTTCATGAGATTGCATATCTCCATGAATATCTCCATTATTTATTCCAACAACTTTTGTTGTGATTTATTCTTCAAAAATAATTCATATTTAATTTTGAGAATATTGCAATCTTGCCATTGGAAAATTGTGAATCACATTCACAACCCAAAACAAAATATAATTTACATTTTCAATTAATTACACAATGTGTATCCAATACACATTAATAATTAATCAACGATTATAAATTATAATTAACTCTCTCTAATACATTATAAATCACATTTATAATATATTATGAATAATTGGATATTGCTATCCACATTATTCATAACCATGATAAATAAATCACATTTAATCATCTTGGATCTCTTTTTTCTTTTGTGCCCAAATAATATGAATCACATTCACATTATTCACATCTTTGATAATCAAATCACATTTAATTATCTAAGATAACTCTTATTATAATATGAATCAAATTCATATTATTCATGCTAATTAAATTACATTTAATTATCTATTTTCTCAATGCTCGGATACATATATCAACAACAGAATTATCCATGAACTCTTTCAAGGATAATGCGCTTTCTCCGTGAATACTTGGAGATAAGGACATGGCGATTGTATTGTTCCACGTATAGTGACTTGGATATTGAGATTACATCTCAAATCCAGATCTCGGGCCTCCCATAGATGCTTGATTAAATCAAGACCGCAAATCTAATCTTCTCATTGCATCTGAATCACATTCAGATCAATGTCCAACATTTGCATCAAGATCAGATTACTTCTCTACTGAGAGGAGTCACTAAAATCCAGACCCGTTTCATCTCTCCCTATAAATGGAAACGTCATTGTTATACAATGGTTTATGATCACATCACCCTCGGGTATTCTCAATACATGTACATCATGCATACTGGAAGACTCAGAATAAACCCAAAGTATTAGATCAACTTTATACTGTCTACTTCAGGGTTTTATCAGTAAGTTTCTCATTTTGATCATTGGGAGTTGGTATCGATCATATACTTTCCAAAAGCATATATCATACCTATGTCTTGGTTATATACTTTCCAAAAGTATATATCAAACCTACAAATTCAGACAAGCTTCCAAAGCGAGATGACCGTGCGCACGGAAATTGATTCTCCCCAATATCACGTGAGTGAGATCGTGTCTTCCGGTTTAGTAGTGAACCTATATGATCCATTCGAGAGATCGTATTACTCATATGCCCTTATATGCACACCACCACGCCGGTATATAGACATTGGTTAGGTCATCAACCTATTAGTCTGCCAAATGTACTTACGCAGACATATAGTAACACATCTGACTCCGGTCAGAGGATGTGTGCCTATATCACGACAGCATACGATATAGGACTTTGGTTATCTCGATCTCGTTAAATCAACTCTTTGACCTAACTAATCTGACACCTCTGAATCTCTATTCTTATGTAGAGGACCTGCATCAAGAGGTCGGTCAGATATCAGCCTAACTGAGAAAGGATTGCCATCTCCTACTCAGGCTGGAGATCATCTCTGAATAATCATTTAACGGTGCTTGATGAGTCCTCAATCTAACTCATTAGATATTCATCTAAGCACCAGCCTCTATGATTCAATAATTGAATCAACGGTTGTATGATCATTGAGATGGCCATGGTACATAACCCTAATCGTACTAAGGGACCTATTATGCAAATTATGTATTCTTCATTTCAGATTAGGGAATGGTATTTGCAATAACATTTATTGCATAATGGCTCGTCGTGGGCTCGCATGTCCAACATAGACATCTATTACTTTGTCTACATACCCTAGTTCTTCTCTAGCGGTGATATGTTAGAATCAAAGGTTGATATGCCCTCCATAGGCACGTTCAAAGGTCCCGCACCAATAGAAAGATGGACGGTCGAACTATGAGCTCTGGGCGATGCAGTTCATGAGCCTCAAGATGTCGAATGGTAAGAAGCACATTCTTACCAGGATGAGCCAGCAGAGAAGACATGGATATATGCCTCGTGGGAGGCTGATGATTTGTATGCCAAGGTCTGGTTGTCAGGTACACTATCGATGGAGATTTCCAATGAAGTCCTCCATCAACCCACTGCCAAGGCGATGTGGATATTCTGCCTGCTACATATTCCCAGGTGCGAAATGAGACCAAGATGTTACAGCTTCAACATGATATATTCACGATGAAGCAAACGAGACATACCTCTTCACTCCTTGTACACATCCCTGAGGGGATGTTTGAGAAGTTATACAGTACCATTCCACTCACAGCGACTCCTGAACAGTGGAAGACGTTTCGGAATGCCACCATGGTGGGCGTTCTACTTGCGACCCTAGATCTTGTGTATGAGGCCGCCCGCTCTCAGTTTTTGGTTGATGCGGTTATTCCTCCGGTGGAGGATGTTTATAGGAGACTCAGTCGCATATCAGTTTCTTCCAGTTCATCTACTCCACCCCATCGACGATGGTAGTATCGCGTGTGATAGGTGGTCTCTCTTCTGGTCGTGGTTGTGGACGTGGACCCCAGGGTAGGGAGGTCGCCTTCGTCAGCCGTGTTCATACTGTCACCGTACAGGCCACTCGGAGGAGACATGCTACTCTAAGCATGGGTTCCCAGCATCGGCACGTGTAGCAGAGCATTCTCAGCCCCAATTGGCATCTACGCCATACAATTGTTTCGAGGAACTTGTGGCACGTCTACTGATTATTATGCCACAATCATCTGGTGATTCTTCTGGTAGACCTTCAGATGTTGCTGCTACAACATCTGTCAGTTCCTCTGCTACTGCTAGTGCCTCAAGTAGTGCTACTGCATTTACATCTTCTCATGATATCTCTGATTTGATTATAGATTCTGGTGCCACACATCATCTCTGCCGAGATCGAGAGAGACTTGCGTCTATAGGGACATTCCTCATGGTCGTTCAGTACAGATTGCAGATGGTACTCATTCCTCCCTTGTTGGTCAGGGGGAGGTTTTCTTAACTCCTACTATGCATCTACAGAATGTCCTACATGCTCCTGAGTTCTCAATGAATCTCTTGTCTATTAGTCATATTACGAAGGACTTGCATTGTCGTGCTATATTTGACCCCTCTTTCTTATTTTTCAGGACATACTAACGGGCAAGGGTAATTGTCTGTGGCTCTGAGCAGAATGGTCTGTATCGGCTGGGTCCGGAATTCCTATGCTGGTGTCTCTTCTCATTCTGCCGGACTAGTAATCTCCGTACATCTGGCATCTCCATTTTGGTCATCTCCCGCTCCAGAAAATGCGACATCTTCTGCCTCAGATATCTCACAGTTCCTTCCTTTCGCTGTGAAGCGTGTCAGTTGGGAAAGCATCATCGGTCTAGCTTTCCTAGTCGTCAGAGTCGGAGCAGTAGCTCCCCGTTTGAGTTGTTCACATAGATATATGGGTCCAAGCTGTGTACCCAATCATCAGGGACACATATTTTATCTAGTGGTAGTAGATGATTTTTCTCGTGTATCGTGGTCTTTCTTTTAAAAAAATCTGAAGCAGCGATGTGATTAACAATTTGATTAATAGAAGTGCAAATGTGTTTTCTTTACTGTCAAATATGTTCGTACAGATAATGCTCTAAGAATTCTGAACCACGGTCCCTCTCTCAGTTTTCTTCATCAAGGGCATTATTCACCAAACCACTTGTGCTTACACAATCTCACAAAATGGTGTGGCAGAAAGGAAGCATCGCCACCTTCTTGACATTACTCGAATCCTACTGATGCAGAGTTGTGCTCCTATCTCTTTTCCGGGGGATGTTGTTCTTACCACTTGCTACCTGGACAATCGTATGCCGTCATATGTCCTTGGCGAGAAAATTCCTATCTCTATCATCCTGACAATGAATTATTCTCACTTACTCCACGTTTCTTTGGTATTGTAGCCTTTGTTCATCTCCTGACTCATGGACTGACAAACTCTCCCTAGAGCTTTCAAGTGTGTCTTTGTTGGTTTTCTCGGACTCAGAGGGCATATCGTTGTATGATCCCATAAACAAGAATACTTTGTTAGTGTGATGTCACCTTCTTTGAGTCTGTTATGTATTTTTCCTCTGCAGGTGACAGACTGGTACCATCTACTACCAACGATGATGTCTATGTCCCTCCGCCTCCTTGGAGTTCACCTGAGTCTACTCTTGTTCCTGCTTCTACGCCATCTCACCACCACCACCTCCACTCCACACCTCCGCCACTTCCACAACCTCCTATTCCACATTTACCAAATTTTATACGCGTCGGTCAGGTCCCTGCTCAGGCTACACGTCATACATCCATCACGCCTCAGGTATGTTCAGAGGAATTATTACTGATGGGTCAGATATCGTCATGCGCAGGATTCTTCATTGCAGGAGGAGAACTACACCACCAGCACAGCTGAAGATGATCTTGATATTCCTATTGCTACTCGAAAGCAGAAGTGGACGTGTGCATCTTATCTATTTGCTTCACAAGTGGTCTTTCCATCGCCTCACTGGCGACTTTCAGAGATTTGCTGCAGCCTTGACTTCCGTGACATACCACGGACCTACTAGGAAGCTAAGAAGATTGATTGCTGGAGAGAGGTTATGGAAGATGAGATGCGTGCATTACAATCTCGTGGCACATGGACCTTGTTTACTGCTCCTCCTGATGCATCTATTGTGAGCTGTAAGTGGGTATTCACAGTTAAATACCATGCTGATGGCAGTCTAGATCGGTACAAAGCACGGCTGGTAGCGCGAGGTTTTCACAAACCTATGGCGTCGGTTATATGGATACTTTATCTCAAGTGCTCGTCATTCTACTCTTCGTATTCTCTTATCCTTTCTTTGCTACGTGACTGGAGTATTTCTCAACTGGTGTCAATAATGCCTTCTTGTATGGAGATCTGCAGGAGGAAGTCTACATGCAGCAGCTGGGGTCGTGTATCGTGGAAGTCTACATGCTCGCAGCAGCTGGAGATCTGCAGGAGGAAGTCTACATGCAGCAGCTGGAGACTGCAGAGAAGTCTACATGCTGCAGCTGGAGTATTTCTCAACTGGTTGTCATAATGCCTCTTGTATGGAATCTGCAGGAGGAAGTCTACATGCAGCAGCCACCAGGGTTTACTGCTGAGGGGAGAAGCATATGGCGTGTAGACTTCACAAGGTAATTTATGGCCACAACAGAGTCCAAAAGCGTGGTTCCAGAAGCTTTCCAACCTGATTTGAAAGACAGGGATTCAAGAGATCGAATGCAGACCAATTGTTGTTTGTTCATAAATCATCAGCAGGTATGGTTTTTTCATGGTCTATGTTGATGATATTCTGGTTACAGGAGATGATATTCAGGGCATAGAAAGGGCGAAGGCATTCCTAGGCCATTAGTTTGTCACGAAGGATTCTTGGAACCCTAAGATACTTTCTGGGGTTGGAATTTGCCAGGAATGCACTGGGTCTGGTGATGACCCCAGAGGAAGTACATTACAGATTTCTGACTGAAATAGGCATGTCTGGATGCAAACCATCAAGTATTCCCATGGATCCAAGCATGATGTTGTATGATGATGAGACGACTGAAGTGGACAAGAGGATATATAGAGAAATGTGGTTAAGCTCCTTTATATTACCATAACTCGCCCCATATTGCCTTGCAGTGAGCCGGGTGAGCCAAATTTTATAAAGCAACCAAGACAAGTTCATATGGATGCCATATACATGGTACTGAGGTATCTGAAGTCTTCTCCAGGTTCAGGGTTGCTGTTTCGAAAGGGCACAGATTTGTCTATTTCAACATGTGTTGATGCTGATTATGGCAGGATGTCCTAAGGATCGAAATCGCCCTCAGGATTTGCAGTTTTTGTTGGGAGCTCTCTAGTTTCTTTGAAAAAGCAAGAAACAAAACTATGTGGCGAGGTCATTGCTGAATCCGAATATTAGGGCCATGGCGCAAGCAGCACGGAGATGATGTGGGTTCGATCGTTCTAGAGGATCTACATGTAGCCGTACCTCTACCCATGCAGCTTCATGTGACAATCAGGCAGCCTTGTTTATTGCCAACAATCCAGGCATTTCATAGAAGAACAAAGCATATTGAAGTTGACTGCCACTACACCAGAGACTTGATCCAGAGAGGATTGATATCTACAGCTCATGTGAGCTCAGGGGATCAGACTGCTGACGTACTCACCAAGCTGTTTGCTCAAGGGACCTTTCCAGAGATGTTCTTCCGAGCTGAGCATGATAGACATCTATGCTCCACCTTGAGGGGGGAGTGTAGAGATAGATATTTTCATATGTTATGTTACATGTTCGCCATTTTTATTTTTCTCTGGACTTCTATGTATTGTACCCTTGAGGTCTCTCCCTATATAAAGACCCTAGGGTCCCTTGAATAATAGATCACTCATTTTTCACAACAATTATATTTGTATGTCTTAGATGATAGAGTTTTAGCTATAATTATAATTGGTTATATATGAAGCAGTTAGTTTATTTAATCTATTATATTTCTGGATATAAATAATATTTTGCTTTCTCGTGCAGAGCACGAGCTCCCTACTAGTTTTTATTGATGTGTTTTGCAAGTTAAAATGTTTGCCTGCTTGTAATATTTGTCTATTTATTACTTCTTCTTCCCAGTCCTTCGTATTACTTCCTCCACATATTAGTTTTGCATTTTACCAACTCATACAATCTTTCCTTTGGAAAGAGGACAAGAGTAAGGTGGTACATCTTCTTGCTTCGTATATGCTTCCATGTTCTCATCAATGGCTCACATGCACTCCTCCTACAAGCACTTCCGCTAACAATTCTATGCCATGATTTCGAGCATGATGCCATTTTGATCTTCCATTAAGTTTTATTATATAGAGTGTGAAGCCCACCCTCAATCACATGCAAGCATTATTTGCTATAAAGATGTGCCTAACGCGAAGTGTACTCATCGTGACTATCCATTAATCCTTGCACATTGAGAGAAAAGCATGCGTATGTTTTGGTGTTTTAACTACTAGTCGGATGCTCTTAAGATCACAATAAAAATGCACAAAAGGGAGTGAATGGCATTTGATATAAAATATGATCAATAAAAAAAGGTTTAAGCTTGGTACACAAACATCTCTCTATCTCTCCCTCTCATTCTCGAGTTTCCAAATTCCTTTCGAAATAAGTATTTTGAACTATTGCTGAGAAAGCTATGTTTATGATCAAATACAAGCTCTTCAAGCTCTCTGTGTAGAGCCAGAGAGTTTTTTTGAAGCTACTAGCAAACTCGAGGATATTTATAGCTTTCATGTATTTTTAAAGATATATCCATCTGAACCAAATATTATGACTATCTTTTTGATATATCCTATGATGTTGTGATTGTTTTCTCGAGAACTGCTAATATTCTTTATTATTGCATTTGCTTATATAACTGACTCTCTCGTCCAGCTAACATTGTTTTGTATATACTCTCGGAGTTCTCTATATAGGAAGCTCGAGGTGAATCCTTAAGCAGTGCAGCAACTAGCCTAGTTTGACAGCGGTGACTTGTATATTTTGATCCAAGCTTGTCACATTGATGTGTGATCCAATGTTGTTAGCTTCAGTGCTTGTAATATGTTTATATACCACCTAAATATCTCGAGATATGGCAGAGCAATTGGGTGGCTTGCTAATCGAAAATCCTAAGTTAGGAAGTCTTTGGTTGTGGTTTCCACTTGCATGGGTTTTCATGTGAACATATTGTGTATTGTGATCGTTGGCATGTTGTTTCGGATGAGTTTTGTTGCTTGTTATTATTTTTGCGAAAAAGTTCTATTCTATCACACTCCATTCACCCCCCGGAGTATATTCCTATCTGTAGGTTTCTGTCAAGTGGTTTCAAAGCGGGTGTACCGACTCAAAGTAAAGCATCGATCATAGATATGATGGCAACAACAAGCAATTTCAGCGGCATCAACCATGAAAGGCAATCTATAGTATGTCCACTCACTTTTGATAGACAAAATACTCATGTTGGAAGGTATGCATGCAAATATTTTTGAATCAGTTGATTGTGAAGTTTGGAATGCCATTGAATCCATGTATTAGAAGCCTAGTCCCAATTGTTGAAGCTCCTCTGATAGAAGCTGGGCAATAGAAGGCTGTTAAACTCAACGACAAACGGAACTCTACATTCTGCGCTATCACCAAAGACGCGTTCAATAGAGTTTTTGCTTGCATAACAGCTTATGAGATCTAGAATAAGCTAAATGTCATTTACAAGGGCACAAAAAGGGTTAAAGAAACTAGAATCAACCTTTCTAAAAAAGGTGTGAACTTCTGCCGAACTTGAACGTCCAAATAAATGAGTTGGATCCAATAAAAGAAGCTACCCTGATTTCTCACCCATGGGTGGAGCATAACCGCAATGGGTTAACAAGGAAGCAACAATGCATATACATTGCCTATTGATGATCCCATAGGTAAATTCCTCTCCTATGGAGTAGAAAGAGAATAGGTAATAGAAGTTAAATCTGATACCAAAAAGGAGAAAGAATCTTTCTCACCCATATATTAAAGATTTAAATGCCAGCTTTGACGAGGATTCCGCAAGATTGATAAAATTCCAAGAAATTCCTCAGAAAACAAAGAACACAAGAAAGACAATGATCTAACCTATTATAATGCGAGAGAATAGGGCATTTCAAAAAGGACAACCCCTTCTCAAAAAGAGAGTTAAAGTTTGAAAGCAAGAAGATAGAGCTTTACGAAGAGAAGAAAATATTCCATACAAAATAAGTAATGGGAAAGTAGAAGACGAAGGATCTCATTGTTACTTGGGATGATTCTTCATATTCTTCTGATGATACATGAAGCAAATCATACACTTCAACGATGAAGAGTATCTTGTTGGACTCATGGCTCGTGACGTATCGTGTAACTTCTAATAAAATACTCTTCCTAATAAAATCTCTGTTGATGAATTGGAAGAATCTATTTCTAATTGCATGACTAGTTGTTAAACTAAAAAGAGAATGTAAGATTCTTAAACAAAACACACACACACACACACACTACATAATCATGTATCACATGTAGAATCTTTTAAAGAACCCAAAGTTGAGCTTACTGATAGTTTATCAATAAAACTTGAAATTAAAATCTTACATAATTTCAGCATAAAATCTGCTCGAGATGATGATAAATGCTATATAGCATAGAGAGCACAAAACAACTTCTATTAGCTCGACATCTTTAGATTGAAGAGAGCTCAAGAGTGCAGAAACGTTGAAGAACTCAAACATCGCACAAGAATAATACTTTTCCTTTTATTCTGGAGAGTATAGAATGTTTCTCATTTGTCGTCTCAAATAACGAAGCCATAAGGTCATCTATTGGTGAGCAAAAAAAAATGGAAAATCTCGCAA